>CM076583.1:282827624-283245851 GCA_034641835.2 Pinus albicaulis | reverse complement strand
ATCCTTCGTTGCCTCTTCTGCCTTCGCTGCCTCTGCTACACGCCTTTTCCTTCACTGTTCAACTGCCCTCGCTACCTCTGCTGCCTCTGCTACATGCCTTTGCTGCTTCTCTGTTGCCTTTGCTGCCTCTGCTACCTATGCTGCTTATCGTTGCCTCCCTGCCTATGCTGTCTCTGCCGCCTTTGCTATCACTAGTAATTCTAGTGTTACTCCTTTCTACTCCTTTGCCATCAATGATAATATTTCCAACAAAACTTAGTTGAGCTAGTTGTATCTAGTTTAACTGAATGATACACTAGTGAGAGTGGAGTGAATTAATTAGTTAATTAATTCACAAATAATAACTCATTAATCAATTTAACAAATACAACAGTTAACTACAGTGCATGTCAGTTCTAGTGGAGACCCAGTGGAGAGATAGGTGAAAGGGTGAGATGGACTATCCGTTGTGACTATAGTGATGCATTGATTGCATCACACAAACATTGGAGTTGCCAATGAGGATTGCGCAGTCAAGGAAAGGCCATTTCGAATTCATTTAGGGGTCTTCTTTAGCAGGGATTGCACAGTGGAGGCAGGCTATCAGGTGGCAAGAAATCAGTGCATGGATTTGCAGATTTCTTCATGTTAGTGTGTGACGATTGATTGTACTGAGAGCTTGATGTAATAAGCCTTGTATGAGATTGTTACATGATCTCCATGATACATAATATATGATATTTGGTGTTTTCAGCTTCAGGCTTTCCCGTTAAACAATTGTGTTATGTGCGATTGTTTTTATTGCTTCATGTGTTTGCAATTGAGTTTTTAAATTTCCGCAAAAGAGTAACAATGGAAGGATTCTGTATTTAGCATATTGTTAGATCAGGAGAATCTAGATATATAAATGCATATGTTATATTATTTCTACATTAAATTTATATGCTTTCTTGGTCCACATCACACGCACACCTCCACACTATGTGGTTTAGAGAGGAGGAAGGTAAGGTCGAGCAAGAAAGCATATTGAGCCTTCGAGAAATCAACCATTACACTAATAGACTACTGCGTTGTGACGCCTAGGATTTTGGGTGGTCAATATGTTTAAATATGCTTAGATCCCTCTTACAAAAATGATTTTTTCTTTTATCATAACATTGATTGCATTATTCCTAGTAGAATTACATCTACTTTATAAATTTTATATATTTTGAGATATAGCATGGAATACACTAATGGACTAGAATTAAGTTGGATGACAAGTTCATGCCTTCAACTCTATAGTTTAGCTTTTATTAGAATTTTAATATTTTGTTTTTTATGTACTCCAGATGGTTGATTTCAATGAGCACGAATATGTGAAATAGAAAATCGATTATCTTTATTTATATAACAAAACTCAATGAGAGGTATTTTTCAAATTATGATTGATTATTGCATTCAACCCTCTAGTTTAACTTGTATAATGAATCCAATATCTTGTTATGTATAAGTAGATTTATTTTTCTGGTGATCACGAGTAAGTGGAATACAATATCATGTGTCTATCCTTATATAACAAACTCTATACGAGGTATGTTTGTTATTATGAATAATTATTATTTTTGAATTATGCTCACCATTATTATCAGTGTCTTTATTTAAACCTTATTCACCCCACTTTTTTTTCCTTTCAGCAAAGGAGAGGACACTATATAGAGATAATGTGCCAAGGGGAAGCTTGGAATTTTTTTTCGTTGGTCTCTATATTATATTTTTGTGGATTTTAAGCATGAGCATGCTTTGTGTTGTATTCGTTTTCCTTCATTGTGCATTATTTTTTCTCATTTCCTTTAGTTTGGTCTTGGTTTTGTTTGCTGCATGTGAAAAAGTAAAATAAGGTAGCAAGGAGACATAATGAAAAAGATGATATGGATGTTATCATTCATAAAGGAAGGTGAATCACCTTAACTATACACGATGCACTTCACTCACATCTTTTGCTTATTCATGACTCCATTTGCTTCTTTTTCAATTTATTATATGTTTTATATGTGGTCTCATACACAACTATATTGATATGATTTGTGTAGCGAGCAAGTACAGTTGTATGGTGGTCAAGATATCCTAGACATTCTACAACACAGAGCACATGATCGGTGAGCCATATTTTTTCCCTATATAATAATATTGTGCTTTAATCCACAAAAAATTTGTTGATTGCGCAATGCTATAGTCTTTTGTCATGGCTTCAAGGTAGTATGATCTTGTTAATGGGTGTGAGGTTTGAGATTTTTTGAGAACTTTGATACGAAATAAAGGGAAAAGTTATACTAGGGTTCACATTGCTAGGGCTTATTATAAATGATTTTTGCTACAATAACATTAGCCTAGGGTGAGAATGTATTTGTATGATTAAATTATTATTTTGTATATTTATTATTCACTTTCTTTCTTGGTTTATTCATGATCTCATATATAATATTACTTCGTCCAGTGAGTGCCTATAGTTGTAGCATTTGATATTGTTGAGTGGAGAAGATATCTTAAGCAATGCAGTTGCAACATAGAGGATGCGTGAGTCATGTTTTTTTCCACAAAATAGTACTATATATCTTTCTAGCATGGTTCTCGAGTAGTACTACTTAATTAGTGATTTGACATATACATCAAATGGTATGTTTAAAATTGTATGTTTTCATGCTCCACATCACATGCAGAGCCCCACAAAACGTGCCCAGTGGAGGAGGTCGGTAAGGTTGAGTAAGCAAACATACTGATCCTTCAACCAATCAACCGCTGTGTTAACAAACAACACTATTGCATTGTGGACCCTCAGATTTTGGGTGTTCAATATGTTGAGATATGCTTAGATTCCTTTATTGAAAAAAATGATTTGTTATGAAAACATTGTTTATATGTATAGTAAAAGTACATCTAGTTTAGAAAATTTATATGTTTTTGATATATAGCATAGAATATAATTGGACTCGAACTATATTTCATGACAAGTTCATGCCTTCAAACTTTCTAGTTTAACTTTGATTATAAATCTAATATTTTATTGTGTATCTATTGCAGATGGCTTGTTCCAGTGAGCATGAATATGTGAAATACAAAATGGACACTCGCCTTTTATATAACAATCTCAAAGAAAGGGGGGTTTCTTAATATGATTAATTATTGTCTTCAACTCTCTTGTTTAACTTATATAATGATTTTAATATCTTGTTGTGTATCTGCTATAGATGGCTTGTTCTGATGAGTAGGAGCAAGTGGAATACAAAAGAGAGTGTCAATCATTATAAAGAAAACTCTAGGGGAGGTGCATTTACTATTGTAAATCATTATTGGTTTTGAAATATATTTAGCATTGCTAATTGTTTGTGTATTTTAACCTTATTCAACCCATTTTTTTTTTCCTTTCAGTGGAGGACAACACATTGCAGGATGGATGATTTGCAAAGGGGATGTTTGCAATTTTATCATTGTTCTTGTCTTAATGTTTTGTTTTGTTGAGTTTGAGCATCGCCATGATGTGTTGTACTTGTTTTTCTTTGTTTTGTATTTTTTTCGTGTTTTGTAGTTTGGTCTTGATTTTGTTTGTTGGGTCTGTTGCACTAGTTTTCCTTTTTTATTTTTTTTTAATCTTATGTTTTTTCTAGTTTGGTGTTGGTTTGTTGGGTGTGGAAAAGGAAATGAAGCAGCTATATAGATAATGGAGATATCTATGGAGAAAATGAAGGTGAGTCAACATATCTATACGTAGTGCACTTCACTTAGAAGTATCTTTTTCTAATTTGTGCATCCGTTTGTTTGCTATTCAAATTATTATATGTTTTATCTATGCTTTCATAATCGGCTATATTGATCTTTTCTATGTAGTGAACAACTATAATTGTATGGAGTACAAAGGTCAAATGGTGAAGATGGACTAGACATTCAACAAATGTGGCACAAAGGATGGGTGAGGCATACTCTTCTCCTTCAAAATTCTATTGTCCTATAATACACTGAAATATTTATTGTTTGCACAATGATTTATCCTTTTGTCATGGTTTCGAGGTAGTATGTTATTTTTCATGGGTGTGAGATTCAAGATTTATCTTAGAAATTTGATATGAAAGAAATGGAAAGGTTATATTAGGGTTCACATGTTTAGGGCTTGTTGTTCTTGATTGTTGCTGCTATAATATTAACGAAGGGAGGGTAGGTATGTGTAGGGTTAATTCATCACTATGCATATTTGTTATTTAATCTCTCATGGTTTATTCATGATCTCATATATAATATTATTTTGTGCAGTGAGTGACTACAATGGTAGTGTCTGGTAGGGTCGAGTGGAGAAGATACCTTAGGCATTATAGATGTAGCGCAAAGGATGGGTGAGTGATGTTGTTTTCCAACAAAATAGTGTTAATATCATTTGTTTTCTCGATGTTTTCTCCTTCTAGCATGGTTCTTGGGTATTGGCACTCAATTAGTGGTTGGAAATATTGTTTGATGAATAATTTCCTTCTGCGGACAGAAGAAAACTCCCTAGATCTAGTGGTTTGATCTAGAAACAACAGAGACAAAAAGACATATGTTTTCCTTAGAGAGTTTAGAATATGGAAGAAAGACTTACATGGAAACCAACAAAAACTCTTCTCTTCTCTTTGCTTGTAAGCTCCAACTCCAAATCCAAATGCTATAAATGGAACCTACAAAACAACTAAAACAAGCAAGAGAACTACAACATAAAAATAGCATATACTAACTGTTGAGAATTTGGAGGGGTAGTGTTTAATTCAAATTCTCTTCTTGATAATTACTTGTGAGCTTACTTATTTTACTTATGTATTCTCTTTTTATCTTATTATGTCTTTCATCAAGTCAATTTCCAAAAACACAAGAGACACAAATTTAGGCTGTTCGAGCCAGGGCCAAAACCTCTCCCTCTTGGAGAGGAAAACCCGCAAGAAATTCTTCTTATATACTTTCAGATGATAAGTACCACGACCATGACACAAGCCTTTAACCCTTGTATGCCTCCAAGACCTTGTCACTGCTTCTTCATTGAATCCTAGAGCTGATCCTTCTTTCCTGTACCGTTCTGCACTTTTTTCACCAAGACTAGAGATCTTGGTCTTTACTTGTATTCTTTCTTCTCAGGATATATGAGATCCTTGCTTGATGTCAACACTGTGTCATAGATTGTATCACCTTATGCTTTTACTTATCCTTGAGGTCTGTACATATTTATCTTGTTTTCCTTCTAATAATGTATCCTATACTATTAGGATGCCTTTATACAGTTATGTTCATAGCCATGTTCTAACTGTTTTACACAATCCTTTCTTTGCACTATACACTGTGTTAATATTGCATCTTAACACAATCCTTTATCATTTTGGAGCTGCAAACTTATATCAAGACTATAACACCATTCCCTTTTCTTGCTTCAACAATAATCCGTAACCACACTATGACACAATCCTCTTCTACGCTTGAGTGCAGTCTTATATCCACACTTTTTTCAGTTACTTCTTCACCCTTGAACACAACCTTTTTCACACTTTTCTGATTTGTATAACCACATAGATCTCACCCTTTTTCTCGCACTTCAGCCTCAGACCAGTCCAAAGTTCTTGTCCTGAAATTCTGTCCGAAAATCACAGAGAATCCAAGTTTTTGTATATCCTTTTCTGCGCAGGGTATAGGGTATATATAGTTGATCCAACCTGGAATTGAGCTGACATGTCCATGTGTAATGAGGCTGAATTGAGCACTATTTTATAAGCCGAATTGACTTGAAGGGTATTCCAACGTTGACCTTGAGCATCATTTGTGCCATTTCTTCAAGCTTAATTGGCAAGGTCTTGAGGCATACAAGTGTGATTAGAAGCTTCATAAACAAGACTCGTTAATTTTTACACTTATGACCAGAAGACAAAATCCCAATAGACATCAATAAGAAGTCTTTTGACCTATAATAAAACCTTGCTCATGAAACCCATGAAGCAAGCATACCAAAAATATATATTATTATCTTTGTCTTCTTCATTACATAAGTACATAATTACATAGTCAATATGAAGACCGATCCTAGTTACACTTTCCAACACTAACATCTCTAAACAATGAGTCAAGAAGACATTGTAATGCATATGCTTAAATGAGACTTAAGTATAGGAAAACAAAGAACTTTTTGTATTAATGAATGTAGGAGAATATTACAACCCTTTATAGACCTTGACCTTGTAGATGTCTCCCCAATATCTTGTCCTTCCTTTCCCACAAAGCAAGAATTCAATCACAACTCAAGTGCATGGATGGATAATGGATCCTTAGACACAAAGCAAAAAAATGAGGGTATAACTAAGAGTCTCTAAAATGAATTTATAAGGTAAAAGGGGTGGTTTGGGATTTACCAATCTAGAACTTAGATCTGCATATGAGGAAGGATAATTTCTAGGGATAAGAGATAAAGCCTCAAGAGTTGGAGTTCGAGATCTTATCTAACATTAAATAGTTAAAACCACTCAAGAAGCTTCTAGAAAGAGAAGATTCAAAATTGTATTTAATTTTTACCGAAATTCAAGAACCATCGCACTTATTGTGAAGGCAACATGCACTGGTCAATGCAAACATTGTGCGTACAACTTGCAATAGTGCAGGTTGCATGGAGGGAAAGTGTGATGGGGCCAAAAATTAGGTCTTTTAGCTGTTTATCCTAAAATTCTTGGACTTTTTTGAGAGAAGATGTTCTAGGCTTTGCAGGGGATGAATGCAAAGTGTTAAAGGATGATGATTGATCTTGGGATTCAGGCCATTTGATTGGATGTGACAAAATGATCTGTAATAGATTGCCCCCTAAAGTAGAAAGTCAGAAGTGGTGGCTGACTATTGAAGTGCTTTACCATGTGATGAGTCCAGATCAAGAAGAGATTGATTGAGATCACCATCTGTTGCAATACATCATCATCATGATATCATTGCTAAGGGAGGCATACCCATACTCAACATATAAGCCAATTTAAATGTACAATGATCAAAGTCTCATCCCTTGATGACAAATTTTGGACCCATGATTGGATGACTTTTTGTGTGACCATAACCAACATACTTTTGTAATCTTGTATGGATCTTTAAATTACAGCCCGAATGGATGAAACTAGATCTGGGTTCTTCTACCTTGTCACTCGATAGTACGAGTCTAACCATGTGAATAAATGTGTTGGGGTCGAACATGGTATATACCATATGATTACCGACGAATGATGTAAGTCGTTAACATACGTGAGGGGAACCACCGACAATGATAGTGGCCCTTAGGGTACTACAATACAATCTATGTGGTGTGAATAAATGAGCCGAAGTCGAACACCACATAGAATCTTCCAGTTGAAGGCCAATGATGAGAACCTGTCGTCAAAAGCGAGGAAACTTGCCATTGAGGTCTGCAAGCTCCAAGGCATTGAAGGGAGTTTCTAAGTTGACTTCCTAGATAATGAGTTGATGTCGATAGGAAGTGACCCGTTGCAGGAGGGCCTTAATGTATGCCCCATCAACAACACGAAATGGGTATCAAGATTTGAGACAAAATGATTAAAAGCTGGTTCAGGGGCAACAAACATGAAAGAAGGCTTAGAAGTGTTGTAGCAGATGTCAATAGAGGGTGGATTTTCTCTTGAACATATTGGCGATGTTGTATGGAGTTGGCAGCATTAACTCAAAATTGATTATGAAGGTTTTTAATAAGGTTTGATCAACCAAATGTTGATTTTTGGTAGCAACCGTTTGTGACAATTCCACTCAGAATATGTTCTATTGTAAAAATTAATTATTTTAATGGGGACCCTAAGTATAAACTTAGGGAAATTAAATAATTAAAGGGTATTAATAAAACAGAGTGTGAATGATCTAGAAAAAGTAAAGATCAAGTCAAGTTATAATCTCAACCAATGATTAAAGATCTAATCTCGGCCATTGATGTCTCAACGAGAAAACTATAAAGGAAGGCTTGAGGGCCATTTGGAAAGACACATCGAGTGAATCTAGAGATCGAATTCTTCTGACGGAGCAAGTGCTCAGACGAAGATCAGATCTAAGGGATTCTAATGCAATGAGGGGCAGCGATAGCTTCCAGAGAGATATTTTCTCAACCAGAGAATCATCAGCAGAGAGAGGCAAAGAGTGATCTAGAAGTGCTCACGCAGAGGCTGACGCAGAGCCACGCAGAGGGTCAGCAAGAATCTAATATTTTGCAAAAGAATCAGTTTCAGAAGTCGGGAGCTGGGATGTGAAATCGGGAGGCTGAGAATAGTGATTCCAGGCTGTAGATAGATCTTCTAGCTGGGTGACGCAATACCTAGAGAGGTTGACAAAAGGACTGCGTAGTGGCGGTGCAGAACCTGCCAGGGGCACCTCATCCAGTGACTAGATCAACCAGGATTTTTTAGTGATTGTGTGAGGTAATATCACAAATATTTTTGCCAGTATTTCTCTCTTTGTAAGTAAATAACCTTGGAGGTATTCAGAGATGTAATCAGAAATTCCTACTGCTTAATAATATGAAACCCTCAAATCTGCTGCACCGGTTTTCTCGCATTGGGTTTTTTCAGGGACTTTCGTCCAAAATAGAGGTGTCCTATGTGTGTATTATTCTTTGCTCAGTTTCCTTGTTTCAGAATAATAGGTTATTAAGTGTAGGTTGCTTTAGTTATTTACTTCAATATTTCACAAATAAATCTGAAATAACTATGTAATTTAATTTACAAGTAGATGAAGTAGATTCAACTAGTTACAGTAGGATTCCTGAGATTATTAGATTTAGGAATTTTCACAGCAAAGAGGTAAGCAAATTTCCCAACCCAAGGCAATCGTGAAGGTGAGAGAGTGTCATGTTTAAGGGTGACTTACTGCCATTAATAGGTTTTGTGCCCAATTTTCCCATTTCCAAACCATTTCTGGTCAGTACCTCTTTATTTTTTTACAAGCCTGAGGAGGATAACATATGCTTGGCCTATAAGTTCATCCTTTGGATGAACCCTTCTGAGTATATTTAACGAACCTTGAGGAGTGGTTCGACCTCGTTATGCTAGACAATTTCTATGTTGTTTAATGGTTTTACAAGTCTAGCGAAGGTGTAACTCGACTTCTTTTTCATGTTTAGAGTGTTTGAAAAAGAGAAAGAAAACTCCAAGAGGTTCCTTTTCATAAATTTAGTCTCTTGGGCTCCAAAAGGCATATAAAAAAAATACCCAGGAGAACCTTTTAGCCATGTTTGACTAAATTATTCCTTTTTCGAAAATAGTTTATCCCAGTATGGAAAATGGTTAAACTTATACTGAGTGAATGTCTCTTCATTTACTTTAACGAGTTCAAAAAGACAAGTAATCGACAATCTTTTCATGTTTTGGGAGTCTGAAAAGAGCTAAACGAGAATTCCTCCTGGAGGAATGAGTGGTATAAAGGGTAGCAACTGGTTCCGATCATGATGTAACTGCTCAAAACATGTAGAGGTTAAGAGGCATGCTAATAATACCACCCATCGCAGCGGTTCTTCCAGGAAAGGGTAAACACCAAGGGTTGGAGCCCTAGAGGTTGGTGCCTCATAGTGACAAGGTTGGAGCCTTGGAAGATAGGGTTGGAGCCCTAGAGGTTGGAGCCTTGTGAAGTCCAAGTCAGTGCTTGGAAAAATATAGGTTGTTGCTTGGTAGGATTGAAGATTGGTGACTTCATTTAGGGTTGGAGCCTTACACATTATTGTATTGGATTTATTGTAAAGAAGAGGATTGAAGTCCTCGTTATATATGACTAATAAAAGTATTTATTCTTATTTTTCATTTTGTGTTCTAATTATAATTGATCTAATTGGTAATAATAAAAATTGAAAATAAATATTGATTCACCCCCCCCCCCTCAGTATTTCCAAAACATTTAGGGAAGTTGGATGATTAGTAGTCAAATAAGGACCAATGAATGAAATCTGATCAATAGTCACAATTTTTCCATGATGCGAGAAACACATCACTCGAAAGAGTGTGGACATGGCAACGTTCATGGTGGAAACATAGTCTTGCCCAAGGAGAAAATTGAAATCCAAGGGGCCCATAACTACCATAACATCAATACAAACAATCTTTCCTTCCAAATTAACATGCAGTTGAGGAAGGACCCCTAAATGTTTACTGTTTCTTCTATAACAAGGCAATAGATTATGAGTAACAGACACAAGTTGAGGGGAACCCAAAGCTTGCCATGCAGTTGAGGATAGAATTCTAACATAATCACCCTCATAAATAACAATGCGATATAAATTCTTATCACAAGATTTCACCATGACTTGGAATGGCATGTAAGAAGGAAGACGAGGCTATGTCAATTTCTTCCAATCAAAGGCAATGACCAGATTACTTGGAGGAGGTTCTGTAGGAACGGGAGAAATGCCCACTTCTTCAATAGGATCTGAAGAAACAAGAACCTGAGTGGTATGAAACTCAGTCTCTACGGGAAATGTACGATTAACTAAAAGTGGAATTGAGTCAACCATTTCCTCAACAAATGGTTGGTTGGGAACAAACTCATGGGATTCACGTTCAGAGAGAGAGGGATTGATTGAAGATGGATTTATATCAATTGCTTCATCAACTAATGGAGGATTGGGGGAGAGCTTTTGATAACCAACCAAAAGTTACTACTAAGAAATATTAAGATTTTTCAACATCTTTGAGGCTTCATCCAAACGAGGGAAAAGTTGAATTGGATTATTCCCTTCACATAACTTACTGTGAAACTAAATTTTACCCTTATTCCCATGAACCTTATAATCACTAGTCGATGGTTTGTCACCAGCATGACCTCTAGAGGTTGATGTGAGCATGTGGACCACACTTCTAATACCTATGGAATACCAGGACAATCTCTAAGAAGGTGATCACCCTTACAAAGCACAGAAAGGAATTTCACTTTGCAGGGCTTGTTAGAAAGTTTCTCGACACTAACTACATTCATAGGAATGTTTTCTTGGTTCCCCCCCTGCTTATTTTGCTTCTTCTTCTTCGTCCTTTTCTTCTTCTTCTTAGCTTCTTGGTTACTCAGAATCAAGACTTTCACCAGGCAAGGAAGAAGAAAGGGATGAAGGAACAATTGGCGAAGAAGGCAAAGGGTCAAATCAAGGATCAACTTGAGGTTGATGTTTTCAGGTGGAGGACTACTTGTTCGAGGAACAATTTGGACATTCAGAACTAAGGAGGTCGAAAACAACAAAACTGGTAAACCAATGGTAAATCCAGGAAGGGACAATGTTGCCATATAAGGAGCACCAATGTTTCCAAAAGAAGGAAAAGGACCATGATTCCTGTCAGAGGAGTTTCCTTGAATGGTAGACTCAGGAACTGTTTCCATTAGTCAAATTAATATCCACTAAGGAGTTTTTCCACGATTAATTAATTGATTTTAAAAATTAAAGATAAAAATTAAAATAAAATGGGTAAATAGGCATATAAGGATTACCAAGCCATTTGTGAACTGCAATATATGGTTAACTGTGTGTAAGCAATCTCCCTCGAATGTTGTGTTTGGTGTATCACAGTTAACAAGGTGACTAACTTGGTTACTTAGGGTTGGTTTGTATCCTAATGGGGACTTCCAAAATATATTAAAAGGTACGTGGAAGTGCAGTCTATGTTAGTGTTGTTTAATGTGTCCTGTACGATGGGAAGCATCTGTATATACTCATATGTGGAGCGCCATTCCGATATACCCAAGGGTACGTGGAAGAACAATACTATATACTTGGATGTACATGGAATACCGACCACCCCCAGAATGTATCATATAAAAATAATGAAAACTCCTATGTTTATAGATGTCGGAACATGTCTTTTAACCTAGACCCACTATGTGTGTCTTTAATGTTTCAAATGGTCCTTAGGTTAATTAAATAAATTTTAAAGTTGATCTTGATTTAACTTTCAATTTCAAGGCTCGCGAAACAAATTCACCTGAACTCCTATAATGCAACTAGCATGATAAAAAGAACTCTTTTTCATTCAATCAAGATCTATCGAAGGGAAGGAAGGAGTTTCAAACACTGATGCAACAAACAAAAACTTCCTATACTAGATCTTTCAATTGTACTATTCCAATTCAATCCAGAGCCCTAAATGCAATGCAAGAAATGTAAATTTTCTTTTCTTTCCTTTCAATTTTCAAATATAATAAAAAATGAAATGCAGCTAGATCATTGATCAAAATAATTCACACAGATTGAAACTGTAATATGAAAATTTATTTTATCAAATCAACAATCAAGCCAAGTGATCACAAACCCTGATTGACAAGAAGAAATAAAAGCAAACAAACTCCATCAAAAGGTAATCACACTCAAATTTAAACACACCACTGGCTTCATAGAGACAATGACCAGTTCAGTGACTCAAAAAATACACTACAACATAACAGAACTCAGAGAAAGGTATATAAATGCAAATTTTGCATCCTATAGGGACCATCACAAGCTATATACGACAGCCAATGTGAATCATCGCACTTATAGAGAGAGACACGTGTCCTAGGTCCCTCTATCTCAAAACATAAAGTGCGATGGGTTTGATTTTTCTCAAAAGACGAAAAACAAACCCTACCAAGCTCAAAATTATACTTTCCTAAGACTAATTACTACCTGAACAAGTCAAATTGAGTCATTTTCAAAGGTCCTAAAATACTAGGCAAAGGAAACCACTAAAGGAACATCTTGCTCCCTAATGGAGTCGCTAAGTTGTTTGAAAGATAATTACCTTCTGCGGACAAAAGAAAACTCACAATGGCTTGATCTAGAAACAACAAAGACAAAAAGACTTATGTTTTCCTTAGAGAGTTTAGAATATGGAAGAAAGACTTACCTGGAATCCAACGCAAGCTCTGCTCTTCTTGCTTGTAAGCTCCAGCTCCAACTCCAAATGCTATAAATGGAACTTGAAAATAAACTGAAACAAGCAAGAGAACTACAACATACACATAACATATACTAACATCTCTAAACAATGAGTCAAGAAGGCATTGTAATACATATGCATAAATGAGACATAAAGTATAGGAAAACAAAGAACTTTTTGTATTAATGAATGTAGGAGAAGATTACAACCCTTTACAAATCTTGACCTTGTAGATGTCTCCCCACTATCTTATCCTTCCTTTGCCACAAAGCAAGCCTTCAATGACAACACAACTACATGGATGGAGAATTGATCCTTAGGCACAAAGCAACAACATGAACGTATAACGAAGAGTCTTTAAAATTCAGCCAAGACTCAATGGGAGGTAGTGAATTTATAAGGTAAAAGGGGTGGTTTGTGATTTACTAATCTAGGATTTAGATCCACACATGAGGGAGGATAAGTTCTAGGGATAAGAGATAAGGCCTCAAGAGTAGGAGTTTGATATCTCTGAACTGCAGCACTTCCAATTATTCTTTTTTTGGATCTTCACACAGTTCTGTCTTATGTGGGTGTTCTTCTTCTAACATATTTATATCAGCATCATCAGGGGACTCTTTTTTGTATGTTTGTTCCTCAGCAGAGCAGTCCTCTTCATGATCTGAGTCTAAATTTGACATTTCAAACTCATTTTTGGACTGTAAGAGATCTTGAATCTGTTTGTCACCTTCAAAAACTTGCCAATATTTTATGTTATCAGGGACTGCTAGTATGTATTTGACTTGTACTGTGTATTGTTTGTTATGATGAGGTTTTTGACAAGTACTGGATGCAAATGCTAGACCCTTGGCAAGGATATTTTGACTCTTGGGGACAAAGGTAAGATCATATTCTTAGAATTTTTTTAGGAATTCAAGGGCATCGTTCCTATATGCTCTTATTCTGGGATGTTTATTTTAATATTATCCCTTAATATACCTAATGATTAGTTCAGAATCCCCATGGATAGAGATCCTTTTGGATCCTAATTTCTTGAGTAATTGTAGCCCTAGAAGGAGTGCTTCATATTCTGCTATGTTATTTGTACATTGGAAGTTCATTTTATATGAATGACCTTTTTCATGATTGTTCTCAGTGTTGTGTACCCAAAAACCTGCTCCTAAACCAGTTTTTCCACAAGAACCATCAAAGCTCATAATCCATAGAGGTTCAATTTCAGACTTATGGTAGCCATTATGTTTTTCTGCTTCTTCTTCAACTAATTTTTCATCAATTGTTACTTGTTCATTAACGTTTTCATCATTTTAAAGGATAAAAGAATCATGGTATGTGTGGACAGAATAGAGAGGAGAGTTTTCAGGCTTTTCCTGGCTGCTTCCATGTATTTCATATGAGTTTCCCTATATATTTTTCTTGGTTGGCTAAAGACAGGAATGGTAGCATAGGTCATATCCATTTGGAGGGTGCCTTGAAGTTTGGATCCCCATGAGATTTATAGGAGAATGCCATATTTGGGAGGTATGTCAGCCACTACAATATCCATTACTAGGCTTTTGGCTGGTATTTGTGCTAGATTAACTCAGAGATATTTGATTAGGCCTAGACATTTAACTCTACTGGAGTCGAAAGAGTATAAGTCTTTGTATGGTCTAGTTATTTCAAGGCCTAATCTCTCCATGACTACCTTTGGCATGAGGTTATGCGAAGCTCCTAAATCTAACATGGCATTATGGAGGATTTTATCATGGATGTTCAAACTCACATAAAATGGAGGTACACCTCCCTCTTGAAATCTAGATTATCATGGATGATGATCCTCCCTTTTGGCAGATTTAAATCAGTCTTATCAGACACTAATTTTACAGCAATTTCAACTTGGTTCTAGAGATATTAGTTGAATCGATTTTGTTAGGGCTACTAGTTGATGTACTAGTGCTACTTTCTGGACTACTTTTATTTTTATTTTTATCAAAACTTTTAACCACTATGTTTGAAGTTTCTATTGTTTTTGTAGAATCAGTTTCAGGGGTCTTCCTAACAGAAATTTCTGGGTTGTTTCTCTTGGGATTATCTTAGGTTTTATTGCTTCTGAGGTCATATTGCCTATGAACTTCCATGATGGAATTTTTGAAGCCTTGTTTATAGTCCTCGAATTCTATGCTTTCTTCTTCATTTGGGGAAAATATGCCTTGTTCTTCCTTAGTGAGGAAAATAGTATCTTCATTGTTAACTCCCATTAGATTGATATGAATTTCCTCTAGTTCCTCAATTACCCCCTCGTCCTCATTAGAATATTTTTCTTGGAAAGGAGGCCTAATTTTCTGGTCTGGTCCTCTCTGTATTATTTGAGGGGGGTTTCTTCTAAAGTTTTAGTTTTGGTTTTGGTTTTGATTTCTGTTTTGAGGAGTTGCTTGGTTTTCTCTGGGGTAAGCTCTCTCATTCATGTTTATTCTCTCCATCATCATTTCCATGGTTCTAACTAAGTTATCAATCTTAGTAGAAGATGATGAGGGTACGACCTCTTCCCTATATGTGACCCTTTTTTCATTTTTCATTCTAGCTCTTTTGGCAGTTAGGTTTGCCTCCACACTTACTGCACCTCTTTGCATATCTTCTAATGTAAGAGGGTCTCTTTCTTTTAGTTGGTAAGCCATTTCTGGGTCGAAGCCATCTGGAAATTTCATTAGGGCTAGACCTTGTGGAGGTTTCATGTGGGTAGGGAGTGCATTATATACACTATTGAACCTATTGCAACACTCTTGGACAGCCTCTCCAACATTTCCCTTAATGTTTTCATACTCTGACAAGATTTGGAGAGGATTTTTCTTGACTTCCCATTTGTTTAAGAATAGCTGATGAAAATTAGGGAGGTCATGTATACTATTAGGGGTTAGGCCTTTAAACCATTTTATTGCTTTTCCCCCTAAGATTTGAGAAAACATTCTTAATTTAACAATTTCATTATCTATTTCTTGTTTGTAAAAATAGTCACTCATTCTATCCACATGTTGTTGAGCAGTTGTAGAACCACTTGCATCATATAAGGGAATCTTGGACTGATAGTCTTGTGGTAGAACTACTAAAGGCAATGGTAGAACTAATGGGGCATACCAGGTTTCCATGGATGGGGGTTGGGGAAACAAAGGAGGGTTAACAAATGGAGGGTTTATAAGAGGAGGTGGAGGGTTAAATGGAGGAAGGTGAATAGTGGGTGTATGAATGGGATTTGAAGTTAGTACAACAGGATTCTACTGTAAGGTGGATGGGTCTAAATTTATTTAGGTTATCCAACTCTGGGATCTAGTTCGGGAAAAGATTTTTTCCAGGGGTGAGCCAAATAGGATATTTTGCAAGTCTTTAAGGTTTTCAGGTAGGGAACTTTCCTTGTGAATAGGTCTCCTAATAGTTTAATTTTTAGATCTAGGATATTTCCTTAGGATGTGCTCTGGATTGTCAACTATTGTAGGAGGGTTTGGATCAGGATGGGATCTATTACAGATTCTTCTGGAAGCCAGAATTTGGACCCAAGGTTCAGAAAGGTTGAGAGTTTTATGACAGTTTGAAAAACAGACCAATATTTGAATGAAATACTTTATTCACAAAGTATTTTTGACTGGCTTCTATTTGAATTTTGATGATATTAGGATTTCTCAATAATTTCCTAGTGGCGTCTATAGAAAACCAATGGAGTCAGAAGGCATACTGAAAACCATTGGAGTCACCAGGTGGATGATTTTAACTGTCTGTAGATGCAAGATACCAGTCTTGGCTAACACTTGATTCATATCAATTTGAATGGGGTTTTCTGAGTTCTTGAGGAAATATTAAGCTGTTTTAATAACTCAATTCCCCAGTATGGTTGCCACTATGTTGGAGCCCCGTGATTTGAAATATTGGAAAAAACAAATCTGCAGGGAACCACATCAGACCGCTTTGGAGTCCAAGGACCTAGCCTTCCTAGGCTTAGAGAGGGATCTCTCTATGTTTATGTTTGATTGATTTACCTTTATGCTTATGTTTTCTGATTTTAGGCTAGTTATTAATTTTTGGGATTTTTTGTTTTGTTTGATTGATTGATTATTGTATTAACTGATTGTAGGTTGAAAAATTAGACTGTGGGAAGCTTAATCCATTGGGCTATGGAGTCATAAAAGGTTTTAATTGTACATCAACTCTACAAGAATTTTCATAGGGAAAGCTAACTATATCAAGTGGATGTTTTAGATTATATGAAATATGAAATGACAACAAGTTGTAAATTCAGTAAAACTAAAGGGAAATTAAGAATCCTTTAACTATAATTCAACAAGAAAATCCTTTGAGATAACTGTTTTAAGAGGAAATAAAGAGCAGGACAACCCTGAATTATTTAGATAAAACTCTACTAAGAAAACCTTTAAGACAACAATCCAGCAATCCTAAAGATCCGGACACCCCTAAATTCTCTAGCTATTACTTTTAGGCAAAGAAAACATTCAAGATAACAGTTTAGTGAAATTAAAGAGTAGGACACCCTTGAATTCTTTAACTTGACTTCAAAGAAGGCCTTTAAGATAAAAATCTAGTAATATTAAAGAGAATGACACCCCTGGATACTTTAATTGCTTACTTTACTAAGAAAACCTCAAGGCAACAAGCTAGGTGGAACTAAAGAGCAGGACACCCATGAATTATTTAATTAGACCTTGCAAAAGAAAACATAAAGATAATGGAAACAGAGAGAGTTGAGGTGCCCAAAAAACATATCTCAATCTAAAATTTATGTTCTATTATCAGAGAAATTGGTGGACAATATGGGAAAAAAATGAGAAACAATGGAAAAGAGGGATAATATCACCATTAACATAGCTCAAGAATCCTGTGAACGTGCTTGTATTATTGATGTCCAAAACAGTTACAATTCTCTAGTGCAATAAAATTTGCAGCTCAGAGTCTGATCAAATCCAGCCTAGTAGTCAATCAACTAGCCAACTATCAACCAACCAACCAACAATAACAATGAACAATACATGTAGTATTTATTTGCAAATTAGGAGGTGATCCTATTCTAGGGTTTCAGACTATATTTATTAGAGTCTAATTGTTATCTTGACCTTTGAGACCATGCAAGGCCCAAGGCAAAATATCACTGACTAACTTGCTGTAATAATAACTTTTAACTTAACTGCTGAGCTAACTTTAGGAAATTTTTGATTTTTTGGCTTTTCATTAACTTTTACAATAACTTCTGAGCTGCTTAAAAATATCTCTGATTGGGACATTAACTGAGGTAGCTGCCTTTAGAAAAATTAGGCTGTAGGTGGCCAATAGTATTGTGAAGAGGTAAATGTTGAGTGTTTTTGTCATTTGGCTCTGTTCTCTTCGTGGATTTGATTTTGATTTGTCATTTAATCTCAAATATATCTTCATCTGTATCTTCTAACTATTTTTCTCTTTTACTACCTTTACTATCACTGTAATTTCTTTCTTTATCTCTTCTCTTTGACTATTTTATCTTTGATCTTTCTGTGATTTGCCTTTAACTTTGTCCTCTAACCATGCCTTCATTTTTTTCTTCATCCTTTGATTAAACCTTTAATCCCTTTACATTTCATTGTCAGGGTGAACCCCTTACCTGTGACCTCATTTGTCTTCACCTATGATTTTTTTTTTAACTGCATAGTTACAGTGAAACTCTTATTTTTCTTCACTCTGTCCTTTTATCAAACATTTCTGTTTTGGGAGTGACTGCATGATCTTCAATGGTTATGATACATTGTTGTTTTAAAATTAATCTTACACTCCTGGTCCTTTTGATGAAACAAGATATTCTGGATCGTCACCCAGGAGACCTGTTTAAACATTTTTCGGATTAAGAAATACAACTTTGATCATTTCCCTTTATCGGTCACCTGCAAAACTAAAAACAACTTGTTAATTAAAAACTTGTGTTGTGGACAGAGTCTGGATAAATGGAAAATTTTGGTTTTTTTCATGTGGTTACGACATTTTTGGGTTTTCAGAAGCACTGCAAGGGTTAATACAAAGGATTGGGGGCTTATCGCAAATGTTTCGGGGCCTATTGCAGTGACACGAGACTTTGAAACATTCGAAAAGGGTTAATGGTTTCGTCTTTGGCACGGAGGACAGTTCGACGGTTTTCGCATGGGGCATAGGTGGTGAGGTGGTTTTAGTCGCGAGGATGCGATACCACAGAGGGAGGGACGCATGGCAAGAAGGGACGACAATAAAACCTCCCATATCGCAAGGTGGAAGGGTGTTTATATGGCGGGCTTTTGGATGTGCGATGAGGTGCAACAGCCGTTGGATGAGAGGCAAGAAGATCCAATGACGGTCGAACGATGAGTGGACTATGGGTAGGTTTAGAAGGTGGGGCCCGGAGGTATATGGAGCGGAGGGTTTAATATATGGTGGGGGCCAGGTTTATGTTAAGCGGGGAATAGGGTTCAAAGCAAGGAATAAGGTTCAAAGTAGAGGTCCAAAATGTATAAGGGGTGTCAGGTTTAGGAATATAATAGGGTTGGGCATTTTGAAAATAAAATAGAGTTTTATTTAAATAGTGGGGTCCAGATAATATTATTTTCAAAAACAATGTAAAAAATGTTTTTACATTATTTTGAAGGAAAAGAAGGGGAATGAGTGAAAAATGAGGGGTTAAATGCGGTTTTAACCAATGTGAGTGGGGTTTTGGGTAGGGGATTGGTTTTAAAATGAGGGATCAAGTTCGAACATAGATTTTTTTAGAGTAAGAGAGTGATCTGAATAGGTAAAATGAGAGATAGTGAATAGGTTAAATGAAGATAATGAAGGCAGTGAGATTTGTGAAAATAAAATGATAATCAGGGAATGCTATTTTCAATAGACTGTAGGAAATCCATAATTATTTATTCATACTGTAGAATACAGGAGACTAACAGATGGAACATCAGAAATCACAGTCTATCAACATGTGGCTAAAGTAACTGTTTTTATAGACCTTGAAGAAATAGACAATGATGATGTTATGATTTGTATTATTGCTCAAAGTTTTTTGGAGAAGTAAATAAATGGTTTCGATCTCTTGGAGTTGATACAATTGGTACCTCACAACAACTAATTGATTTATTCATGGAAAAGTGGGAAGAGAAGAAAAATCCACTGCAAATGCTAGCTGAATATAATGCATTGAAAAGGAATACAAATGAGTCTGTCCAAGAATTTACAACTAGATTTAATAAGATATATGATTTAATTCCTGATAATATCAAACCTCCCCCGGGCCTTTCTTTACTCTGTTATCCTGATGGTTTTGACCCTGACATGGCCTATCATCTGAGGGAGAGAAACCCATCAACTTTTGAAGAAATGCAAATAAATGGAGTGAGTGTAGAGGCCAATCTGATTATTAAAAAGTCCAAGGTCAAAACAGAGAAAAGAAGCATCCAATTCATCAGAAGGAAAATTTGATACTTTGATCAAAGCTATGGAGAAAATGATGGATAATATGTCCAGTGCTGATCGACAAGCTGAACCTTTTATAAGAAATCCCAATTTCAGGTGTCAAAATCAGCAACCCCAATACAGGATCAAACAAAGGGAACATAGGGGTCAGGATCCACAAAGTCAACAACAATTTTGAACACCATTCCAGAAGAATTACACTGAAGGCCCTGATGAAGATGATGAAGAATAAATTTATGGGGAAAACCATTTGTTTGAGGAAAATCACCAACATTTCTTCCTCACTGAAGAACAACAATATTCCATGTCAAATGAAGACTTAATGTGCACTGAATATTATCAGAGAGGATATCAAAATGACCTCACCCAATTTCAAAGGCAGTATGGTTTGAGGAGTATAAATGTTCCTCTAGTTGCCAATCAAAATAAGCAGAACTCTCAAACCAATACTCAACAAAAAGAAGTTGTTGCACCAAATAGAAGAAAAGAAAAGGCACCTGTTGTTTCTACCTCTCCTAAAACTAATGAAGCATCCACCAACAATCAAATAAAATATCAAGAAGTTCAAGAAGGAGGACAGGAGAAATATTATTCATCCAAAGAACTGCCTGAAAAGAAAGACACATCATTAAAAGAGGTAGATAAACATCATGCTCATTTCTCCCTTGAAAATTAAATTTCTAAACTAAAGGTTTCTATTCCTATGACTTAGAAATGAAGAATGATCAATACAAGTTTCAAGTTACTAATTTTCTTAGAGTTGATCAAACATCTGATATGGTTAACTTGAGTGATGATCATCTTGAGCTTATTTTTGGTATTGCCGTTGATGGCAAATCAGAAGATAGTGAAGTTCCTCCATTTTATTTGAGTCTCAAGATTATGATTTTATTCTTCATAAGGAAATGCTTGACTTTGGAGCATCACATAACCTCATGCCTAAATCCATGATGGAAAAATTAGGACTAGACATCACAAGACCTTATCATGATCTCTATTCATTTGATTCAGGGAGGGTGAAATGTCTTGGTCTTATCAAGGAGTTAGTTGTATCATTAGAACAAATTCCAGCCAAGAATTTCCTCATGGATGTTTTTGTGGCTGACATCCCACCTAGGTATGGAATTATACTTTCTATATAATGGGGAGAAAATCTTATAGGAACTTTGTAGCTTGACTTTTCATATGCAATAATTCCTATCTTTGGACAATTCAGGAAACTTTACAGAGAAAGTAAGATGAAGTATATGAATAGTACCAGAGAAAAACCTAACAATCATACCATTCATGTTGTACATTCATACCTAGAATCTTTTATTTTATTCAATGAAGAATGCTCAGCATCTTCAAAGTTGTTGATTGAAGAAAAATAAGAAAAACCAGAAAATTCAAATTGTGTTTTAGAATTGACAGAGACAAAATTTTGTAAAATAGTGACAAACAGTTTGGAATTGAAGACATCTCCTTAAGAAGAAAATAAGAAAAAGCAGAAGAAAAAGAAATTTTGGATAGAACAGAGGTATCTCAAACAGAAAACAAAAATCAACCATCTGATTTGCACCTACCAAATGAAGAGAATAGTCTTTATACTATGGATTTTGATGGAGCCATGGGCAAAGAAGGTGTTGGCATTGGAATATGGATTCATAGCCCAATTAATAAATCATTGTATATCCCTCCAAATGTTAGAATGTCTTCTTACAAACTAGCATTTGACTACACAAATAATGAAGTTGAATATGAAACCTTGATTTCCAGCCTTAAAATCTTAAAAAATCTTGGTGCAAATAAATTTTCTATATATGGAGACTCCGAGTTAGTTATCAAGCAAGTTAAAGGAGAGTATTAGGCCAAACATCCTAGAATGAGAGATTACTGAAATGCAGTCCTAGGTATCCTCAAAACATTTCCTGAATATACTTTGTCATTAATTCCTAGAAACAACAATTTTATTGCTGATTATCTTGGCACTTCTACTAGTATGTTCAAAATCCCACTGTATCCAAAAAAAAAATATGAAATAAATGTCAAACATCACCTTGATGTCCCTGACAATGTTCAATATTGCCAAGTGTTTCAAAATGATGAGAAAATCAATAAATTATTGCAGACAAAAGAATAATTCATCAATGCCCAAACAGATTACCAAGAAATTTATGCTACAGAGATGCAAGTGCTACAACTTAAGGAAAATTATATTCCAAGAGGTTTGGTACCTTTGGAAGAACTTTTTGACCTGGATGATGTTGCAAGAAAACCTACTATGTCACCAACAGAAGTGGGAGTAAAAGATTTAAATCTTTACACTTCAGAAAAGCTAAAGATGGTGCAAGTTTTAGAATCCTTGAGTCCAAAAATGAAAGCTAAGTATGCAATACTTATGTCTCAATTTTCATATGTATTTTCTTGGGAATATTCAGATTAAAAGGTCTATGATAAAATCATTATTCAACATACTATTCCTTTGGAGCCAGATCAAAATCCATTTCGCCAGAAACTTAGAAGGATGAATCCCAAATTGCTGCCTTCTATTCAGAAGGAAGTAAACAGATTATTCATTGCTGGAATAATTGTTCCTATCCATTTCTCAGATTGGATGTCTAATATAGTACTTGTGAGAAAGAGGACAAGAGAAATTAGATTGTGCATTGATTTTTGAAATCTAAACACATTATCATTAAAAGATAACTATCCACTACTAAAAATGGATCACATTCTGCAAAGGTTAGTTGGATCATCTAGACTTTCTTTTTTAGATGGATACTTAGGATACAATCAGGTTCTTTTTCACCCAGATGATCAAGAAAAGACAGATTTCACTACACCTTAGGGTACTTTCATGTATGCCAAAATGCCTTTTGGTTTGAAGAATGCAGCGGAAAATTTTCGAAGAGCAATGGATATTACTTTTTCCAATGAAAAAGATATGTTTTTGGTCATTTACCTTGATGATATCATTGTTTTCTCAAAGACAGATGAACACAATTTGCAGCATTTAAAGACGGTTTTTCAAAGATGCAGAAAGTTTGGTATTTCATTAAATCCAAAGAAGAGCCTCTTTGCTATGGAAGAAGGTAAATTGTTGGGACATACTATATCTAAATATGGAATAACAGTAGATCCTTTGAGGATTGAGGCAATTCAGAACTTAGATTATCCTAGGAGCCAAAAGGAGATTCAATCTTTCAATGGTAAAATTAATTTTCTGAGAATATTTGTTCCTAATCTTGCTGAAAATTTGAGGCAAATTACTGGCATTTTGAAGAAATACACTGAATTAAAATGGTCTAAGGAAGTGAAGAAGTCATTTAATCAATTCAAGTTAGCTCTATATCATGCTCCTATTCTCATTAGCCTAGACTATACACTTAATTTTATCATTTTTTCATTTTCTTTAGAGCATACACTACTTGTTGTTTTAATGCAAAAGAAAAATAAAAATACAGAACAACCTATTTCTTTCTTTAGTAGAACAATAAGAGATGATTCTTTAAAGTAAAATATCATTGAGAAACAAGCTTTAACATTAGTCAAATAATTGTAAGCTTTTAGAGTGTACATTTTACATTCCCATGTCATTGCTTATGTGCCAAATGATGTTGTTAAAGAAGTGCTCACACAGAATGATCCAAAAGGTCGTGGAGGTAAATGGATTGCTACCTTTCTAGAGTACGATTTTGAGATTAAGCCCACAAAATTGATCAAAGGACAAGGCGTAGCAAAGCTAATGGAAAATTCTAATCTTCACGCCTTAGACATAAACTTCATTGATGCATTATCTGATGAAAAAACTGCTGAAACATTACCTGAGATAGCTCAAATATTTTCTTTAACTCCTTGGTATGTTGATATTGTATATATACTGCAACCTGTGAATCCTCCACCTATTATGCCAAGTAGTAAAGCAAGATTATTGAAATTAAAAGCACTGAAATACTGTATTATGAACAGTGTCTTATACTGGAAATATTCTGGTGGAATATTGCTGAACTGTTTAGTTGAAGGTGAAGTTGAGAAATTCATGACAAATTTCCATAAGGGTGACAGTCGAGGTCATATTTATTGGCAAACCACATCAAATAAAATTTTTAGAGCAGGTTTTTATTGGCCTACCTTATTTTCTGATGTCTACAAAACAGTCAATAGTTGTCATGAGTGTCAAATATTTCAAGGAAAAAGGAAAATTTTACCTTTGCCTCTTAACCCAAATGAAGTTCAAGCACCATTCCAGCAATGGGGACTTAACTTTATTGGTGAAATTCATCCTCCATCTTCAGCCCAACACAAATGGATTCTCACTGCTGCAGATTATTTTACCAAATGGATTGGGTTTATTCTCACTTGGCAAGCAATTAATTTTGTTATCATTCGGCTTCTTGAAAATAATATTTTGTCTTGATTTGGTTGTCCATACAATATTATCATTGATAATTCAGCTACTTTCAAATCAAATAATATGATTGAATTTTGTGATAAATATCACATTAGACTTGGTCATTCTACTGCATATTATCCTCAAGGAAATGGGCTTGTAAAATCTTCTAATAAGTCTTTGGTGAATATTATCAATAAGATGTTACAGGAAAAAAAAAGTAATTAGCACAAGAAGCTTACAAATGCTTTGTGGGCTGATAGAGTGAGCACAAAAAGATCAAGTAACATGTCTCCATTTCAGCTTTTTTATGGAGTTGACACTATTTTCCCTTCTTCCTTGGTTGTTCCAGTAATGAAGATTTTTCAGGAGGTTGACAGTGAGCCTAATTACATTCAAAGAAGGATCAATCAGATGATACATTTGCAAAAATCAAGAAATAAAGTTTTCAACAATACTTCAAAGCTGCATGATAGACTTAAAAAGAATTTTGAAAGAAAAACAAAGGCCGGTGACTTCAAGATTGGAGATATTGTTCTAAGATGGGATTCCAGAAATGAAGATAAGGGCAAGCATGGGAAATTTAACAATCTGTGGAAAGGAACTTACAAGATCGTAGCATTCAGGGGAAACAAGGCATTTTTTCTAGAAGATCTTGAAGGGCATGAACTGTTGGGAGGACCTATCAATGGTAGGTTTCTAAAGCATCATATTTCTTGAAATATTGAGAAAGAAATTCATTGTCATTGTATATACCAGTTTACATTTGATGTCTAGCAAATAAGGAAGTTGTTACAAAAGTTTTAAGCCCGAGGAGAAAGCCATGATATTTCTGCAAACAACTCATGTTTTCTTTCAAAAGGTTAAAAAATTTTAATCTCTTATCAAATCAAAGTCAAGTCAGAGTTAAGTCAGTTGTTTTTAGTCAAAGTTTCTAGTTTGTTTAAGTTTTTCAAAGGCTAGTTGACTCCATAGCACAATGGTAAGGATACCTGATCTACGGTGTTATTGACACCTCCTGAAGGACTTTCCATCCCCTGCTAGAGCCAATGTTAGAGTTAGTTTATCAATGATAAAAAATAGCTCTCTTGAAAGTTTTCCTTCAGGTCATTAGTCAAAAAAAAATTTCTTTTTCAGTTAGTTCTTAGCAATAATTTTTTCCACTAAAGAAATCCTATTTTAATAAGCTACTCCTTCACATAATTTCATCATCACTAAAAGGTTTAGATTCAGGTCACTCCATCTCATATAGGTCAAGTCTAGGGTCAAAATTTCCCATTGAAAAATATTTAGTTTTTCACTAAAAATAAGGCAATGAAACCTCCATTTCATCCATAAAGGTCTAGTTGAAGGAGTAAGTTGGTTTTTATAGTTCAAAATAAAATATTCATTTCATAGAAAACTCATATTCTATGGTTGTATTCTCGAAGAAGAAATGAAGATCTTTGCTGAGAAAATTATTTCAAAATCGCATACTTATGAATGTGTTATTCTTCAATAATTTGAAAAATCACTCTCGAGACCATAGAATTTAATCGTATGCATTATCCTCCACTATCGGTATGACACGTTACACACCCCTACTCATCAACTATCCATGTCATATCGCATTCATTATACCCCTACCCCACCATTTATTAAAACTTTGTCATATGTAAACTACCCCACATCTCACCATTCATCCATCGCATCACAATCTTATCTGACGGCCCGCATGCAACTTTGACCCCCCTATCATCTAAAAATTAACGTCAAGGGGGGGGGGGGGGGGGTGTCTACCGCTATGTGTCAAACGCATATGATTTCGCACCCCCCTCATAAAAACATTTACTTCCAATGTACCCCTCCAAAATATCGCTTATCCGCCGATTGAAATCACTGCTCCACCCGCCATTCATGTCATCCCACATGGTTATGCTGATGTCCAATCAAATTAATTCCTCCCTTTCTATAATCGTTAGTTAATTAAATTTAATTTCTAACCATTAGGCTAACATACCCGCGCCCTTTTCAACGAGAATTAAGCCAAATTGCCTATAACTTCATCATTGAAAACCTATTCAACTCTTCATTTTCATTCACTCTGCTCTGAAACAAGAAAATTACCAATTCACAATTATTTCCAGAATTCTAGAACAACAATTTAAGCACCATTCAAAGCAATCTCATCATTGTTTTAAATAATCTTTGTAGCAGTCGACATTATTCTGATTTGCAGAGATTTTCCTCAATCTCGACCTCTGTTCTCCATCACAAATTCTTGCTCCCGCCACTTCAAACAGAGACAATCATGCCTCAAAAAATAAAGGACTAGAAGAACTAGTAATTCTGCTACCTCACCCTCCAATTGACATTCATCACATACCATAAGCTAACAAAGACCATAAAATCCATGAAACCCTCTGTGAACTTGATTGATTTGAAATGTATTGTTGGTTAGAGGATAAATTCCTAGATAAGTCTGATGATATAGGGTTGTGAGTTTCCAACCTTCCACATTATATATTTCCTTACACCCATAGTGCTCCAGAATTTTTTAGAAAATTCCAAGCCTGGTATGTGCCCAACCAAAGAGCTATTATTTCTCCTACATGAGAGATTTTAGTGACCATCACTACCCAAACCATTGAAAAAATGATGCAAGACTCCATCACAGAGAATTCCGCTCCATTTTCTCAAGAAGCATTGATTGAAGTATATCAGAAAATATATTTTGAAAAAAGATCTCAAACTCTTGAGTTTTTTATGACTGAAAATTATCCATTACCGAAGAATAACCCTCCATTTCCATATCCATTTTCCCTGAAAGATCCCAAAAAATCATAACAGTCATTTCCTACCTCCTTGGTTATTATTTAGACCAATGGGTAGATGAAGCCATCATAGGATTCAGGTCCATTTTCTCCACATATTCCAAACCCTCCATCATATTCAACTTCAGTTAATTCATTGCAGATTCCATTCATGAACAGTTTTTCAAATTCCCAACTAAATAGGTTTTCAAATATGCCTCTGTGTTAGTTTATTTGTTCTTATATTCTCAGGGAGACGAATTCAAATTTTCATTACAAAAATTGGATGAGGAAGTAAATCAACAACCAATCATTTTCTAGACTTCATTAGTAATGAAGGAACAAAAGGAATATTCATATAAGAAGTTTGTAGAAGTGTTCCTTCATCCAGCACTCATTTTACTAAACAACACTACAGAGCCCAGGATCGGTGAAGAAAACATAAATGTGTTGCAACTATCAGATAAAGCCATAACAGGAGATTGGTATCTCTATCAAAATTACACAAAAATCAGAGTTTATGGCTGTGAGCTTCCCCCTTACAAATTGCCAAAATTCCTCCCAATGAGGATGTTTGCATTAGAATACATAAGAGAAATGTTTAATGTTGATGAAGTGCATTTGGTATCTTCTAAAAAGAAGTAACAATTCAAAATCAAAACACAGATAGGGCCTTTATACATAATAGTAGGGCAGCAGGGGAGGAAGCAGACAAATTTCTGAAATAGATGAAATTTAGCTTCAGTTTCACTTGCTCTTATGATCCAATTGGTGTCATTTCTAAACTAAGGGTAGAGAACAAATCTACACCTTATTTTCATACACACAGACCAGAAATTGAGAAATATATGAATAAGCTTGAGTGGACTGAAGGTACTTTACATGAGCCTGAAGAAAAAAAAATGTATACATCAACATTACAAACTCTTATTGCACGGGAAAGAGCAGGAAAAAGGATCAGAGAAGACCAGTCATCTCCAATGAATTAATCATCCAACAAAGAATTTAAAATCCATTACATAAAGAAGACAAAGTTCAATCCAAAAGTCAATCCTAGTAAGGATTCAAAGCAAAAAGTAATTATTATTACCGAAGATACATCTCCTTCCACACAGATAGGTGATCAAAGTACTTCTACTCCTACTACTTCAACAGTTTCTAAAGATCAACATCAAGGTATTCAAACTAGTACAATTGTTACAGGGGAAAAAGAGAAGATTGTATTTGACACCTTCAGGGACATAAATTTGAAGAATGAAATGTTGAAGACCAGCACATACAATCAGTTTTGGAAGAAAAATCCTAGCTCTCAGAGAAGGTTTCTCTCAGCTTTTGATTTAGATAAGGGAAAAATGAAGTTTTCTTTTCTTGAAGCACAAATTCCACAGCCAAAGTCAGAAGCAAAATAAAAAAACATTGCATTTGAGTTTGATACTAAGGAGATAAATCCAATAGATCAAATGGAGTTACATGAAAAAACTAGTGAGATGATTTCATCCACTCTCACCAACATTGCTATGAGTTTGTCAAAATTGCAGGTTTCATTGGCTAATGTCCAATCACAGCTAAAAATGGAGAAGGTTTCTTCATTTGCTAAAGACACAAGAATCAGAACTCTAGAAGACCTGGTGATTAAAATTGGATATGATCCATCCAATGTCAATGCAACAGAAGATATTATCAAAAATAAAAATGCTGACATAACAACATTAAGAAAACAAATGAAGATTCCAACTACATAAGATCCTCTGGAATATGCTATTGAAGAGACTGAATCCCATAAAAAAAAAATGATGAAGCTGATTATGGAACATAATGCTCAAATAAAACAGATGGAATCAAAGCTAGAGAAAATGATAAAGGAAAAGGAACAAACAACAAAAATATCCAAAGTTCCTTTAGAAGCAGTGCCTCTTGCAGATATTCCTATAGCCCAACCTTCTACAACAAGCACTGTAGATGGAGCTGAGAAACTCACTAAAGTAGTGCAAAATATGTCAATTCAGGAAGAGGAGATAAATAAATTACAAGACCAAGCGCAATTGCTGCAATATCAGATGTCTAAAGATGAAAGTTCACATGCAGTTGAAGCATAGAGAGCCAAAAAGCTAATTGAGAGGTTGCAAAAAGAACAAAAGGAATTGTCCATTGGAAATACTTTAGGCCAAGTAAAATAAATAATCTGGGCAGACATCATGGAATCTCTTAATGAAATTTGGCCAAGTATACAGATTATATTTGAACAAAAGGAGCTGATACAGAAACAAAATGAGGCCATTGCAAAAATTAAAGCATAGCTTGCAGATAAGCCTGCTACAACAAACAACATCATCAAGTTTCTGAATGCAAAGAACATGTATGAGCTGGATGATTTGGGCATAGATGACAGAACAAAATCAATCCTGGAGGTAAAGAAGGTTCTCACAAAGAAGAATTTGATTCTTTAGCTTGAGGAGAAGTGTCACAGTCTGAAAATCACAGCGCGGATATTTTTTAGCAGAATAGAGCCAGTGACACAGAAAGGATTGCCTTCTCTGTTTGTGATTAATGATAAATTGATGACCAAAGAGGATTATTGGAGAAGACTTAAGGAAATTTCCAGTGATACTGCCAAGTTTTCAAACATCAAAGGCACATTGACCGAAAGGGCATTGTTGGGAACATTAAGCAATAATATTTTTATTTAGTATGAGGTTAAACATGTTTTTGTGGTGAGGCCAAATTTTTCCAAATAAACTTAAATGGATGAAGTTTACCGTAAGGTAATAAAATTGGCCATCTTGGATTAACAATGCCAGGAAAAACTGTGTGAATTTCATGAGTAATTAGTTAAAGATAAAATTCAACCTCTGCCAAATCGTCAGTTAGCTGATAGCCAGTGCAGCCAACAATTCTCTCCTCTCAGCAATCATTTTTAGTTAGAGCAGTGCCAACACATCAAATCGAATTTATTTCCATGTTACAGTTAGTTTGGAAAATAAAGCACTATATGTTATGATAGCCTTTAATGCAATCTGTTTTGATTTAGTTTTTCTATAAATACTTCACTGTACGAAGTATTAGAGGTTGGATAATTGAGTTTTTTGAGACTCTGTGTATTATTGTGGAGCTATTGTATGTTTCAATGAAATCAAAGAAGTTACAACAAATATTGTGAGATTCATGTGGTATTTCTTTTGAGCACTGTGTTTTTCTCTCTGTTATATCATTTCCATTTTAGTTTTTGTGTAAAAATATTATTAGTTTATAAACAAATATCAGTTATATGCTCTGTTTATTAAGATTTCTACAAATGTGTCTTTTCTTCTGAAGAATATCTAGCCTAAAATTTGGTACTCAACCTTAAATTGAATATTTTAAAAAGTGACATAGAGAGAGCCCTCTCTGGTTGGGTAGTGCTAGCTACATAGCTAAAAGTTGTTTTGTGGTTATCTTTCTTCACTCCTATTTTCAGCCTAGAAATTTGGGGAGAGTGATAACACCTTCCATTTCTGATTTTAAACCATTCTTCAAACCATCCATCTTAGCTTCCATTTCATTTTTTGGTACTCTTTGCGAGAGCTAAATTTGTTTCACTTGGTCTCGTAATTTTGATATATCATGTTGCATTTCTTCCTCTTCTTCATGCATCACAGTGGAGATTTCTGGTTTCTTACTATGTGTTTCCATTTTCTTTCTTTGAGTAATTTTGGAATCAAACAATTATATTTATGCTTCACAATGCCCATTTTTTATAGAATCATTTATCACCTCTATATAATTGATGATCTATGTATTAGCCTTGGGCAACCCTTTCCATTCAGACTTGATTCTTTATCTAAAAAATAATATTTTGAATTCCATATGTGACTCTTCCCTCTAAAAAGCGTGTGAAGACGCGGGTCCAGTTATACCCTACTCGCGTATATAATTTAAAATATGAAAAAATATAAACTCAATATATTCTGGGTAGGGTTTACGGGTTACACCAGGAGCCTACCTATAGGAGCTCGTGACCAAACTGTTTCCCAACTGAAAAGAAAAAAAAAAACAAAAAAAAAAACAAAACAAAACTATTTTGAGGAAGTATAAATACACTTCATCGGAAGGCCTAAGAGAATAGAGAGATAGGTGTTGATACTATAGCCTGTTATTCCCATATCAAGTCTGATTATCCCTGTGCCTCCTGCACTTCCCAGGTTGAAAAAACCCTTATTTCCCTCTTCGATATGTTCACCTCATTTATGTGACATCCTTGTGCATCCTTATGGAAGAAGATTGTTGAGGCTTGGGATGGACAGATCTAGAGGACGGTTTTTCTTGTAGACGTGGCTGAGTCAGGTGGTATTTCTCTACATATTTTACATACATCAATAAAGAAGCTCTGTCTCGTTCCTGATGTCGTGATATTTAATGATTTTATACATGTTATGATCTTGTTATAGTTAATTTCATGTTATTTTCTATAAGCTTACATGATCTAACCATTGAAATCTAGAACATGCTTGTTATTACTACTAGTCTATGTGCTTTTCTTGAATGACTTGTAGGTTTTGAAGCACGTGGAGAAGTAGAGGGTTTGAACCCTATGGGAACGAACTCAAATGTAGGACATACATGTAAGGTCATTTCTCCCAAGTTTACTAGTTTAAGCATTAGGACCATTAGTTTACATGCTTCTTGTTGTTGTATGCCTCTTGCTCCCTTAGGGTCCTCAACCTAGACCCTAGGGTAATTCATCCCGTAACAGAATTGGTGACTCCACTAGGAATTACATATGTATAATTCCTATTTTGGGTAGTTTCTCTCTAGATTTTGGTTCTCTGATTGGTCTGATCACTTTTCAAGTCTTTTTGGTTCTTTATCCATCCAGGCAAAAGTCTTGATCTTCTGGATCAGGCTTGGATTTTTTTATTTTTCTTTACTACCTCTTTTATACACATTTTTGGTTTTACACAATCACGTATATATGCATTTTGGTCCAAATAAACATGCATATATGTGGGTTTCCTTGTACAAAGTCGCATATGCACGCTGGTTTTTCACTGCCAAGTTGTGTATGGCCAGTTTTAAATGAAAATTTAATTTTTGGAATCTTGTAAGGCATTTTTTCTTGTTCTTGGCCACTTCTATGGAACGTTTGATGTGTTTTGGAAGTGTTTCTGTCTATTGTGTACCAATTTCTCTCTTTCTTGATTGAAAACCTATTCAACCTAGCGTTTACCTTGCTTTGTGAAGTTTCAGTTTTGGGTTTTTCACCGAGGCTTCTTTCTGAAGTTTTTGGTTTTTCTGACATTTCAAGACAGTGAATTAGTGTCGGTCTACTCATGCTTAGCCTTGTTATTGCTTCACTTTTTTCTTTTTTCTTGTTGGATTTCTTGGTTTTCTTGGTTTCTTGAGAAGAGCTTTTCTAGAAAATCTTGAATGGTATTCTTGGTTTTCTTAAAGTTTCTTTAATTGCTGGAGTTTTATACTATTTTTCAGATCATTTGTTTGAGTTAGTTATCTCATTCCATTTGTTAAGTCTTGTCATGTAAGTGATCTTGTTTCCTTATGGAATTTGAGGTCTCTTTTTGCTCAACCTGGTGATTTGGATTTTTGAGTATTTTTTTCTTTCTTGAAGAGATTTTGTTGCTTCCTTAAAAAAAAATATATTCAAAAAAAAAATTTGTTTCCCTTTGATTTTTATTTTTCTTTTGTTTTATAGTTTTTAATTGTTTTTGGAGCAAGTGTGAATATCTTCATTTGGTATGATTTTCTAAATGTTGAGAGAATTTCTTGGTTGAATTTGTCTCTTCTTGTATCAAGTTATTTTCGGCATTTTTATTGAGGGAAGTTATTGTTTTGGACTTGCCTTTTTTTTGTGTTAAGTTTTCAGACCTCTCTGTTGAGAAAATCATTTGCTTTTTCGATTTGAGTAGTCCTAGAATTGTGCATTTAGCATTGGTAGTTTTTTATTAGAGTAGTTGCACTGATAAGCATTTTTAGTATTTTAATAGATTTTGAGTGTGTGAGCATGTATCTTGAATAGAAAAGAAAAATTCTTGTTTTCATTAGTTGTTCATAGAACCTGTGTAGAAATCTGTTTTCATTGAAGAAAAAGTTGCATTTTCATGTAGCAGGTTTCTATTGATTTCTCTTTGCATCCAAAAAATCACAAGTTGCATATCCATTTTTACCCTTGACTTAAAATAACAACCCTTAAAATCAAGTGCATAATTTAAAATGAACTAGAAACTTTTTGAATTGTCATTAATACATCAACTAGTCTAGGTCATTAGGGCCTTGGAAATGGTGTGTGGAGAGTTAACTCTCCAAGGAAAATAAAAATTTCAAAATTAGAAGTTGATTAAATGAGTGAAACCCAGTCTCGTTATGTTTTCTAGGAAAGCTCTCCTCTAGAGAGTCAAGTGCGAGGGCGAGTGAAAATAGAGAAAAGAGATACCCCCTCTCCTATTTTCCAGATCCCAATTAAAGACTCTTCCTCCTGGCTACCGATACGAACTAGTGACCTTAGTTGTCTTTCCTAGGTATCACATAAGGACAGCGGGGGGGGGAATACCCATGGTACCTAAGGCAGACGTTGCATCACATTGATTTGTACTTCTGGAGGGCACCCTTACGAAGCTTGGGTACTTGCACCGACAAAGGCTTTTGTTTGGAGGTTAGCGTAACTGTTTCTATTACCTTCACTAGTAGGCATGGGATGTAATTACCCCAAATTTTTTTCAAAAGGTCCTTATTTTCCCTTGTATTCTGGTGTCTGGTCCTAATAACCCGGAGAGGAAATACTTGAGATTTGCTAGATTGCTGAATCCTAGGTACATTTTGTAGAGAGTGATCTTTGCTCCTAGACTGCCATAGCTTTGTAATTTTTTTTAGTCTATATAAGTTCTCATAATAATTAAAATTCGTTGATCGATTAGTTTGTCAATATAGGAGGCTCTGTGGGCTTTCTCCTGCGAGTGTTGAGCCTTCTTTTAGAAGGCGTAGGAGCAATTCTACTAATGATTTACAACAAGTAGCAATGAACGAATCAGAGAGGGATCCTCCACTAGGGGCTTTAGTTTTTGAAGTGAGCCTAGTGTTAGTCGTGATTTAGAAAGGAGTACTCCATTCCTTTCTAGGGTCCTTTTTCTGGTAGAAGGAGTTGAGGTTTAAAAAATTCCTTAACCTCCAGTTACTCCTTCATCTTCTCTTCCTGCTATTTTTCTGGATGTTTTATTATGCATTGGGCCTCAGATTCACAGATCGACTAACCATCATTTTTATCCTTATTTTCTTTCGATGGTCACTACTGGGAACACAACTTCGGCCATGAGTACTTCGAGTGTGCATACTCCTCTTTCGGTAGAAGGAGGAGGTACAATAGCTATATCGACCATCACTCCTAGTAATTCAATTTTGGCTCTACCTCCATTCCATCTACGAGTGGGGGCACCCAAGATTTTGCTTACCATACTAGTCTCTTTTCATTTGGGTTGCCTTCTAGTGCAATTTCCTCAGTTTATTTCACTGTTGCATCTATTGTGTCCATGCCCATGTCCTCTATGGCTAGTGTATTAGCCTCTTTTCAAGGTTTTCCCTTCGGAAGTAGTCATATTCCTCATTCTAACGCTTCCTTAGGTTCTTTTCCTTTCTCCACGCAAAGTCAAGGTTTTAATCCTTTTCTAGGAGGTCAAAGTTCTAATGCTTTTCAAGGCTAGAACCCCACTTTCAGTGGTTTAGGAGCTGGGAATCAGTTCATGTATGGTCTACAAGGGAACATGCCTTTCTCCTCCGTAGGTACTTCTCAGGGTTTTTCTCCTTTCGCGAATGCATGGAACCCTTACTAGGGGGTCTCATCTTCTTTTAATACTTCGATTGGGGAGGAAATTATTGTTTATGGTAACCCTGTGGTGGGAGGAGGTCCTACTCCAAGTTTCTGTAGACCACAAGGATTTCCTTATGGTTCAATTTATTCTACAAACATTCCTTTGCATCTTGGTGCCTCATCAAATTCAGACTATTCTTTTCAAAATTTTGGGAATACATCCCTTAGTGGAGTAGATGAAATTCTTAGGGTCCTTCGTGCTTACCATTCCTAGCAACCCTAAATTTTCCAGATCTATCAAATTTAACTAATGATCCTATCTGATATAGCCCAAGTTGGCCTCCGGTTCCTACCAAGCTTCCATATGGCATTTCAAAATTCGAAGGGAAGACTAGTAAAGATCCAGTTGACCATGTTACCACTTTCCATTTATGGTGCTCATTTAACTCCCTTATTGATGATTCAATCAGGTCGATATTATTTCAACACACCTTAACTGGAAATGCTACTAAATGGTACATCGAGCTTACTGGGAACACTTTTTATTCATTTGGCGAGTTGGCTACCATGTTTTTGAATCATTTTCAGTTGCTCGTTCGTTATGATGTTGGAACTGACCTTTTTTGATTTGAAAGGAATGTATTAGTTTGCTGTGTTAAGTGTCTTTTCAGTGATAAAACAGGTGCATACTTGTCTCCATAGTTTTCTTAAGTATTGAGAATTTTAACCATGAAATATAAGTGATTTTGGTGAATTAGAAGCATGAAATAAGAGAAAATAACACTAAACAACAGTGTATAACAGAGAAATAAAACCACACATAACATTTACACAACAGGCATAATGAATCAGTTCACACCTCCTGGGCTACATCTGTTGGTCCAGCTCCAAATGGCATGCCCATCTTTCATTACGCTCCAAATTTTTGTAAATACATGTATTTATAGGCCTCTAATAGTTGTTTTCTCTACACCAATGGCTCAAGAATTCTCCAATTAGTCTAGAATGACTTTCCATTCACTCCATTTGGGAGAAAATTGACCCTCCAAGTCATTTTCCCAATAACTCCTAAAAAACCTCCACTAATTGTCGAGAAATCCACCTAACTGCAGTTAAAAATAGCCAAAACATATAAATTTAGGGAGCTCTAACTTTACGCCAATATAACCATAAAATTAAATGCTAAGGGTAGGGGGTGACCACATGCCAACCCCCAAAACCTGCAGTTGCATTCACTGTTAGCGGAACTGCAGGAGATAATTGTGGTACTTTGTTTTAAACCAGAGTTTAACGTGGAGTTTTCATAACTGTCGACACTTGACCGTGGAGTATGCGGAGTAACATGTGATAAGGTTTAAATGTTGTGGAGTCTGCGATGTCACCGTTACATTTTTTTGTGTGGTTTGGTTGCATTGGCATGTAACTGCTCTATGGGTCCGTCGGTGGGTTGGGACTGTTGGCGGTACCTAACCCCCACTCGCAAAGGTTTTAAACTTCAAATAGAACCTTTAACCCTTAGATGTTAAGACTTGATGCATAACGTAGACTATTGTGGTGGGTGGTTTCTCCATGGGAGGTTGCGGGGTCGAGCCAAACAACCTCCATAAAATTTTAACACACTGTTCAGGGGACACGTGGCAACCTCGGGCTGGCCACGTGTCACCCTTCCATTGGCTTAAAAAAAATAACGTACAACCATCCAACGAATGAAATCATGCCACTTGGAATCCTCTGAATGGATTTGCGAAAAGGAATATTCTTAGGAATATTCTTTTTTTCTGACTTTGCACTCTGCATGCTGACTGGGCATCCCAGTTAACCCCGTTGCAAAATTTAGTTGTTTGCGAAATCAATCAGAATGCGATAACTCCCTCATACGACATCGATTTTTCGAACCGTTAGCAACACCGGAATCAGGAAGACGAGATCTACACAACCATCCTAGTTTCAACCCAATCTTGTAACTTTCAACAATGAGAAAAATTTATGAACTCCTAATCACACCTCCCCATTCGGAAACTTTTGGACCCTAAAAGACTTTGATTACATGTTCAGTAGATGAGGGTACAGCTCCCTCAGCTTTCGAACTTCCATCCAATTTTCCTTGCTTGGATTACTACCTTTGAGCCCAACTTGAATGTATTCAACACTGCCCCTCTTGGATGCTCTTTTCCTCCTATCAAGAATTGTATCTTCCTTGATCTCATCCAGAAATTCTGGTGAGAAATCTTCAATAGAAGGCAGTTGAACATCACTTCCTTGATCATCGATCAAAGGTGGCTCATACGAACGTAAATTTTCAAAATTAACAACTGAATACATTTGCATATATGAATGCAAGTCAAGTTGAAATGCAATGTTACCAACTTGCTTTATGATCTTGAATGGACCATAGCGAATGGGTTTGAGCTTTTTACCTTCTCCTTGCATCCTTTCTTTGCTTAAGTGCAACCATACCTCATCTCGTTCTTGAAACTTGTGATCAACTCTATGTTTTTCATGTCTCTCCTTGTATTTTCTTTTACTCTTATAAGGTTTTTCTTGAACTTGTTGATGTATAATCTGAATTTTCTCAATGAACTTTCAAGCCTTGTCAATATCACTATGCCCATCAATTGTAACATCCTTCTCAAATATTGTTGGGCCAGAATTATAATCTACGGATAAACTACGTTTCCCTAGACCGATGTCTAGTCTAGAACAACAGGTGAAAGACTATACTACCCTTTTTCCTAACTCAGAACAAATACACAGAGAGGATTGGATGCTTACTTGTTTCAGTTGCTTCCACTACAGCTTCAAATTCAAGAGGTTTCAAATAGTTGAATGCTTCCTGTAAGAAAGAACACTAAAACAGTAGAAGATTCAATAATATAGATATATATTCAAGCTATTTAGCTAAATCAGTTAAGCATAAACTACATTCATCAACCAAGATCTTGCAATATGGAAAATCAAAGTAAACATAGATGCATGTAGGGAAAAACAAGAAGTACTCTTTATTGATGATAGAAGGAGAGGTTACAACCTAGTGACTAATTTGTAGTGACCTTCCAACAGAGTTCCCAAGTCTCATCACAACATAAGTCTCTCTAGCAGAAGCTCCACAAATCAAACTCTCTATTGAAAATTCTCCAGCATTTCCCTACTCAAATTCTTCCTCCTAAACACTTAGATCTGTGTTCAATTTATAGATGAACTGTAGGTTTTTTTGTAATCAATAACATTCCAAAAATAGGAAAGACATGTTTCCATTCATGTAGATTTCAAATGGACACTTGGATCCGAAGCTTGACACATGTGAACCCTTCTAGAAGACACTGGCCAAGTGGAGATTCCGGAACAATGAGAATTTCGCTCCCAATGTGACCAACACACCTTTGAATGTTGGGAAGTGCTTTGCAGAGCAGCCTTGAATGGGGCTACTTGCATATGCAACGCACTTAGGCCCCTTAAAGCCTACACTGGTGAGCTCTCATATGTTAAATAATAAGCTTCAAACCATGGAAACCCTTGCTTGATGAAAGTCTTGTTTGATTTATGTTGTTTCCTGTCTTAGGGCATGTAGCAACTGAGATGATAGGGAATGATAGACCCTTGATCATCGGTCCTGGAGATGATGCCCAGTTAACTAGGTCATTGGGAATGGTGCCCAAATTGACCTACAAAAATTTCCCCCTAAATCATGAGATCCAAATAATAAGAACATTTGATTGAGATGCTTTACACTGTGATGAGCCTAGAAACAAAGCAGAGTGGTCACCTGCATCAATATTACAATACATTACATCATGATATATCCTCTATTCATCATAATTTCTGAGGGTAGGCATTCCCATAGTCAACACATAAAACAATCTAATAACATGTACATAATTTAGAAAGTCGTCTACATTGGAATGTTTCCCAGATGCAGACACGCCTACAGATATAGGCCCATTGTTTGGATGACAATCTGTATGTAAGGTCACCGTACAGATGATGTGTACAAAAATCCTGAAATCGCAACCCAGATGGCTAAAACTAGATCTGGGGTCTTCTTATCTCTTTCACTCGATCATTTGGGTACAAGTCTAGCCATGTGAATATATGATTTGTCGTCAAACATGGAAAGACATCATTTGATTACTAGCCAATAATGTGAGTTGTTAACAAATGCGAGAGAACCACCATTAATGTCAATGGCCCTCAAGGTACTGCAGTACATTCGTAAGGCGTGAATAGATGATTTGATGTCGAATGCCAAACAAAATCTTTCGGTCAATGGTTCGGAAGCGAGGATCTTATCGATGTTGTAACAAGCCTCATGGTACTAGAATTTGATGTTTCTAAGTGAACTTCCTGGATATTGATTTATTGTTGACAGGAAGTCACCTTATTGCAAAACAGGAATTACTGATTTCAGAGACAAGGGTATGACTTGATATAGCAATTTTTAGGGATGACAGTCATGAAAATGAACGTTTACGATTATTGCAGAAGGATGAGTTTTTAATCACTGGATGACTTCTCTTGAACATATCGACGACATTGTGATGAGTTGGCAGCATTGACCCAAAACCGAAGTGAAGGTATGATGAACCATAGGTGTGAATGAACCATCAAGATGATTACCCAACCCAAAAAATCATGGACATGGAGTGAAAGAAGTTTCATGTTTAAGAGCGACTTGCTACCAAAAAGAAACTTTACTTGCTTTTCCCAAATTTTCCCCCGGTCATTTGTTGACCAGTACCTCTTTATTTTTTGACAAGCCTGAGGAGGATAACATTTGCTTGATCTATAATTCAACCCTTCGAGCGAATAAAGTATCGCTATTTAATAATTTAACAAGCCTAGCAATAAATGAAAATCGATTCTTGCCATGATCGACAAGCCCGTCGCTATTTTATGTTTTAACGAGCTTAACGATAGTGATAGCCCGGTCCTTTTTCATATTTAGAGAGTTTGAAAAAGAGGACGAAAGAGAACTCCAAAAGTAATTTTTCGTAAATTTGTCACTCAGATCTGAAAAAGTGTAAAATGATGTCTGAGAGAACCTCTTTGGTCATGTTTAACCAAGGTATTCCTTTTTCGTAAATAATCCATCTCAGTTCGGAAAAGGGTTAAAATTATACTGAGTAGATATCAATTCATTTACTTTAACGAGCTCGAAATGACAAGTTCTCGGCAATCTTTTCACATTATCAGAGTTTGAAAAGAGTTGAAAGAAGACTCTAGGGGTTCCTTTTTCGTTGTTATCGAAGCTCGAAAAAGAGATAAAAGTGTGCTTCAAATCCTTTTTCGTTTTTATCAAAGCTCAAAAAATAAGGAGAAAAAGTATGCTTTGTGGTCAAGTCATTCTTTGAATAAATCTGCATGACTAATCTTTTCATCAGTTGTATTTCTAGTTCAGAACAACATCAAATGGATTAAAAATACCTATTTCATGATAAAAACATAATAAAACTATAGTCATAGCAATAAATTTAACTTGCAAACAATTAAATGACTATAAAAAGTAGTTTCATTATTCATTTTTACCATTCCATAGTTACCATTTTCATTTTGGAGCTCTGAACCTTATTTTACCCACGAACTTCAGCTGTGGATTGCGTGCAAATGGTAAGAATGTTTTGAATGCCCCCTGCAAGAGCACATGTCGAATGCCCCCTGCAAGAGAATATGCCCCCCAAGCTTCATTTCATTCATATAAGTAGATTACTGGTTAATAGCTGGATGGAATGAAGGTTCATTATAGGGGAGGATTTGTTTCATTTTTTAACGAGCTTGACACAAGAAAAGAACTATGCTCATGACCTGTTTCATTTTTTAATGAGGTTGATACAGTAAAAGAACTTTCCTCAAAGGCACTTGTTTCATTTTTTTAATGAGGTTGACACAAGAAAAAATAACTATCCTCATAACTCTGTTTCATTTTTTAATGAGGTTGACACAGAAAAAAGAACCATCCACATCGTCTGTTTCATTTTTTAACGAGGTTGACACAGGAAAAAAGAACCTTCCTCATAGGAACCTGTTTAATTTATCGAGGTTGACACAGGAAAAGAACTATCCTGAACACCTGTTTCATTTTTTAACGAGGTTGACACAAAAAAAGAACGATCCTCATTGTGCAGTTGGACTAGTGAGTGTGTGCTGGAAAAGACGTAGTCTAATGGAGTCATCATTTAAGGATTTTGATGAATACCCCAAATGATAAGTTATAACATGCGTTGATGGGTCTTCTCCAGGGTTTTCATTGAATTTTGGAATTTCTGAGGGTAATTTCTGTGAAATCACCGGCCACCAAGGAGAATAACTGATGGTACAAGCTTGATATTGCACTGAAGATGTGAGTAAAAGATCAATTTGTTCAGTACTCATAAGGGAGGAACCAGATAGGATTGCAGATGATGACATGGGTGAATTCAATGGACAAAACATCGAAGATGAAGCAACAAAAGATGTTGTCGCAGCTGAAATAGATGGTTCAGTCTGGGATGTTATCTCAAACATGGTCAAATGACCCAGTGTATACCCTATAGAATCTACAGGAACTGAAAGTGAAAAAGGATCAACAAAAGCAGAGGAAGGTGATTGAGGAAAAGACTCGTACAAGTAAGGCTCCTACCGAAAATTATTTGGAGTTAAAGTTGTCTCGTCTTGTGATATTTCTTCAATCGAAATCAAACCAGGTGGAAGAAATTTTCCGTCAAGCCCAAAGTATATTTCAGGTGGTTGACTACATAATATGGAAGACTCAATGGCTACAATAGATTATGGAGTGACCAATACAGAAACAAATTTCAGTTATTCAACTTCGGGATCATGATTTTCTCCACTTAGGGAATATAGCAACAAAAATATAAGGGGATGATAGACCCTATTTCATTGGTCCTGGGGATGATGTCCAGTTTGACCAATAACAGTTTCCCCCTAAAGCACAATGGGATCCGGATCAACTTATAGTTAAACAACGTTGGGTTTGGGAGGTATGGTCTCACAGATTGGATGGATTGTGACCACGAGTAGTTTTGAGGACTCTGTCTCGACAACAGTAGACAAACCAAGATTTGTAGAAATAACTTGTTCCAACTCTGGTATATGGGAAGATGTTGCTTCACCAGAGGTACTGGTGGTACTGGTTTCGGTAGAGAGATGTCTACACGAACGACGGGGAAAATGATTTTGTTCTTCCACGATTACTGATTTATTTTAACCAAAAAACAAATAAACAAAAAGAGGGTAATGCTAGGAAAAAGGGTTTACCAAGAAACTGTGAACTGCAGAAAACCTCCTAGAGAACCAAGAAGTACGAGCAGGTAATCTCCTCGACTGCTATGTTCGATGTATCACAATTTTAAGGCGGCCAACTCGATTCACTATGGATGGATAGCACCTAAAAGTTTTCCTCCCAAATATACCCGAAGGTACGTGGAGGCCCAAGTCTGTATTAGCACAATCTAATGCGAAATCGCACAGTGAGAGCACCACTTTATACTTATTGTACTATAATACTGCTCGATATACCCAAGACTACGTGAACGAGCTGTGATATAATTACGTATGTGGAGTGAGGTATCACACTCGGAATGTATCGCAGACAAGTTAACGACAGTTGTTATGTTTTAAGACGCCAAAACATGTCTCTAGCCTAGACCTTCTAAATGTTATCGTTATGGTTCCAATGCGTTGTTAAGTAAATTGAGATTTATTTTATGTTGATCTTGCTTAACAGTTTTCCTTTCAGGTTCACCATGATGATGTATATGAAATTCCTAAAATGCAAGCTAAGAATGATAAACAAACTTTCATTTTCAGCTTTTTCAATGAATAACCTAGCTACTAAGGGAAGAGAACGCTAGTTTGTTTGAAAAAGAAAAAATAATTTGTGAGCAAACAAATCAATGAAAAAAAAAAAAAAATTCAATGAATCACAAACTAAATGTAGATTTCGTAATGTTCCTTTTGCAAAAAACACACAATCCGACATGTAAATACAAGTTTTTCTTTTCAATTTCCTTAATGTTATGAATCCAGAAAAGAAACTAGGTGCACTAGATCAATAATCGAAAAGATTTTTACTTTCGAGAAACAAAGAATACAAACAAAAATTTCTCTTTTGAAGGAAAAATGAGGATTTCAACAACAATTTCTCCTATCAAGGAAATGAAGATTTTACGACAATTTCCTATATCAAAAGCAAATGATTCTTAATGCAACCATTAAAAATACTTTGAAATCAACTAGTCAATGATAAAGAAAAACTTTTCTAAACAAACATTGAACAAATTTTCAGCCAAAGGAGGAAGAAGTATATAGAGTCACTAGTCAATTGAGCATCAAACTTTTTAGAACACAACAACAAACATAACTGAAGAAAAATGCAAAGTCAGATTCAAGGGAATTTGGTTCCTTTCAGGAGCCAACGCAGTCTCCAAGGGGAGACATTGCTCTGCAACGCAGGCTTGGAAGGGAGACAGTGCTCTGCAAAGCACTGTGCCCTGACTAAGGGTGCGTTGGGCGTAGTAGGCAAGGAAAAATACTATTGTTTGGCTCACTGTATTTGCAAATTAAGGTCTGAAAAAGTATAATCTTTATGTGTAACAGCTACTGGGTGGATTAACAAAGAAAATCAAAGACTAAAACACCTAAATCTAAGATAAATTCTCCCCAGTGGAGTCGCCAGTTTGTTGGGATAGAATTGTAATCTACAAATAAAATACGCTTCCCTAGACCGGTGTATAGTCTAGAACAATAGTTGAAAGAATACACTACCCTTTTTCCTAACTTAGAACAAATACATAGAGAGGATTGGATGCTAACTTGTTTCAGTTGCTTCCAAATGGCTCCTTTCTGTCGCTTCCACTACAGCTTCAAATTCAAGCAGTTTCAAATAGCTAAATGCCTCCTGCAAGAAAGAACACTAAAAAAACAAAAGATGCAATAATATAGATATCTATTCAAGCTATTTAGCTAAATCAGTTAAGCATAAACTACATTCATCAACCAAGATCTTGCAATATGGAAAATCAAAGTAAACACAGATGCATGTAGGGAAAAACAAGAAGTACTCTTTATTAATGATAGAAGGAGAGGTTACAACCTAGTGACTGATTTGTAGTGACCTTCCAGCAGAGTTCCCAAGTCTCATCACAACATAAGTCTCTCCAGCAGTAGCTCCACAAATCAAACTCTCTATTGAAAATTCTCCGACATTTCCCTACTCAAATTCTTCCTCCTAAACACTTAGATTTGTGTTCAATTTATAGATGAACTGTAGGTTTTTTTGTAATCAATAACATTCCAAAAATAGGCAAGACATGTTTCCATTCATGTAGATGTCAAATGGACACTTGGATCCGAAGCTTGACACATGTGAACCCTTCTAGAAGACATTGGCCAAGTGGAGATTCTGGAACAATGAGAATTTCGCTCCTAATGTGATCAACACACCTTTGAATGTCGGGATGTGCTTTGCAGAGCAGCCTTGAATGGGGCTACCTGCATATGCAACGCACTTAGGCCCCTTAGAGCCTGCGTTGGTGATATCTCATATGTTAAATAATAAGCTTCAAACCATGGAAACCCTTACTTGATGAAAGTCTTGTTTGATTTATGTTGTTTCCTGTCTTAGGGCATGTAGCAACTGAGATGATAGGGAATGATAGACTCTTTATCATCAATCCTAGAGATGATGCCCAGTTAACCAGGTCATTGGGAATGGTGCCCAAATTGACCTATAACAAAGATGAAGTCTAATGGCGATTTTGGAAAATACCCAAAGCATACTTCAAAATGTGATGTATTTGTAGAACAGTGCTTTGCCTGGTTGTAAGCATGTTGAATGTAATGCAGTTGCTCATCCCACAACTTGGGATGTTTGCTGCAATATCCTTTCAATAGATGCACAAAATTTTTGTTCACCACCTCGGTTTGGCCATCAGTTTGTGGATGAAAAGCAGTACTCTTTTTCAACTTTGTGTCCATCATACTCCAAAGATTGGACCAAAAATTCCTAATGAACCTCGAATCCCTGTTACTAAAAATAGAAGTTGGCAATCCATAATGAAACCTTACATGTTGAAAATAAAGTTCAGCAGTTTGTTCAACATTAATGTCTTTCTTACATGGCATAAGTATACACATTTTATTGAATCTATCCACAACTACATAAAGATAATCATGATGTTTTCTTGACATAGGTAGACCTCCAAAAAATTCCATGGAGACACTCCCATGGCCTTGATCATACCGGTAGTGGCGTGTACAACCCAATATTACTATTTCTAGGCTTGCTTGTTGCACACATAGAACAAATTCTTATAAAACGTGACACACTATCTATCATGCGAGGCCAATAGCAATACCTCTATAGATGCACCACTGTTTTTATTACCCCAAAGTGTCCAACAATAAGAGATGAATGAGATTCTCTCATGACACTTAGCCTCTCTCCTTGTGGTACACATAGTTTGCTCAAAGGAAATAGAAAATTGTTATGCATGTGATAATCATTTTCTTCAACTTGATTCCCTTCACTCAAACTAGCATACACATCTTGAAAATCAGCATCATATGCATATTGTTCTATGTAACTCTCATGTACAATAGAATCATTTTTGAGTAAAGTAGATGCACTAATAATCGGTCTTGAAAGCATATCAAAAACTTTATTGAAAATAGATTTCTTGTACCTTATAACCAAGTGAAACTGTTGAAGAAATACCATCCACCTGAAATGTTGTGATTGCTGCAATTTTGTTTGCGACTGTAAGTACTGTAATGGTTGGTGATCGATATGTATAATCGTCTCTTTACCCATCAAGTAGTGTTTCCATGTCTTGATTCTTTGTACCAATGCATATAGTTCTTTTTCATATGTAGGATAATTAGTTACAGCACCATTGAATGTTTCAGAATGAAAAGCGATAAGCTTGCCATGCTGCAAAAGAACTGTGCCCATGGCATAATCACTAGCATCAATTTGTATCTCGAATGGCTATCTAAAATTCGATAATGCAAGGACTGGAGCTGAACTGATATTGTCTTTTAAAGCTTCGAAAGCTTTTTGTTGTTTTCCCCCCCATTGGAAGCCTTTCTTCACAGTTGTCACTGCATGCATAGGAGCTGTGATGGCAGAAAAGTTAGAAATAAACTTTCTCCAATACTGAGTTGAACCTAAGAAACTTATTACCTCTGTTATTGTTTTGGGAGCGGGCCAATTCAAAATGGCTTCCACTTTATAGGGATCAATTCTCAATTCGCCTCCTCCTACAATGTGTCGGAAATAAACCAAAGAAGCCTTTCCAAACTCATACTTTGACATCTTAAGAAACAATTTCTCTTTTCTCAAAACATCAAGCACCCCATTCACAGGAAAGACATGTTCTTCTCTTGTTTTGCTGAAAATCAATATGTCATCTAAATACACAATCAAAAATTCATCAAGGAATGGACCGAAAACACTACCATAACACGCATGAAAGTCGCCAGTGAATTACACAAACCAAATGGCATAACCAACCACTCAAAGAGTCCTTGTTTGGTTTTGAATGCAGTTTTCCATACATCACTTTCTGCAATTCTTGATGATATCCACTTCGCAAATCTAACTTAGTGAAAAATTTTGGTTCTTTCAGCTGAGCAAGAAAATCATCTATCCTTGAGAGTGGGTATCGATTCTTTACTGTTATCTTGTTCAAAGCTCTGAAGTCTACACACATACGCCAAGTCCCATCTTTCTTCGGAATTAAGACTATGGGTGATCCGCATGGCGAAGTGCTTGGCCTTATGAGTCCTTTCTCCAGCATCTCCTTGATTTGCCTCTTTATTTCAACATTCTCCATTATCGACGTGCGATACATGTCGATGTTTGGAAGAGGACAATCTTGTTGCATCTGAATCTCATGTTGAATCTCCCTTTTTGGAGGCAATCCTGTTGGCTCCTGAAACATCTCATGATGTGCATCAACTACATCATATAAATCTGATTTCAACTTAAGATCACAAACCTTAAATGATTCATGATTATCATTAGCTTTAGGCTTAATCATTAGAAGAAAAAAATTCTTACTTGAATTTAATAGCCTCTTTACCTATCCAACATTTACCATAGAAATATTTGTCTTCTTGCGATGTGCTCTAACAATGTACTCCTTGCCATATTTGAATAAATGGTATTTGTTCTCATGGTGATGGAAGATCGTTTTCCTGTCATAAAAGTAAGGACTCCCCAACACAATACCTGTTATGTCAAGCGGAACCACATTTAATTCAATTGTGTCAACAAAATGTGCAGTTATTGCAAACCGCAATATATGCTTCTTTGAAACCTGTAAATTTGCATCCTTACAAATCCAACCAAGTGGATATGGTTTTGGATGTGGTATGGTCTCAAGATTAAGTTTTTTGACCAAGTCTTCAGAGATTAATTTTGCTTGTGACCCACTGTCAAACAATGTTTCAATCTTAGTATGTTTGGATATGACCCTCACATGAAACAGTTCAATTCTTTCTTCTTCATTTGGAGCATGTATGTGACAGTTTGATGTACTAGTACTGGGTTTAGTTTCAATTTCTTTCCCCTTCATGTTCTTCAATCCTATTAGGGTCTAATAAATGTAGGATTCATAATTTTGAATTGACCCTGTTAAAATCTTGAAATATTGTACATACCTTTGCTTTTTGCAAATGTATTCCCAAATTAAAATATGAAAAGAGGGTATGTCCTAAAAGAACAATCAAAGGACAAAAAAAGAAACAAAGATCAAAAAACAATATTAAATATGAACCCCATAAAAAATAGATCATGAAAGTGTTGCAAGTTTAAATGCCACTACTTTAGTTTACTTTTGCAAATAAGATTGTGTGCAGCTTGTCCTAAATGCCACAATCCATGAGGGTCAAACAGCTTAAACTTGACCTGTCATGCTTTAAATTTCATGTTGTTAGATAGAGAATAAATATCTGTCAAACAGTTTAAACTTGAAAAATCAGTAGATAGTTAGAAAATAAATGAGGAGCTCGAAAGTTTAATCCGAGCCCTCGGATGAAATAAGGTTAGAATTAGATAGTTTATACTTTAAAAGAAAAATTGATTTAGGGTTGCAAGCTCAAATGCACCCATGCAAATAAAGGTAAAAATTGTAGAATAAATGATGGGTAGGAAGAAAGCAGTTTCACAAGGCATGAATAAAACATCATCTGGAAAAATTACTAATTTCCCTTCCCTCAAAGTATTCTAGTATTCAAAACCTTTAGTCATAAAGGCTTAGAGCCTTTCTCTGACTTTTTTTGGGACCGGACCCAAGGCTTAATGAATGATTGGCACTAAGTATTGGATTCCCTTTATTAAAACCCTTTTCCTCAACATCACACCCTTTTCCTAAGATAAAAATCCCTTTTCCTAAGTTAAAACACCTTTTTTTGCTTAGGAAAAGTAAAAATCCCTTTAAATAATTTCCATTTCATTCAAAAACCCACAAAAATGTATTATCCTAAGTATCAAGTGTGAAATTTTTAAAATGGGGCCACCACTATTCGCACCCAAACACTTAACTTACACTTTACTTAGTGCATTTTGTGTATTTCCGCTTATTAATTTCATATTAACACTAACCTTATTGATTAACTCCACTATATACCCTTCCATCTCATATTAATTAAACCCTTATGTTAAATATCCCAAACCCACATTTTTATTTTATCCTATGGTTTAATTAATCCACGAGAAATATGTCCCGCTCCCCAATAGGTTTAAATTATATGTTTTACATTAAAACCCACCTAAGGTCGCATTACACCTAGATATACACTATTTTTCGATGTAAAACATAAACCTTCTTATCCCTTTACACATCAGAGTCTATGTTTAAACTATGTTTAACATATAAAACATTAACCCCGCTGCATAAGAAATCACGGGCCCCAAGCCCATTTACCCATAACTCCATGAATTAATCTGAACCGTTCGCACTCCCTCCGCCCAATCCAAAGACGCACAACTCATATCGCAAATCAAAAATCGATTTTTGATTTGCGATATGGGCGGTATTTCCCCATTATCTCTCCTCCACGTGACATAAAATCATTGGATTGCATCCATTCGCATAAAATTGTTAACCACTTTTCTCCTATGCGATAAACCACTTACCTGTTGACCCGCAATGCGAAAATGACTTTCCCACCCCTGCACAAATGTGTTAAATCATTCATCTACTGCGATAAACCATTGTTTCACCCTGCGCTAAAGGCAATAAAATAATGCAATGAAAATCATGAACCATTGTGGTAATATCTCTGCCATTTTCAAAAAACATACTCACTCTGCTCCGTGGTAAACTATTATAACCCCGCACCAACGTGTTAAGCTATTTGAATTTCAGAACCCATATTTACCCTTATTCCCACACCTCTATGAAATTGCGAGAAAACCCCTACTATGGCCAGAAATCCTTTCACTGTATTCCCTGTTCCCTAAAGTCATTATAGGCTTCCTTTCTGACTTGTGTTTTATTAACAAATTTTTTTTTTGCATGTTATTGGCAAAAGAATAATTTTGATAAACAACTTAATACTAGTTAAAGACGTGTTTACTCCAAGAATTCACAAGGAAATGAGTTTGAATTGTTTTCCTAAAACAAGAATATTTCATATAGTAGCAAAGGAGAATGAATAAATTTACACAAGTGGTCAGAACAGAGGATGAAAAAATTTCCATCAGCAACTCTCCAGGATATATTTTACTCACTCTTACCGCAAAAGGTAAAAGTGAAAAAATAAAAACAGAGCAGTCTAGGTAAAACAATAAGAGTAAATACAAAGGCAATAATGGTTAAACAGAGATGAAAATACTTTCACCAACAAAAATTAATTTTATCCAAAGTAAAAGTCAAAATAGTTAAAAGAACAGTAAGGTTAAAAGATGAAAACAGAGCAGGAAGGGATATTTTCCAGAAATTTCTTGTTTAAGCCATTGTTTTACAGAAACTGTTGTGACCAATCCAAGATAAATTTTGAAAAACTGGAGGTGGTTTGTGTTCCTAAGAGGCCAATCTACAAAACCTTATCTCACGTTTTACACAGGTATTACAGAATGAGATATACATGCACATCTTCACAGGCTAATTTTCAGATTGGGAAAAATTATGTTTTACACATCTTTTTGCAGAGACTATTGTGAACAAATGGAGCGGAATTTTAGGAAAATGAGAGAGGTTTATCTCCATAACATATTTATCTACAATAACCTCTTTAAATTTTTACACATATATCTCGGATTGAGATATAAAAAGGTATAATTGGACCCTAATTTTTCAGAATTTATGGAGAAAGACACACAAAGGAAGGAGACAGTTAGTGACTTGGATGCCTCATCATCAACTAAGAGTTGATATAAAATTCGAATTTCTCTTCTTTTTCATCATCAATCCTTAAAAATAGTGCCAAATATATTCATTCATTTTGAGTGTCCTTTTATTAATTTCTATTTATGTAATACAATTTGAGATATTTGTAAACCAATCTTGATATTTATTCAAGATATTCTAGTTCAGAATTTGTATAAATACTTCATCATTTGAAGTATTGAGTGTGGAATAAATTGTTGAAGATTTCTATAGTCAATATTTCTGTACCTGAAGGCTTTTTGTAGCAAGTTCAAGTAGCAGACTGGATCAAATCATAAAGCATCATATTTCAGGATTCATGTGATGAGCCATTGAAGTGAAGTACTTTATACTATCATTGTTTATCTTCTTATGTTTTACATGAATCCATATATGTGTTCTAAATTTTAATGATAAACCAAGAATATTATTACAGGATTTGTTAAAAGCACCTTGTATTTAACTATTTATCATTTCTATGTTTTCTGTTGATTTCCAGAGTAGAGAACCCTTAATTGCTCCCTCTTTCGAATGAACTTTGTCTTCTCCTTCCTTATCCAAATCAAAGAATCCTTGTTTGCTCTTTATCCCGATCAAATCAATTCACTAATCAGCCTTCCAAGATCTTCAATGACTTGTCTATCTTGCCCTGAAAATATTTGACTTTTTGACCTTGATCCTAGTCCTGTCTGCTTGACATTTGACTCCTTAACCGAATGGACAAACACATCTATCACTATCCATCTCATTAAGTGATTTTTCTCACCAAACCAAATCAAAACCCCAAAGCCAATTTTTCCCCATATAACTAGCCTAAAATCAGACATAAAAACAAAGTTAAATATTATAGAGAGAGCCCTCTCCGAGCCTTAGGAAGGCTAGATCCTAAAGCTTAAAAGTAGGTTTGTGGTTACCTCGGTAAATTATTTCTTTAACCTTGATAAATTATCGAGTGATAACAAATCCCATGGTTGTAATTTTAGATTCATCACCTAAATACTGTCCTAAATCATGTTGAGTTTTAGTTGCAGTTTTCTGTTTCCCTTTGTTGTTGAAATGTTCGAGCCTCTTTTTAGGATGTAATTTCCAACAATGTTTTTCATCATGGCCTTCTTTTGAAAAATGTTTACAAACCAATTTTTCTCCCTCTTTCTTAACAGATGCATTCTTTTTTCTTTTTCCTTCTGAGGTCTTCTCTTTGTTTTTCCTACCCTCATCAGAAATGTTTTTCCCTCTAGCTTCTAGATGTGTGGCCTAAACACATACTTCATCTAGACTTGTGGGGTTAAACATGAGGATAGTATGTTTTAGGTAGCTATGTAAGCCTCATATGTACTTGAGAAAACTATCTTGGCTCTGCAAATCTACCCCTAATAAGAGAGATATTATCCTAAATTCTTGGGTGTATTTTTGCACATTCTATCCTTTCAATTGTCTAAAGTTTTGCGAGTTCATTATGGCTTTCTGCATATGAGCTAATGGATAAAACTGTCATTTTATTGAAAAAATGAAATCAATCCATAATATAATAATCTTACCATGCTTCTTGATCTCCTCCTTTGTATTGGCTTCCCACCAAACAAGTGTTGCACCTTCCATTCTCAATGAAGCTAATTTGATTTTGGTATCATGATCTTAAAGGTTATCGATTCTCAAATAGACCTCCAATTGCCTAATCCAATTCTGCATTGACTTCACCATTAAAAATTGGCAATTCAAACTTAACATCAAGTTTTAAAAAATGACTGTTACCAGTGTTCTTTGACTTGTGTGACTGATGTACTGAAAATGAAGTAGAGGATGATGATGACGAGGGTGAGGATGGTGACTTTCCACTTCCTCCATTTCCTCCATTTCCCTTATTTGACTTATCTTCATCATTGTGACCTCCTGATTATCTGTGTCCTTCCTTGTGAGGTTTGGATCCTTCTCCTTCCAGTTTTTGACATTCCTTTCTTGATAAATGATTCTAACCATCTCAGTCATGTCAAGGAATGCTTTCTTGAACACTCTTTCTTCCTCTTTGGGATCCACTTCTTCATGGTTTTATTCTTCCTCTGAAGTCATGCTTAATGCTACTTATACTTCCTTAGGAGGTGAACTAGGTGTTGGAGATTGTGGAAATCTTTCTCTCCTTTGTTGTGGCTCACTTTGAGACCCTCTTTCTTCCACCAATGTGCCTTTTCCTCTCTTGAGCTTGAGCCTAGTAAGCATGTGAAACTTGCAAACAGTTAAAAAAATATTTTCATAAAACAACACTAGAGAATAAACTCTAGCTCTGATACCAACCTTATCTGAAAGGATTGTATTAGTTTGTTGTGCTAAGTGTATTTTCAGTAATGAAACATGTGCATACTTGTCTCCATAGTTTTCTTAAGTATTGAGGAATTTAACCATGAAATATAACTGATTTTAGTGAATTACAAGCATGAAATAAGAGAAAATAACACTGAACAATAGTTTATAATAGAGAAATAAACCCACACATAAAATTTACACAGCAAGCACGATGAAGAATTTCACCCCTCCTGGGCTACATCTGCTGGTCCATCTCCCAATGACATGTCCATCTTTCATTATGCTCCAAAATTTTGCAAATACATGTGTTTACAGGCCTCTAATGGTTGTTTTATCTACATCATGGCTCGAGAATGCTCCAATTAGTCTAGAATGACTTTCCATTCACTCCATTTGGGAAAAAATTGACCCTCCAAGTCATTTTTCCAATAACTCCTAAAAAACCTCCACTAATTGTGGAGAAATCCACCTAACTGCAATTTAAAATAGCCAAAACCCATAAATTTAGGGCGCACTAACTTTCCGCCAATCTAACCGTAAACTTAAATGCTAAGGGTAGGGGGTGGCCACATGCCAACCCACATGCCAACCCCCAAAACCCACGGTTGCATTCACGGTTAGCAGAATTGCAGGAGATAACTATGGTAAGTTGTTTTAAACTAGAGTTTAACGCGGAGTTTTCAAATTTGTCGGCACTTAACCGCGGAGTCTGTGGAGTAACATGTGATAAGTTTTAAACATCGCAGATTCTATGATGTCACCGTTACATTTGTATTTCCGGTTTGGTTTCATTGGCATGTGACTCCTCTATTGGGCCGTCGGCAATTTGGGACTGCCAGCGGTCCCCAACCCCTGCTCGCAAAGGTTTTAAAATTCAAATAGAACCTTTAACCCTTAGATGTTAAGACTTGATGTGCACTGTAGACGGTTGTGGTGGGTGGTTGCTCCACGGGAGGTTGCAAGGTTGAGCTCGATGACCTCCATAAAATTTTAACACATTTTTTAGAGGACACATGGCGGCCTCAGGGCTGGCCATGTGTCACCCTTCCATTGGCTTAAAAAAAAATAACGTAAAACCATCCAACAAATGAAATCATGCCACTTGGCATCCTCTAACTAGCTTTGTGAAAAGGAATATTCTTAGGAATATCCCTTTTTGGTGGTTGTGCACCCTGCATGATGACTAGGCATCCCAGTCAACCCTATCGCAAAATTTAGTTGTTTGAGAAATCAATCAAAACAAGATATCTCCCTCATACGACATCGATTTTTCGAACTGTTCACAGTGTTGGGATCAGGAAGACGAGATATACGCAACCATCCTGGTTTAAACCCAATCTTATAACTTTAAATTTTGAGCAAAATTTATGAACTCCTGATCATATTGGCCAACTTCCAACAAGATAAGGCAATGCACATTTCTGACCATATTCAGGAATGGAGGAGAAGGAAGAGGCTCATTAAAGCCTATATTCCCAATGAATTCCTTCTCAAATGGTTCCTGGAATCTTTACAGCTAGAAATATCAAAGGATGTATCTCTTTCTGGGGTATTCAATGAGGAGCAAGCCATCTTTAGAGCCCAACAATTGGAACTTATCTATTCTCAGTCTAGGATTCTTAATAAGATATTTACTGGTGTTCCTCATTGCAAGATATATTTAGCCAAGCCAAATCTAGGTCCCCATGCTGACAGGTTTGTTGGTTAGATCGATAGTAATATGGCTAACCTTTTGAATCAATTGCAACAATTGTCTCTACAATATGCTCCTTCTATTTTGGCTATGACATTAGTGTCTACGCCTTCTCAACCTTTAACAATTAATGTTGTCTAATCCTTTAACCCCAAAGGAAATCAACAATCTGATGGGAAGAAGAAGGGACAAAATAAGAAGAAGGATAAGGATGGAAAGGGTAATGTGAATAAATCCAACGATAATGTTGGAGAGGGTAAGAGAGAGTTGAAGAAGAAAGTCAATTTTCCTTGAAAATTATGCACTGGAGACCATATCACTCATGTATTCCCTAAGCTTCAGGATGCTCATCACTTGTTAGCTCAGCAGGGTTCCTCTAGTTCCCAGGTTGTCCTGACTAACCCTTTTCCCCAAGGGAAACAAATTCTTGCTGGTGCAAAGGAAAATACTGGAGCTCCCACAGGGGGAAACCAAGAGGGAGAAAATTCTTTAAATGTATACATGATGAGTGTTCACGTTGATGTCGCCATAAGATCACGTGATTATGGTGAATCTGAATCTTCGAAGGCTAAGGATGCTCCCGATACTTTCGAGCCACTCCATATTGAGGGGCACACAGTTGAGCCTATACCTCACATGTCGAAAGTATCTGCTAAACATTTGAAAATCAACCCTAATGCCAAGGCATCTCATAGCTACTCCATTATAGAAGATCTACCTCATATTCCTTATGTTATGTCTTCATTGGAGGTACTCTAGTCGTGCCTAGTACAAAGGAATGCGCTGCTTACTATGATCGGGGTGATAGATCCAAAGAAATCTCTTATGATCACATTTTATATGTAAAATCTTACGAAGAGGCTTCCTCATTATAATGCTTTTCAGATCAAATCTATGTATTGGAAAATCAATATTTTTTGAACAGTAGTTGATGAATGAGCTTCCAGATGTGTCATTTCTATCTCTTGTTTGAAATCTAATGGATCTCCTCAAGTCGTTCCTTCACATACTCTCTTGAATTCATTTGATGGCCATTCTCAGAGGCCACATGGCATTGTTCCTGCTTTGCCCATCTGTGTTGGGGACAAATTTGTCAATATCAAAGTAGAAATAGTTGATGCCAATTTGGACTATAACCTTCTATTGGGACGTAACTGGATTTATGAGATGGATACCATTGCATCATCATTATTTCGCATCCTATGTTTTCCCCATCAAGGGTGAATTTTTACTGTTGATCAGATGGACTATTCTCCGATAGATCCCAATGCATCCTCTGATTCTACTCTTCCCTTGGTGAATGATGCCAAGAAACCTGTGGAGAATCTAGGAGTCGGTATGTATACCTCGTTGATGGATACCTTTGATATTATGCCTCCTTTTGCTCAGATCAATGTTGTTTCATCCTACAAGGCTCCTACTTGAAAAGATTTCTTTCAAAATCATTATTTTTTGGATCCTTGGAACTTACCCTCTCGTACGACCACATTAGAAGAGGGGAAAGTGGGTGGAATGGCATATCCTATATCTACAGCAGAAATTTCTTATTAATCTATTGTTAACTCTGTAGATTACAATCCATTTTCTCATTCTCCAGAGGATTTGGATGGAAATGTGGCTCCGTCTTGGACAATTAACTCATCTTCTTCTTTGGACTGCCTTGATATTGGTCTACCATCTGAGGAGGCAATGACAGGTGTGGAAAGACCATGGAATTATTTGCATCATCGATCATATTTTCTACCAATTTTCACAAGGTTGAGTCAAGATTGTCTAGCCCTGTGTCACCTAGTCATGCTCACCCGATTCTAAACCCTTTGGCTCCAACACATATTTTTTTCGACGGTAATATGGTTTTCATTTCCAAAATGAGAATGCTAAGCCTATATGGTAAAAGCTTCGTTCGATCAATCCTAGGAAAGCTGCAGCTATTAAGGACGAGATTGAGAATATGCTTAAGGCGGGTTTCATATACCCCATTTATAATGTTCCTACTTAGCCATAGCTTAAAGGAATATTCAATTTTGTTTTAATTTATGTTGCATGAATAAATGAATAAAGGAGGACATGTAAAACTCCTGAAATGGCTGAATAAATCAATGCCCATGTGAACAAAGATAAATCAGGGCCATGTAAATAATCACTTGCAGGTGTGAAAGAGGTTTGAGCTGAAGACTGGGTCAACCTTGACCAAATCAACAGCGATGTCTAAGTTCATTACATCTCCAAAAGGGACAGCGCAGTTCTATAAGGAGGCCTCTCATGTGAAAAGGGGTAACTCATCAAGGTGGTTTAGGGTTTGCAAAGGCTTTCCATCTTATAAAATGAGAGGGAGGGCAGAAAGAGAAGGTTGTTTCTTGATCATATTTCTGAGTATTTGTCTGCTTAGACAAATACCATTCTTTGTTGTTTAGTGGAGGATTGCGCTTGGAATTCCTATGCAGGAATTTCACCTCTTCCTTTGAGAATTCTTGGAGGAGTATTTTTTGAATTTATCCACTATCAGGCTTGAGGCCAAGCTCTAATTTCATTAGCAGCACAGATCTTGTGAGGGTTTGTCTGCTTTTGCAAGCTACAACAAGTGGAGTTTTAGATCTGCATAGATCTAGTTTGTTTTGGGAGCCTTTTCTCATGGAGTGTGTCTTTTAACCTCCTGGAAGAGTGTCTCATCTCTTTATACTTCAGATCTGCAATTTTACAGTGTTTATCTATGTCATTTGAGCTACAACATTGTTCCTATTGATGGACTGCATTATTTTGGTATGAGGTTCTTCATGGAGTTTTTCTCATAGTTTAGATCAGAGATCTCTAGTGTTGGGCCTTGCCTTCCACTTAGTGATCCATGGATTAGCTTGTTGATCCATGTTTTATTTAGATCTAATCCATTGTAATGAAATTTTATATTCATAAATTTACTACAGCAACTTCCAAATCTGCAACTTGTTTCTCAGATTTACTCTTATTTATGCATGATTTGGTCAAAACCCCAAGGGGATCTTGTAAAGAAAACCATCTAGTTTCCAGATATGATATAGATCTGATGTTTCATCCACATATCTGTTCTAGATCTGAATTTTAATGTACAACTGCTACAACTCATGAAAATAATGGTGTTGAGCCTTTTCTGCTAATATATTTATGTTGTAGCTCTCTTTTATGAAGCTATCTTGCTCTCTTGTCTCATGTAACTTACTGTATATCGAAAGAGCTTCACTCTACTTCTGATTTGTTGTTGTACATTCATTTATTGATTATATTTGATGTCCTCCTGCTTATATTATCAAAGACAGCGTTATTCCTAAAGATGTTTGTTGTGCATAGCTGCAGCCCCTCTGGTAGGGTGTTTTCCAGGTAGACTAGGTTGTGGGAGACCTGTTTACCACATCTAGTTTGATTTTTTTTTGCTCCCCTTTTGGATTTAGACTCCAGATCTTATAATAGATCCAAGGGCTGCAAACTCAATTCTGTACACCAATCTCCCAAGGAGTGCGTTATTTTCCAAGCTTGTTGTGCAATCCCCAATTTGGGAACATTATAGTGGTATCAGAGCTCCTTTCTTGGCACAGCCTGTGCTTGTCTTGGAGCACCAGTTATGCTACATTCAGAAGAAGATGATCCTCTTACTGAGAGGGAGAAGAGATACCAGCATAGAAGTCATAAAAAGTATGACTACACTACTGATGATCCTGACAAGGGTCAAGACAAGGGGAAAGCCCCTGAAACTACCAGTGATAAAGAAGGAGAAGAGTTTGCAAGAACTCTGTTAGTGGCCATGCAAGATCTGGCCAAGGAGATCAAGGAGATGAGGGTGGATAGAATGAGGGAGTCTCTTGGGATATTTCATCAAGGAGAAAGCTCTGACATGTCTCATCATGGGACTGGTCAACCTGTGAACCTGCCACAAGCTCCACAAGCCTCACAACGCTCCACTATGCCTACCTTCTTGGTTGTGGAGAATGAAGGAATACAAGAGCAAGCCTCCCTTGAAGGTTAATTTGTAAAGTATGACTCTCAGAGTCAGATATTTAAGGATAACTTAAGTTTCCAAGACTTTTTCCATCTCAAGGACCGAAGGAGACCAGTGCAGCAGTATAGAGATGGTGGATTCTTTCATGGTAGACACCATACTATGGGCAGATTATTTTTGTCCAAGTTTGATGGATCATCCTCCAGTTCTACCAAGGAATGGGTAGAAAAGTTGGATATCTATTTCCAGTTGAACAAAGTCCCTGAAGTTGAGGCCATTAAGATTGCAGTGCTACACTTTGAAGGTGCAACACACAATTGGTGGTTCCATGGATTGTCTACATTGGGACACATCAATGTGACTACCTATGCTGAATTCACTAGGAGACTGGTGGAGAGGTTTGACAGAAAGGATCCTGAAGCACCCTTTATAAGCCTTGCAAAACTAAAGCAGTCAGGAGATGCAGAGACTTATATCTTTGAGATTTTAATATTATCAGTCATGGTCCCTGATCTATCTGTAGCAAGGAGAGTCTACATGTTCATTGATGGTCTGGAGGAACCCTTGCATGGATTGGTTAAATCTACCAAGCCCATCACTTTGAATGATGCCATCGAGAGAGCTAGAGATCTCCAAGATTCCTTGCCAAAAGTAAAGCCAACTTTCCAAAGCAAGGCCCCTCACTTTTCTAAGGGGAAAGAAGGAAAAGTTGCTCCTCCCAAGGAGAGCTCTTTGAAGAAACCTCTTAATATTGATCTCAGGAGGGAATTGAGGAAGAAGAAGCTGCGCTTCACTTGCCAAGAGTCATGGGTACCAGTACATAGGTGTGATGCTGGAAGAGCACACTACATAGAAGTCTTCACTTATTTTGAGGAGGAAGATGATGATGAGGAACCTAGGAAGGGTCACAGTGCTGATGATGAGGAGGAAGAACAAACACCCACCAGATATGGGAAGGGAGCCTTTGCTCCAACCAGTGGGACTCTTGCCTCTTTGACAGGAGTGCCTAAGTACTTGACCTTAAGAGTACAAGTTTCAGTTATGAATCATAGAGTATTTGTACTAATTGACAGTGGGGAAACCCACAACTTTATTGATGCTCACCTTGTGCAAAAGAGAGGAATCCCCACCAATAATTTTGAGGGATTTTCTGTCTTGGATCCGGGAGATAGGACCATGCAGTGCATGTAATATGTTCCATCACTCTCTGTCACTATGGGATCCTACACCCTGGTGGATCACTTCTTTGTAGTTGACATACTAGACACCAACATCATCTTGGTTGTCCAACAATTGATTACCTTGGGGAAGGTTACCACTGATTGGAAAGATTTGCAAATGGAGTGGGTGGACTTGAAGAGTGGGAAACCACAAATGATTCAAGGCATGCACACTTATCCTTCACCTAATGTTTCCACACAAACAACAGAGATGGATTTACGCTATGGAATCAGGGATCTCACAATCCCTTCTCTCATGTTCATGAGGATGCTGCAAGGGACATTCTTATCTTATGTCAAGCCACCTGGAGTGCCATCATATTCAAATATTGTGGGGGAAGCCTCACAAATTGCTGCTCCAAATCTAGATCCAGGAAGGATTGGAGCAATAGAATACCAAGCCACAGCGCTATGGGAGGAGACGAATGGGAGGATCAACCCTCCAACAAACCACTTTGGCATGTGTAATGTCAAAAATACAATCAGCAACAAGACAAACACTCCCATGGATGAATCAACAACGCCGTCATTGTTGAGCAGTGTGGATCTTTATTGTAAATCTCAACTGCTTGTAGAGTATTCCAAAGATCTCCACACAGGTGGGATACTAGATGGCATGCATCAAGAAGAGGGCTACTTGGTACAAGGAGGGGTCATCTATTATCATGGTAAGGTCTTTTTGGCTAGAGCTTCCAAGCTCAAGAAAAATATCCTACAAGGATCATATGAAGAATTCTTACTCAACCATATGTGTTCAATGAAGATCTATTCCCAAATCATGAAGAGTTTTGATTGGGAAGGCATGAGAGAGGACTTACATCAGCACTTTCAAGAGTGCAATAGCTATGGAGGATTGGGGAAGCCAATGGAATCTTTGCAAGAATCATTTCAGCCAGCTCTTCCTTTGCTTGAGAGGAAGGGAATGTTCATGCACAACTCCATGTAGGACTATGATGGTAAAGGATTTGATCATGATAAGCAAGTTGTATTTTCTGATATATTACCTTCCTTTGCCATGTTTTTGTAGGATGGGACTCCTAAAGGGAGTGAGATATCATGTAGATCTCATGGGTTGTTGGGGGTCAAGGGAAGTTTTGAGCTTGGCCACTCCCTTGATGTGAAAAGGGAGATTCCCTTCCATGATGGATGCTTCGCAAAGGCACCAAACTTATGTAACACCTTCAGCCATATTAAGGTGACTCATGCAGCAGAAGTGTGGTGGGGATGCTACTTTCCACACCTAGATCTAATGAAGGCAAGTGTTGCACTATGTTGGCATCACATGTGGAATTTTGACCCACCCCCACATGTTCAGATTTCATTTTGCATTTATGTATTATTTCTCCCATACATAGATGATCTATTGGTATTGTTTATGGGGTTGTATGGTCAAAGGATGAGCAGTGTGTATGTACCCCATGGAATGGAACTCCAACTTGTGCTTCATGATATATGTTTTAGGTATAGCATTGCTCCAACTATGTTTATCTCTGTTGAGTTCCTCACTCCTGAAGGGTTGGACTATGCACATATTATGTTAGCTTTGGAGGAGCAATTTTTGATTCATTGGCTTAATGAGCACTTGGCCCATGATGAAAACTTGATCCTTGATGGTGCCATAAATGGAGAAGGAGAAGAAATACAGCTCTTACCCTATCAGTTGCTTGAGGACAAGCAAAATTTTGGAGGGGAGGACGATAATTTTCCTACTTAGCCACAACTAAGAGGAATATTCAATTTTTTTTTAATTTCTGTTGCATGAATAAATGAATAAAGGAGGACATGTAAAACTCCTGAAATGGCTGAATAAATCAATGCCCATGTGAAAAAAGATAAATCAGGGCCATGTAAATAATCACTTGCAGGTGTGAAAGAGGTTTGAGCTGAAGACTGGGTCAACCTTGACCAAATCAACAGCGTTGTCTAAGTTCATTGCATCTCCAAAAGGGAGAGCACAGTTCTAGAAGGAGGCCTCTCATGTGAAAAGGGGTAACTCATCAAGGTGGTTTAGGGTTTGCAAAGGCTTTCCATCTTATAAAAGGAGAGGGAGGGCAGTAAGAAAAGGTTGTTGATTGATCATATTTCTGAGTATTTGTTTTCTTAGACAAATACTATTCTCTATTGTTTAGTGGAGGATTGTGCTTGGAATTCTTATGCAGGGATTTCACCTCTTCCTTTGAGAATTATTGGAGGATCATTTTTTGAATTGATCCACTATCAGGCTTGAGGACAAGCTCTAATTTCATCAGCAGCATATATCTAGTGAGGGTTTTTCTGCTTTTGCAAGCTGCAGCAAGTGGAGTTTTAGATCTGCATAGATCTAGTTTGTTTTGGGAGCCTCTTCTCATGGAGTGTGTCTTTTAACCTCCTGGAAGAGTGTCTCTTCTCTTTATACTTCATATCTAAAATTTTACAGTGTTTATCTATGTCATTTGAGCTACATCGTTGTTCCTATTGATGGACTATTTTATTTTGGTATGAGGTTCTTCATGGAGTTTTTCTCATAGTTTAGATCAGAGATCTCTAGTGTTGGGCCTTGCCTTCCACTTGGTGATCCATGGATTAGCTTGCTGATACATGTTCTATTTAGATCTGATCCATTGTAATGAAATGTTATATTCAGAAATTTACTGCAGCAACTTCCAGATCTGCAACTTGTTTCTCATATCTACTCTTATTTATGCATGACTTGGTCAAAACCCCAAGGGGATCTTGTAAATAAAACCATCTAGTTTCCAAATCTGATATAGATCTGATGTTTCATCCACAGATTTGTTCTAGATCTGAGTTGTAATGTACAGCTACTATAGCTCATGAAAATAACGTTGTTGAGTCTTTTCTTCTGATATATCTATGTTGCAGCTCTCTTTTATGAAGCTATCTTTCTCTCTTGTCTCATGTAACTTACTGTGTATTGAAAGAGCTTCACTCTACTTCTGATTTGCTATTGTAAATTCATTTATTGATTATATTTGATGGCCTCCTGCTTATATTATCAAAGACAGCATTATTCCTGAAGCTTCTTGTTGTGCATAGCTACAGCCCCTCTTATAGGGTATTTTCCAGCTAGACTAGGTTGTGGGAGACTTGTTTACCACACCTAGTTTGATTTTATTTTGCTCCCCTTTTGGATTTAGACTCCAGATCCTCTTATCTAATGGATCCAAGGGCTACAAACTCAATTCTATACACTAATCTCCCAAGGAGTGCGTTATTTTCCAAGCTTTCTGTGCAATCCCTAATTTGGGAACATTACACCATTACTTTGACCGAATGGGTTTCGAATCTAGTTCCTGTGGAAAAGAAGCAAGGAATGATCCGTGTTTGTATTTACTTTAGATATTTGAATAAGGAATGTCCAAAAGATAATTACCTCACACCCTTTATTCATCAGATTATTGGTGAGTGTGCGGGGAATGAGATTTTCTCCTTCATGGACTGTTTCTCGGGATACAATTAAATTTCTATATGTCCTGAAGATCAAAATAAGGCTGCTTTAATTTTCCTCTTGGTGTGTTTGCATACAATAAGATGCCTTTTGGTCTTAAAAATGTTGGAGCTACTTTGCTTAGGGCCATGTTTTATGATTTCCATGATATCAAGTATATCTTGAAGCTTATTTGGATGATTTAGCTACTCATTCTCGAAAGATAATTGATCATCCTTCTCATCTTCAACATATTTTCGAGAGATGTCGTCATTATAAAATCTGGTTGAATCCGAATAAGTGTGTTTTCGCAGTCACATCTGGTCGGTTTTTTGGATTCATTGTTTCCACTGAATGGATTCATGTATATCCTTTCAAGGTTGAGGTAATACTTCAGTTTCCTCCCTCGTCTTCTATTCGTCAACTTCATACTCTTCAAGGAAAATCCAATTTCTTGAGGAGATTTATCATTAACAATGTTGAGATTACGAAAGGTTTTATGAGATTGTTGAAAAAAAGAATTCCATTCATGTGGGATGACTTCGCTCAACGCTCTTTTAATGCTTTGAAAAGGTCATTGACCTCTGCTCCTTTATTGAGTACACCTGATTATAGCAAAGATTTCCTTTTGTATCTTACCACGACAAAATATACTATAGGTATGGTTCTAGTTCAGGAGGATGATGCTCTTTGTGAGCATATTGTTTATTATCTAAGATGATGCTTTGTAGGTCCTGAATTATGATATTCTTCCATAGAGAAGTTATCTTTGGTAGCCATCCATGCTGCCCAGTGACTTAGGCATTATATCCTGCTTCACAAAACTAATTATGTTTTGGTAATCGTGAATTTGTTTCAATTCATTCTCAGTAGGTGAGTAATTGGGGGAAAATACCATAGATGGCTTATCATTTTACAAGAATTCGATCTCGAATTCTTGTCTTCCAAATCCAAGAAATCATTGATATTTGCGGAGTTAATCTCCGATTTCCCTTGTGGAGAAGAAATTGTTTATGAGGAATCATTCCTTGATGAACATATTTTCCTCATTAATTCACAAGATCCTTGGTATGGAGATATTATTGTGTATCTTCAGACTTTGGTATTCTTAAAGAGATTTTCACTGAACATGGTAGTCATTTTCAGAACTCCATGATGGTTGAATTGTCTCTCAAATTAGGTTTCTGACAGGAGCATTCATCTCCTTATTATTCTCAGGCCAATGGGAAAGTGGAAGCCATGAATAAATCCTTGAAGGTTATCCTACAAAGGACAATCAATAAAGCTATATCCAATTGGCATGTCATGTTGTATACTGCACTTTGGGCATACCAAATTTCAGTTAAGACTGCAACCGGTTTCACTCCTTTCCAACTGGTTTACGGATTGGAATCCATCTTCCCTGTGGAATTTGAGATTCCTTCCCTTAAGCTAGTTGTTGAGCTTCTTCCAGACACTTCAAGTCTTGAATAATTCCTTGTTTATTTGGAACATCTCGATGAGCAGCATCGAGATGTGGCCGCAATTATTGAGGCTGATAAGAAAATAGTGAAAGTTCAGTATGACAAGACTGTGTGACATAGGGTTTTATCTGAAGGCGACCTCATCCTAGTCTATGATCAAGACAAGGATGCCTTGGGAGAAGGTAAGTTTAAATCCATGTGGTATGGTCCTTTCATTTTCAAAAAAATCCTTAAAAATGGGGCTTATGATTTGGTTGACTTTAACATAAATGAGCTGGCGGAGTCTAGAAATGGGTTCTATCTTAAGAAGTATTATGCCTAGGCTTCTACCTAGCATTTGATTTGGTTTGTACATATTTTATTTTTTGTGCATATCTTTCTATCGGTTTCGTTGTGACATTTATATTTGATCTACCTTGGCAGGTATTTATGGATGATATGATTCATTTTGGCTTTGTCGATGGTGCTAGTTGACATACCCGGAATCTCGCTTCTGCAGCTTGGGTAATTTACTATCCATCCGATCAATTGGTAGCCTCAAGGGGCATATATATTGGTCCTACTTTGAATAATGTTGTAGAATATACTATTGTGGTCAATCTTCTATCTGACACAATATCTCTTGGTGTTGGTTCATTAGTAGTGTATTTGGACTCACAACTAGTGGTGTCTCAGTTGAATAACATATATAGTGTCAGAGATCCATATTTATATCGCCTATTTATGAGAGCGCTTCTATTGCAAAGTTAATTTAATTATATTACATATATCCATATTCCACGATTAGAAAATACATTCGTTAATTCATTAGCTAAACAAGAAATCGATTGGCATATAATTCATTCATCAAATTAAACATCAAAATCATCAAAATCATTATATATATGAGATAGTTTCATCGCGAATTCATTGTATATAGATCAGAGTCATATTTTCAAAGATATGCAAAATTGGACAATAACGTCCTACAAAATTAGGGCTTATGCCCAATCATGTCTAACTCAAAAATATCAAGTCATTCAGTCATCCCAAAAATCTATGTCTGCGGGCCCTAACCTCAATGAGAATCTCGAAATAACACCATGGCAGTAGCCACACAACGGAATAATCGCACCCAATCCCGTTGAACACCAACCACATGTCTCTAAATAGCTTCTGGGAGGTCTTCCACTGCAGCCATAGGCACATGGCGGGTCAAACCCTCCATGTTCCTCTGTATGGCATAGAGACTCTCTCAAGATATCCTGCGACATTCTCCACCTCTCTTCTGTGGCGCTAGTGCCTCGGTAGACCCTCAGGTCTAGCTCGTCCAACATATGTATCATGATCAATAATTTTGTAAGTAATTTTTCCTATCAAAAATATTTTCATCTTATACTTTTCAAAAAACCAAAAAATAAAATAATCAAAAAATATTTTAAATGCAATCTTACCAATCACTCCCCATGCAGCTCCGAGTGGTAGGGGCAAATCTGGATCTGCCCTAAATTCCATACCTGCATACAGGTAATCCTCTATGGAGATCACTTTTTCTCCCCACCACAAGAATAACTCATTATCCCAAGTAATTCTAGGGACCTTGTTACCCCCTAGTCCCTTCATCATATCAGCCCATCGTGCTATACGTGTATCTCATGGGCTACTAATTGTTGATATCACTTTAGGTCAAAGCCGAGGTAGTCTCTCGAAAAATAAAGTACAAAGGATAGTCCCATATCCGAAGTGCTTGGTCTTATTTTTTGAATTGAAGTCAATTTATTTTTCAAATTTATCAATAATGTTCTGCACTAATCATACAGTGTGGTTAGGAAATTAGTTTCCAAACTCATGGTAGCTCGTGAGGCATGGTGTATTGATCTTGATCCGGCTACTCAGAAAATAGTGAAAAGAAGGATTTTCATATGTAATCCTTGTACATATCTGATTGGGATCTGGGTCCCAACCTTCTGAGTATCTGCTGAGGAGTATAGTTGGATGTAGTCATTTACATTAAGTCCTCCTGGGGCCTTCCCCTGCAAAATCACTGGCTCTCCTCTTCGAGAAATCACAGTGATGAATTATATGTCTTCAATATAAATTCTCAAAGTCATTTGATCGATCATAAATGCATCTTCTTCGAGCTCCCAGTAATCCACAAGCATCTCGAGAAATTTTTTGTTTGTCTTCATATTTGGCATTTTGAGAAACTTTAACAATTCACATCCTCAGAGCACTTCCAAGGACAAGGCATCTTCCATTACCTTAGTATCAATTTCACTATGCTCGCTCTCTCTCCAACTGATTTTTATCCTGCATCAATTCAATTTTTCATCCGTTAGATATTTGATTTAAAAATTTACTCTGCACATACGCGAGTTTATTTTTCACACATGCACGTATATACACAGCTTCAACATTTTTAACCCGCATATACACAGGGGGTTAATCCAAAAATATAATTCCCACAATGAAATTAACTAAAAATTACTTGAATTGATAAAGAAAATCATTAGAAAGAGGTTTGAGAGGATTACCTAGAAGATTTGAGGTGATTCGGCTGAGAAATTGATCGAATTGAACTTGGGGGTTTTTTGCTCTAGAGCCTTTTTCTCAAATTGTCCAATGCAAAAATGAAAAATGTGAGTTCAAAGGGTATTTTTATGCCCAAATTTCAAATTTTTTTGAAACCTACTTGTATAAAGTTTGTTTTTAATTTTTTAATTTCTCAAGACTTTATGACCATTTGCCTTACAAGTGTTGGGATAGGTTGTTTTCAAGGCCATTTGGAGATTTTTGAGACGATTTTTACCGCTTCGATTCCATCACCACATACCCATCATGGCAGGTATTGTGTTCAGAACTAGCATATAGGTTAGGGAAATTCACTTTCTGTTTCATTATGCATTTTAGCCTCCATACTGAAATCTTTCCATAGGGTCGATCCCATCATGTTATGATTATTAAACCATTTTCACTCGCCCATTTATAAAACCATGATATCATGGTAGAGCCATCCCTTACATGGGATCACTAGTTAGATCCTTGCTAGCATTTGTTGCCCATGCTACAAAATTGTGTTTCCCGTGACTTGTGCCACGGAGCTTCATTTTTTCTTCTTCGCTATATTTTTGGCTCTATATCCTATAGGCTCCCTATTATTGAGTTGTTCTGTTGCATTGCATATTGATCATTTGTATCTCTTTTCCTTAAGACGGCTTCACTTGGACTCATGTATAAGCCAACTTTTTTACTATGTCTTTCTGCAAAGTCAGCCTTGCAATCACTTAGCATCTACAACTTGACACCCTTTGTCCGTGGACTAAACATTCCTCTATGTCATTTACTAGTTTCACCACCTTGCATTGAGCATAGGATTGTTCCTATCCTAGGAACTATTGTGTATGTTTCCTGACACTCGTTTTATCCATTGTACTATAGACATTATTTTATTCCTTTTCAGGATTTTAATATGAAAAATACAAAAAAAAATAAAATATCCCAAAAAGATTGGGAATGGGACATTAATTCCGTATTTGATGGCAGTTAAAGAGTCAATTGTGTCGCCCTTGAACAAAGCACAAAAAATAAACATCTTTTCTCCATTAGGATGGGCTTTAGTTTGAATTAGGAGAGCCATAACCTTGTTATTCAGTCAGTACTCCCCGGTTAGTTCTCTCCTCCAATCATATGGAGGGTTTTCTCATACCTTCTTCATGACAAACTTATCCAAAGTTAACATATGTTTCCATATAGTCACATTTTGAGTCCTGCTTGTTGAAATTTTCAACAAGAAGCAATGGAATTGGCATCCAGAAACAAGATCCAGAAAATGGCATCTAGAAATGGATACCATGGAGGCTTTTGATTTAATTATTTCCTAATTAAATTAGAAGAAATGTATGTCAAATTTATTTATCCCTTAAATAAATTGTAATATTATCTCATAATCACTTGTAATAGTTAACTGAGTGTGATAGACTCAGTTAGCTCATGAAATTCGAGTTGAGGGTGGTTGGTGAGGAATGTAGAGTGATTCTATTTGTTTTAGAGTCCAAGTTGCAGTTAGTATATTAGTTTAATGCATGAAAAATCATTTAAATCAATTAATTGAGTTAAAATAAGTTTAACTATTTGTAACTGATTGTTGCACTAGTGAGAGGTAAGTTGAGTTAAATCAGATTTAATTCACATGCAGTGATTTGTTAAGTGGCGGATGATTTACTATTAATAGCTGCATGCATGTCAGTTCTGATGAACGCCCAATTGAGACAAATGTTAAAGGGAAGTTATCTATCAGTTGTATTTATAGAAAATTGCACGGGTGCAATTATATACACCATAGGATGCCCATGATGTATTGCGTTGTCAAGGAAGGTTGATTATCATATTTAATAGTGCATTATAGTTATTTTCTTTGTAGGTCCCCCATGTCCTAGGTTACCTTGAAGCTTCTTCAGCTCAGGGAGTTTAGGAAATTGATGAGTGTAATGGCCACACTCACCGCAAATTGTGCAAGAGTGGTTGGTCAGAAGATTATCCCTCTTGTTCTGCCCTTGGGAGTTTCTTGGCTCCTGGTTTTGATTTCAGTTGGGGTTGCCCCCAGCCTGAGATTGTAGAGAGAGCTGTTGGTTATTTCCCCCCTGTCCAGGATCTCCCTTTTGTTTATTTTTTTAGTTTTTTCCTTGCCGCATTAGGAGGGTGACTATGATTCTCCTGGCCATATGGCTGGCACGGTTGGGCCTGGGAAGGTTGCACAAAGTTCACTGGTGTGTTGTTTTACATTGGTGGGTTATCTGTTGGGGAGTGGGAATATTGAGGTCTAGGTCCCTGGTTTGTATGTGGTCGCTTGGGGGGAGCTCTTTCGTCAGTGTTCCTAGCTGCGTACTGGGTCCCTTGTGTGGGAGGGTATGAACCTCCTTGCTGATGATGGTACGACGACACCTTATTGGTCATGTTCTACAGAGGTTCATGATGACTCTGATGATATCCTAGTTGCGGGATGTTCTAGTAAGGATTATACGGGTAACCGAGGTATGGGGAACTGCTGCGTAGGTGTCTTTGGGTCAATGACCCTATCAATCCGTCTGCAGTATTTGACGCGCCTAGAAATTCTTTATAAGTTTGCAAGCGTGGGGCGTTAAGCAGGATTTTATATATGTATCCCAACTAGGTGTATATCAACTCAAGTTGTTGGGCTTTGCTAATGGCATCCTCTTTGGAAGTAGGTCCTTGAGTTTCCACATCCTTTGAAATATCTACCGTGAGAGTTTTCAGGAATAGGTCCAGTAAAACTCGATCGTCGAGTTTGGCTTTACACAAACTTCAACGTCGTTTCCATTCATGGAGATGGTCCAAGATATGGACGACTGGTGTTTGTCTAAAATGCATCAGTAACTCCATTCCTAAATCGTGGTGGATGGGTAACTGGAAATATGTGAGGAACACAGTAGTGAGGGCACTAAATTCTCCATGTGAAGCAGAAGGCTGCTCCACATACCATTTTGCGGCTGGTCTGATTAAGGTGCACTAAAATAGTCTTAATCGAATAGTATCATCAATAATACTATTTGAAGAACACCATAGGTGGAAATTCATTACAAGGTTTTCAAGGTCTTCCACTTGTTTCCCTTCAAACTTTGGAATGTCCAAAGGGAGCTTCGTGGGCATGGGGGGCCAAGTGGGATTGTGTGCAATGGGGTCATTTTTTAACTTTGATAGATCAGGTAAGTTTAAAGATGCTAAGAAATGTAACTGAGTGTTGAGCGCCATTGGAGACTGTGAAAGCACAGGGTTTTGGTTGTGTATGGGATTTTTCTATGACTTACCTGGCTGTGTATTCTGTTAGCTTCCCGAATGGGTAGCACTCCTCAACCCTCTAAGGGTTGTGGGAGGAGTGGTTTGTGGTGACCCTGAGGGGGTTTCCACCGGTGTGGCATTGGGCTACGCTTGGGGGTTCCCAACTAAAGATGCCCCAATAAAGGATGAACTGATAAGGGTCGTTGTGTTCCTTCTTTGACGCTTAAATGGAAAAAGACTTGGAACTCCTCCCTCTAATGGGGCTATAATGGGGGGAGGTCCAAAAAAACGTCTAGATCGACGAGGTCCCATTGGGTCTGTTATGGTGTCGACTAGGTTTGATTTTGGAAATATTTTTCAGTTTTATGAGAGGAGAGAGATCATATATCAAAGAAAAAATCAGTTGCATACATAAAACAAAGCGAAAATAAAAGGTTAATTTCCCTTTAGATTAATCCTATGTGATCAGTCAATCAAAAGACGGTTTTTGTTTTTTTTCATGTGATACTCAAAAATATTAGAAGACCTAATCATCCTCACACTCTCAATTGTAACTAGGCCTTGCGAAGATATCTTCTAGTGGGTACTGGGGCCAACATCCTGAAAAAACTGGTGACACTTTCCAGTAGCCAAATAATTGACCAGGGTAATGGAAAGAGGATCTAGTGTTGCCTACACCTTCACCTATAGGGAAGGATGCCATAGATTTGGCCACTAAGTACCGTCGTCCCACGTGAGAATTCAAGTCTTGAGCTTCTTGGTATTCAGCTACCAATACCGAGCAGTAGATGGGTCAGGTAGCCTCAAATAATACCACACGCACTAGGCCTAAGCCTAACCCCCTCTGAATCGGGTCTCTGTGGCGCTTGGGAATTCTTTTCTGTGGGCAGATAGACGGGTTTAAAGCTCCCTATAAATTCAACTTCTATGTTTCAAGAATGTAAACTGACCATGGCATCTTATTGGATGCCTACCCCCAATGGTCCTAACCTAAACTATTAATTATCTTGTGGCCCTTGTGGGGAGATTTAATGAGTTTTTAGGTGGCTTAATTTTCTTATGGTGTGGAAATGTGTGTGAGAAAGTGTACAATCACATTGTTTGTATAATGCAGATATGTGATGATCCTTTAGACTCCCTCCTAATTAAACTATGTTTTGATTGTTCCTTTGAAAAATTAAATGATGTGCGGATAATGGGCCGCTTACAATTTTATCTATTTAAACTAAATGTTGCACTAAAGGGATATGGAAAACTATCAAAAGAGAGCGTTCATATTCCTACCCAGGGTCACCAAGAGGTGCAAGGGAAGTAGAGATTACCTGCCTTCTTAGATAATTTGATCCTAGTCTCGGTTCCTAATGCAAAATTTAAACTAAAATTGATGCAATAATTTGGAAAAAGAAAACGAAACTAGCTAATCATGTGTGGATATGGGCCACTTACTCTTTGCTAATTACCTACGTGTTTGGTGTCTATTATCATTGAATAATTTCACTCAAAAATCATGGGTGGATTTTATCCACTTACTTGCCTCCTAATTAAACTATATGAATTTGTGACAATAAACTAAAAATTAGAAATATGCAAATAAATAAGCTAAAGTGCAGTTAAAAAAATGTCTTAACAGTCAAGGAACACCAAAACACAGTGCTGGAAAATTTATTCTAGGCTGCCAGTTACTTTACACTTGCAAAAATTGCATAAACTAGGGAAAAAATGGTTCACTGGTTTCCACGCGGAATTTTTCTACATAAGCGTGTGACTATGTGTGTCTATCTAAGTTGAACGAGGGTGGACCGATGCATCTATTTGTGCTGAACGCGCGCAGACCGAGCATATGTCTGTGTTGAATGCACGTAGTTTTCCTGCGCACAAAAATTTCGAACCTCCTGAACTGAATCTCTTCAAAGAGGGTGAATGAGAGAAGCTAAGGAGGAGGAGAGTTGGTCCTGCAGTAATCTTGAGCAGAAAAGAGCTTCTGCAAAAACAAAACCACTTAGCTTAAGAGGAAAAATAAGTGGAGTCTCCAATCATGTATTGGTGTGCTTAGTACACGTGTACAAAAAACATTGATGCTTGATAGGAGTGATTTATAACCTACAAGAAATGGTCATAAGGAAAAAATGAGTTCTTAGATGGTTAGTGAAGCTTCATAACATGTAGAAAAACTAGTTTATGTAACATAGCATGCTACAAAAAGAAGAGGACACAAGAAACAAAAAATACACATAAACACAAGCTCAAAATCGAGTAAACGAGCTAATAATACTAACGGAGAATGAATCCCCTTTTATTAGCTGTTGGTGGTAAAAAAGAGGTAGAACACTAAACACTTATAGTGAGTCCTTAGAGCTATGGAGCTCTAATACTCAAAGTAATGAGGGCTCTCCCCTTAAGCTGTCTACAGGCCTCTCTCTTCTCCTCGAAAGAGTGATTGGATATCGAACACTTGATACACTTCTCCTTTGGGATTAAGATGTTGGATGGCCAAAAATTGAATCCATTCACTCTCTTGCTGCTTGGACAACACACTGCTGGTTTGATAATGGGAAATTTGGCCAGCATAACAACGTGTTCTAAATTTTTCTTCGCATGGTGGAATTTTATACGCAAAATTCAAATCTTCTTCCCTCTCATGGTACAATTGTGGATAGTGACCCAAGAGTGGTGGTTGATTCCATTGTGTGCTCACTTGAGGTCTCAAGGTGGCTCTAGGAGGCCTCAAGTGGAGAATATTCTTCCTGAAGTGTGCCAAGTGGTCCTGGATGGTGACCTTCTGCCATACTTATGATTGTGCGACTTATTTAGGGAAATCCGCAGAGACCAGTGCTACTATCGAAGAAAAATGCACGCGGAACGCACTTTTCCTGTGTCTTTTGTGCGCAATTTGATCATTTTGCCTTTTGACCTTAGAGAAAGTTAAATTTTCTAGATTCTCTAATGTTTTTCAACCCTGTAAATCCTTCTGCTTGAAATTTCACGATGTCTTGTGCTTGTCTGATTTTCTAGTGACAACACATATCAAGAGGGATCAACTATCTAAAATTGTTTAAGACATATATGGTAAAAGAGTACTAGAACTTAATTGCAAAGTAGTTCACAGTTAATAACTAGTGTTATGCGTGGAATGAAAGAGAAAAGTTTCATAAGCAAGCATATGAGCCATAATATGTGAATTTTTAATCAACATAAAACTCATGTGAAAGAAAAAATGCATACACAACAGGAGTACATGATATCCATTACAACCACTGTAAAAAGTGCATGGGAACCAATCCCAAGAGTGAAGAGATTTTCATTGATAATGCTATAATCTCAAGTACATGTACCACAAGCCCATCAAAACCAAATATTGGAAGATGACATGATTTTATCATATCCATAATAAGTCCCTAGCCTCACCACAACTCAATTAAAATTTTCCAAGAGAAAGAGTTATCATATCTACCTAAGTACCAAAAGACTCAAGTGCTAAAAGCCCACTAATTTAGAGGCATGAGGATACATTTATTCAAATGGGAAGGTGACTCTTCACCTTCCACATGACCTTTCGAATGCCTCATGAACTTTCATTCCTAATAACTTTTACAATCTAGATTGACTCCTCCATGACTTTGGTAATTTCCATCTTTTCATGACAAAGGATATATTTACAATGTGATATAAGAAATAAAATTAATGTGACTTCTTAGTTTGTGTTGCTTCCTGATATAATGAAACCTTCATCATGCCAATCAACACTTTTATTTAAGTAAATCCTTTGTAACTATTTATGTTTTTGTTTTATATACCATCTTGAGCCCTCCCTGGACAAGCAAGTCTGGTAAACAACTTCGACCTCTTCAACACCTAATGAAACCCTAGTTGATTCAACATGTGTCATGTTCTTTAACAAGTTCTACAAGTATCTCAGCTAGAAAAACCAAAAAAAATTCGTCATTAGTAGGTATAATCCTTCTTGCTTTGTCCTTGCCTTCCAATTCATCATCCAACTGTGAAAATTCCAAAACTGAAATCCTATTGCAGCAATTGGTATTATTTATTCTAACTGATAAATTAATTATTCAGTTTATTGCTATAACAACATTGAAATAAACACACTACAAACTTCACAAATAAAACTATGGAAACAAAATAGCGCTGGAAACTGAGAAAATACTAGCACACACACATATTATACACCATTATTTTTGGACAATTGTCCCTGGAAAAGCCCTATGTGGGGAAAATGGTGCAACAACTGAGGGTTTTATTATTAAGCAACAGTGATAAATTTCAAGTACAATAATATGGATGTCAAATCTGGTAGTCCTACAGAGAAAAATAATGGAAAAAATCTACTGAGGAATTTTCCTTACCCCGTGGGAAAATCCTGCATTTAAGACTGGCCTTTGAAACCCTTTATGAATTTTCCTGCGTCACCCTCTGCGTGGGATCTACGCAGGCTCTAATTCATATGTTCTAGGTATCAATCTAAGATACTTATTTTGTTTTCCACTGACTCTAGAAATACTTCTCTCAACCTCTGCAAAATTCTTCTACCATCAGAACACTGAAATGACTTCACAAATCTACAAATCAAACTGCCTTTAGAGGCTACTATGCATTCCCTGTATCAGTCTCATTGTGGCTCTTCTGCCTCTTTGAACATTCATTCACTGGATCTAGAAATATTCCTCCAACCTCATTGTCCCTTCCCCTCAGTCACTGCTTCGATCTCTAGCTCCCCGACAACTATTGCTACTCTCTAGAAATTGATTTTCCAAGGAAATCAAACTTCTAGTGTATGTTCTCCAAGTGCCAATTGAATTCCTCTTATAATCATATACTGAGACTTCAATGACCAAGTTTAAAACTTAATAAATGGCTAGTATCATCTTGGAGTCAATCTGTGTGATTTTATAGATTATTCACACCTTGACTTAATTAATTCTGATTAATTAACCATATTCCATAAGTTTCGGCTTAGGAAATATTTAAAAATTGGTTAATAATCTAATTAATCCATTTCTAGGTTGAATTTCAAGAAAATATTTATGGGTTTTGGAGATCTCATGTATTCCAGCCTCTCCACCAAATTTTGTGGCTAGTGTTGAAAGTCCAACAAGAAATTGTTGCACACACACTAGTGTGGGACCACGGGTCCTAGCGATACATTAGTGTGAAAAACAATTTAATTAATTAAATTGGTGCAGTGTCTAATTTAATTTTCCCTTAATTAAATTGGACAATAAAATGTAATCTTATCTCATAATCACTTGTAATAATTAACTGAGTGTGTTAAACTCTGTTACCTCATGAATTTCGAGTTGAGGGTAGTTGGTGAGGCATGCGGAGTGATTCTATTAGTTATGGAGTTAAAATTTCAGTAGGTGCATTAGTTTAATGCATGAGTAATCAGTTAACTCAGTTATGTGAGCTAAATTCAGTTGAACTAGTTGTAATTGTTTGTTACACTAGTAAGAGATCAAGTGAATTAAATCATACTTAATTCACAATCAGTGATCTTCCATGCAACTGATGATTTACTATTAATAGCTACATGTATGTCAGTTCCAGTGGAGACCCAGTTGAGATAAACGTTAAAGGGATGTTAATTATCAGTTGTGTGATTAGTAGGTTTCCCGCATGCAACCAGACATCCATTGGATTTCCCATGATCCTTGTGTAGTTTTGGAAGGTTGAAATTCCTAAAGAATAGGGATTGCATTCCACATTAATTGCACAAGCAAGGAAGACTGATTAGAGGCTGAGAATTGGCTAAGTGTTGATCAATTTTTTCTGGATTAGTGTTAAAGTTGTGAGAGTGTAGGAGATTCTTGTGAGAATAGTGCATTGTAATTGTTTCATGATTCCATGGTGAGTATACAATAGAAGATAGAGGGGTTTGAGTGGCAAGATTTCCCTGGGAAATTATCTGTGTTGTGGTTTGATTTTTTTCTATTTGCACTTATTGTGATTGGAGATCGTGTTTATTTTTCACAATTGATTTGTAGAAGGATTTAGTATCTAGCTTTCATACATTTCTTGATTGGATTGAATCCATTGATATATATATATATATATGTGTGTGTGTGTGTGTGTGTGTGTGTGTGTGTGTGTTTGTATAGTTTTTACATGGTATCAGAGCATAGGAAATCACTATAGTGGAGGAGAAGCTGAGCTTGTGACTGAATAGAATTCGAATTTGCAAAAGTATTCTTGGTGCTACAAGAGAATTAGGATATAAATGGTTTTGAATGACTTGAGATTGGATTATGCACTCGAGGGAAGTTCCAATTATATTTCATGGAAATACAGGATGGAGGCAGTACTAGAGGACAATGGGTTGAAAGAATTCATTGATAATTATGTTCCCAAACCCGTTGTAGTAGATGCCGCAAATATTGATGCTTGGAAAAAGAAGGTTACAAAGGCGAGGAGGATCTTACTGGAGTGAGTATGAGACAAAATTGTCTCAAGTCTCCATGGAAAAGTGACACCATATGCAATGTGGAAATATTTGACAAATATGTTTCAAAGCAGCAGTGATCATAGAAAATTTTCACTAAAGGACAAGCTCATGAAAATCAAAATGAAGAAAGGTGACACCATTCTGAAATATTTAACAAAGTTTCTTCAATGTCAAGATGAGTTGGAGAGCGTTGAAATTACTGTCGCAGATGATGACTTGGTGAGCCTTGATCTTATAGGACTTCCCAAGAGTTGGCATAGTTATCAGGACTCTATCAATGGGAGTGAGAAGCTTCCAGATTGGGAACGACTTTGGTCAGATTTGGTGCAAGAAGAATTTAGGCGGAATACTAGGGATGGATCTTCATCTAAGACAAATGACGAAGAAAATTGTGCTTTGGCTGCCAAGGAAAATAAGGGGAAAGGAAATAAATTACATTCCAAATCTGAGTCTGACAAAGATGGCAAGAAGCGCGACATGTCCAGAGTGAAGTGTTTTCACTGTCATGAGAATGGACATTATGCCACTAATTGTCACACAAAAGAAGAAGAACAAGAAGACTTTAGGAACTACAGCTGGTGACACTTTGGCCTCACAATTTGAGCTTGAATTCTCGCTCATTTCATGCATGGTGTCAAGTGCAATGGGATCAGTGTGGTACTTGGATAGTGGTGCATCCTTTCATATGATGGGAGACAAATAACTTTTAAGTAGCTTGGAGGAGAATGACCTCCAGATGCATATCGAAATGGGTTATGACGGGCGGTACAGTGCTACCGATATTGGTGCAGTTACTTTCCAAAGATAGTCAGGTAAACCCTTCCTATTAAAAGATGTAATGCATGTACCAGGCTTGAAGAAAAATTTAGTTTCAATTGTAATGTTGGAGGATAGAGGCTATGACATTTTTTTCAGTGAAGAAAAATATTTCCTTCGACACAAAGCAACAGGACCAGCCAAGAATATTGGGATTCATGTGAAGAATCTCTATAAACTTGATGTAGATGACTGCGCAACATTGATGCGTAAGGCGGACAAAGTGGTGAGCCGGGATGAGGGTGAGTTATGGCACAGAAGATTGGGCCATCTACACCATGAAGCCTTGAAGGCCATGCAGCATATTTCGATGGATCTTCCCAAGGGTACTCTTGTGCAGTTAGACACATGAAAGGGATGTACTATGGGGAAGTATGGAGAGGCCACTCTTCACGAGAAGGAGAACTGAGCTTCGGAAATCCTTGAGATAGTTCACTCAGACGTGTGTGGACCATTCTCTACTGTTTCGATTGTAAAGCATAAGTAATATGTAATCTTTGTTGATTATTTTTCTAGAAAGTGCTGGATCTACTTCATGTAGAAGAAAGACCAGACGTTCTCAAAATTTCTTGAGTTCACAACACTGGTGGAGAAAGACACAAGGAAGAATCTGAAGGCTCTTAGGACCAACAATGGTGTTGAGTACATCTCCAATGAATTTAAGAACTTATGTATCAAAGAAGGAATTCGGAGGGAGTTGATTGCGCCTCATAACCCACAACAGAATCGGGTCACAGAAAGAAAGAATAGAACAATTGTGGATGCAACACCAGTGACGTTGCATGATCAGGGCCTATCGTTGCATCTGTGAGCGAAGGCATGCGACACAATGGTATTTGTGCAAAACCATAGTCCTCATCAGATACTTGGCATGAGTACATCAAAGGAGGCTTTTATCTTTAAGAAACTTGATGTTTCATATTTTAAGATTTTTGGCTCATCTGTTTATGTGCATGTGACCAAAGAATCTAGGAAGAAGCTCGAACCAATAGCTGAGATTGGGATATTTTGGGGTACACTGATACTCCCCACAACTATCGGGTGTATTTTCCAAACAACATGATGGTTGTTGTGAGATGGGATATAAAATTTGATGAGGAGAAATCCATGTGATTGTCCCTTGAGAGGAAGCTATATTTTCATGCAGATGAGGAACACTTGGTTCCAAAGAATGAACCTCTAGATGTGAAGCAGCTACATGTGGAGGATCATGGAGTGGAAAAAAACACTCATGCAGAGCCATCCACCAGAAATGGTAGAAGGCGCACCGTAGAAGCTAATAGATTGAGACTTGATGCGGTAGAGAATGTAGGAACCCCTATTTCACTACATAGACAGAGGCAGTCTCTAGACAGGTTTATTGGATACATGGCTCTTATGAGAAAGTGTATTGTGACAGAACCATCTTCCCTTGAGGAAGTAGTGCAGCAACCAATTTGGGTTGATGCTGTGGTAGAGGAGTATGACTCCATCGTCAAGGACAGTGCATGGGAAGTTGTCCCAAGATCGGTCGGAAAATCAGTGGTTGGATTTATATGGATCTATAAGGTGAAGCAAGCGGTAGATGGGAGTGTGGAGAAGTACAAGGCCACATTTGTGGCCCGGGGATTCTCATAAGTTGAGAGGATTGACTATGAGGAGACTTTTGCACCAGTTGCGAGATACTCTTCCATTAGATCTATCATTTCACTCTCAGCGCAAATGGGGTGGCGGATACATCAGATGGATGTGAAAACAATGTTTCTCAATGGAATTATTAAGGAGGAAGTGTACATAGAGAAGCCAAAATGTTTCAATATATTTGAAAATGAGTCGCATGTGTGCCAACTCAAGAGAGCATTGTATGGGCTGAAACAAGCACCTCGTGCTTGGTACACTCAGATTGACAACTATTTCACCGGGTTGGGCTTCACCAAAAGTGAAGCGGATGCAAACTTGTACCAGATTGTGGTTGACGGTAAGCTCTTAATTATTGTACTTTATGTTGATGATCTAATTTTGATAGGTGATGAGCAGATGATAACTTCTTGCAAGGAGGATATTGCAAGGGAGTTCGAAATGAAGGACATGGGACTCCTTCACTATTTTCTCGGTTTGGAAATATGGCAACGGGATGGTGAACTATTTGTTTCTCAAGGCAAGTATGAAAAGAGATTCTGGGTAAGTTTCACATGGAGAGCTGTAAACCCATGGATACTCCTCTTCCAGGAAATTGGAGGAAAGAGGATGCTACTTCAGGAGAAGTAGTGGACGCTACTGTCTATAGGCAGCTATTGGGTTCACTGACGTACTTGGTGAACACCAAACCAGAGATTTTCTATGCAGTTAACCAACTAATTCAAGCTATGGTTAAGCCGACCAAGCTCTTTTGGAAGGTGGGGAAGCATGTCTTGAGATATCTCAGGGGCACTACAGAGTATGGATTATGGTACAAACGGATAGAGGGAGTGAAGCTCCAAGGCTTCACGGATGTAGATTGGGCAGGCAGTCCATCAGATGGAAAGAGCACATCAGGAGGGATCTTCATCATAGGATCATAGCAGTTTCTTAGTACAATAGGAAGTAACTATATGTGGCACTCAGTTCAACCGAGGCGGAGTACATGTTGGAATGGGGGTTTCTAGCCCTAATTTTGTCCAGTTTTGTAATATTTTTGTAATATTGGTCTAGTGAAGGGGTTTTGGGGTGGGTAAAACCCCCAATGAATTGTAAGAGGTAAGAAGGGTAGACCAAGGGTCTGAAAACCATGGTTTGCGTACCATAGGATAGCACAGGCTAAGGTGCTATAAGTAGATGGATAGATCACGTCTAGAAAAATACTAAGGTTGATTGATGCTAATTGTGAACTGTTAAGATCTGTTTTGGGTTGTATTTAGGTAAGGACTCCGGCTGGTTGTGTGTGTGGAAATCCTCAATCCTGCTGTGTGTGGACCTCACTGGCTGTGTGCACGAGTTGGGAATTAGGTCTGTAAGCGGATTTTGGACGCTAATGAATGATAAATCTGTTTGATCGTATCTCTATGTTATAAGAACTGGCTGTGTTTATGGTATTACGGTGATTCTATTTGTTGATTAATATTGATGCGCACGTGGATGCAGAGGTATTACTGAGATATAATTAGTAATAGTTTATTTATTTATGCTATCTGTGGGTTTATGAGCTTCGCATTTTGCAAGTATACTGTTAAAGGTTCTGTGATAAGATTTCTTCTACACAAATCTGATAGATCTTAATGAAGTTTTTTCTACTAACTCTCTTTCTCTCAGGGTGCGGAAACCTGGTTCCAGCACCCTCCCATACTACTACGGGTGAGACCTTGGCCTGCGCAAGCAGGTCATTGTCGAAAGGGCCAGTGGTATAGGGGTTTGTTGGCAAACCTTAAATCCGAACCTGGGTCAGGACCCATCAAGCCAACAAATGGTTCTATTGCTGGGACTGGCAGAATTTTGAGAGAAATTGGGTAATTCCACGAGATCACTGGCGACCTGAGAAGTCTGAGCTTGAAGATTGGTACTAGAAACATATCCAGGAATTTTCCTTAAAAGAGAATCAAAGTACAAGGCTAACTGCCGAAGAGTGGAAAAACAAGTATATCTTTACAGAAGTATATGATATTTTCTTTGTAACCTTCGCACTCGAATTACAGGAGTGGTTAGCAAGGTTAGAAAAATTCAAGATGTGTGGGAAAAATGATCAGGTTATGCAATGGAATCCTGAATTGATCCAACAGTTGGAGAGGGCTGATAATAAAATCACCTAGACTGCAGATCACTAGGTGGATATTGTTTTGGGAGGATTTGTAACGGAATCCACAGTTGATCAATTCGTATCTTATTTTGAAGCTGAGCGGAGGTTATTCAAAGGGTTCCAAGGTAAGTTTTTGCAAACATTGCCGCTACTAATTAAGATACTATTGTGCGAAAAAGGTGTTTTGTGTAGTCACACTAGGTGAATGACCTACAATCATAACGAAAGCACAACACGAAGTGGTAAATATTATAGTGTTAATAAAGAAGGGGACAGATTGGTATATAGTCCCTTAAGAGAGCCGCCTATGCATGCAGAAACTAGTCCTATGGTCAACCCACTGTCTAATCCACGAAAGGGAAAGAATTCTCCTATCCCACCGCCACCACCGGAAGACGATATGGCCACACACATGAAGCTATCCACCTTTAAGGGTGTGGGGGGTGAGGACTGGACCGATTTTGCTTTGTAGCAGAATCAATATGGACTATGCAGAATGTTGCTAGCGATGCTGTAAAAAGGGCGCAACTATCCCTAGCCTTTGATGGAAGAGCCTTGGATTGGTTCATGGGCCACGTCAGCCAGCACGCGGATCCATCAATACAAGAAATTAAGGATGCCTTAAAAAAAAAAATTCGGAATCCGAAGTCCTACACTCAACTGTTGATTGACTTGAAAGATTTTAGACAAGGACCTACAGAGTTGGTATGGGAGGTTGATCAGCGGCTGAAGAAAGTTATCAGCGATGGAGATTTTAAGTACGAAGATAGAAATCACAAAGAATGTTTCATTGCCATGTTATTACCACACCTGCGTGGGCCTATGGGCCAACAGATGATTGATACACAATAAAATGCCCTGGAAATTGCCATGAAGCTAGAAGTTGTGCCAAGGGACAATGCCCAGTTTGGGGTGCAGTAGATCCAGGTCCAATTGGAGGCGATGCACCTATAAATCTAGAATATACGAAAAGAACAGGTAAAATAAGCCAGCACAGACATCTGGTGCATACGATGTAGGGTGTCGGGCCACACCAAGGATCGGTGCCCTATGCTATTGGACTACATGCAGGATGTGGGGCCTAACCCATTACTCCCCAAAGAGGTTGCGGGACCAAGCACCCCCACGTTATGGTGCTCTGACTGTCGAGTAGTCAGATTCCATGATACAAAACACTGCCCCTAACTTGGTGCCTATCTCCTAGAATTGAAGCAACAGTGGTGCAGATTCTACTCGTCTCTAGGACATGATGAGCACAACTCCTAGACATATGATTTGATGATAGATATAGGAAACCTGTATAGGGTATAGGCTGACCCTTCCATGCCACTATCTCCCTCTAGATGAGGAGGCTCCCATACAAGTGGCCGAGGGGGGGGAAGAGGTGGAAGCACAGGTCGGGGAAGAGGACAATTGATCTTCTATAACTGTGGAGAGGTGGGACACTTCGCAAGGGACTATCCAAACCCTGCACGAAAATATTGTAGGTATTGCAGGCAATTGGATCATGTGATCAAAGACTGTCTTGTACTGGTAGCAAAGATGCAGGAAAAAAAAAAACACCGACGAAAAATGTGTAAAGGGTTAAGGCAGAACCGCATGATGAGGGACCCTGTATTAACATAATTACGTGCAGTGGCATGGCCAGGGGAGGAGCTGAGGAAAAGGCTGCAGTCAAACCACTTATTAGAAAATTCGTTGATAAAAGGGAAAGCTTGGACTTAAAGAAAGAGAAAGAAACCTTCCTTGAAGCTGGAAAAGAATTTACCAAAAATGAGGTATCTACCTCAAAGGCCCCAATGGATCTGAAAGCAGACGAAGGATTGAAGCCATTCCTACAGGCATGTATGAAGTTTCTACGTAACCAAAAGGTAGACGAGAACCTCCAAGAATTGATAGACAGTTGCGCAGAAAATATTTCCCTACCAACATAAGTGAGAGATGTCAACAAACTTTATAAGCATAAGAAGAGAACCGGTCGGGAAATGTGGCTAACTGCGCAGATTGGATATTATCAAATGGATCAGGTCATCCCTAATTTAGGATCCGATGCGAATGTCCTGCCTAAACAGACTTCGCAAAGGATGGGAGAGCCCAAGCTGGAATGGTATAATATACCGCTATGCATGGCGAACCAATAGAAGATCATACCGCTAGGAAGGATATCAAAGGTTATGGTAGACTGATCGCGGGAGTTAAAGTATACACAAATTTTGAGGTGATTCAAATTGTAGATGATGCCGACCCTTGCCCTGTGCTTTTAGGACTGGATTGGGCTATAGACATGGGAGGTATTATCAACTTAAAAAGGAGAAACATGGTTTTTGAGAATGAGGGTACGCTTGTAATAGTCCCTTTATATCCGACAGAGGGCGAGCGGTATACAGAACCAATGTGCGAAGGGGATGATGTTGATCAGATTTAAAAGCTGACTACCCGAAATAAGGATTGGATCAACCCTACTGTTGATGGCGTGCTCTACTGGGAGAAGGACAATGAATGTCTCTATGACTCAGAAAAGGAGATAGAAAATTGGAAGAACTAGTTGCATGACGTATCTATGCTACGATGCCTGAAGATCACAAAGAGCTTTCGATGCATCTCCTCAGAGGTAAGACAGTTGCCCTATTTTGATGATTCTGATAGTGTTAGGTATTTTCTTAGAGCATTCGAAGCAGAATTCCTAAGGGAACGGAGGATGTGGGCGCTTAACCTAGCTATGCATGTGACCCCTATGTGGTGGTGGGAAACTCATTAGGGGAATTTTGAGGTCTAAAATGGGCCTCGTAAAGAAACAATAAAATAATATTTATGAATTTTTCAATTCACTTTTTGCACCACAATCTATGTAACCATAGTTAAATTCAATTCAAAATTTGTACCAAAATAAAATTAATAAAAAAATTGTATTGATGTGACTATAAATAAAAATGAGATTTTCAAGAAAAAGTCATTATCATTGAACAAGTAATGCATTTGTCCTTTGTACTTAAATAACTTAAAATAAAATATAAACATAAATCTATAAATTCTTAATTATATTATATGCTATTAATTAAAATTTATATTATTTAAATTGTATAATAACATGTAATTAATATACTATATAAAAATAAAATAAAATAATATAATATAATATAATAAATGTATAGGGATATGCATTGTTTCTTTCAAGAAATATGAAATGACAATAATATATTTTTATTCAGAAAGTGTGAAATGAAATTGATTATGAGTACTTTACTTTGACTTTAAAAGTACTTAGAGCACTACCATGGTTAACCATGAGTTTTTATCCACCATTGAGAATGTGACAAGTAAGTATCTTTAACTCAGCAATGCCACCTAAACCATTAGGGATGATGTCATCCCCTAAAATGGGATTGGTTCTCATAAAGTGAATTTTTATTGTACATTTTCCTTAGGAGGCCCATTTTAGACCTCAAAATTCTCCTAATGCATAAGGGGACTTTCCAGGATTGGGAGGAATGTCACAGAATGTTGATCCTACAATTCTAACCTGCGGTCAACCTACCCATGGAGATTTTCCTCGGCCGTGGGGATCCACGCAAGCACTTGTCTATATGGATGGAAGTATGGTGCGAAATGACTTGGGACAAATCGGTCCACATGTTTATCCACGCCTTGGGACCTATCCCCACCACGTGGTATTTGGATGCAGATCTACATCAGCGCACTTGCCACTGGGACACCATGAGGGAAGCCTTTTTGGGGACGTTCGGATTGGTAGGTGGGACTGAGAAATTAGACAAAGTCCTGTAGGACATAGATGCTCTATTATTTGATGAATTGTGCCCTCACATAGAATGTGGGGAACCAACTTAGGATGGGCAGATGCAGGATATTGCCAACTGTCAGAATCTATCAATGGAAGAGTGTGACGAGCACCTGTGAAATATCACTATCCCGGAGTCCGAGGGTGAACGCGCAGTTGCTTCACCCCAATTACAAGCAGTAGACATGACTAAGCCTCTCAAATTAAGGGAATTAAACATTAGAATGGAAGAACAACCCAATAGGGCTAGAATTGGGGATTACTAGGATGATGATACCATTGGATAAAATCGCAGAACTTCTCACTGAATATCAAGATCTGTTTCCCACAAAATTTTTAGGGCTCAAACGTATTGTAGAGGACCTGGGTGTCATGTGGATCGCCTTAAAACTAGATGTGTGTCCTGTCAAGCAGCGACCTTACTGATTGAACCCAAAATACAAGCAGAAATTCAGAGAATAAATCGATAAAATGATAGCCGCAGGTATCATCAAACCAGTAGAACAATATGATTAGGTAAGCCCTATGGTGGTCCAAGAAAAGAAGACTAAAGGGGAAATAAGAATCTGTGTAGATCTGCGCAAGTTGAATGATGCTTGCGACATGATCCCTTCCCTACACCATTATCTAATGAAATTCTTAACAGTGTGGGAGGTTAGGAAGCATAATCATTCACTGAAGGGTTTTCTGGCTACCATCAGATCAGAATCGCACCTGAAGATTGCAGCAAAACTACCTTTGTAACCGAATGGGGATCCTTCCAATACACCGTCATGCCCTTTGGGCTAAAAAATGCCCTGCCATATTTTCACGAGTGGTGGTGGCAGTGTTCAAGGAATTCATTCACAAGTTTCTGGAAGTATAATTTGACGATTGGACAGTGTCTGGATTGGTAAAGAAGCACGTATCAAACCTACACATGATGTTGGATGCCTGCAAAAAGCACCAAATTTACCTAAACATTAATAAGTGCATATTTTGTGTACCTTTCGGGATCTTGTTAGGACATGTGGTCTGTCAGCAAGGATTGATGGTTGACCCAGCCACGGGGGCAGTTATCATCAATTTAGTAGTCCCCACAACTGAGAAGAAGTTGCGCTCCATCCTTAGGCACACTGGCTACTATAGGAAATTTATTCAAGGGTACGCACTGATCACGACGCCAATGGAGAAGTTGCTAAAGAAGGACATATCTTTTTTTTGGGACACGAAGTGTCAAAAGAGTTTTGAGCTGCTCAAGGAAAAGATGGTCTCTGCACCTATCCTCATATTTCTGGTCAAAGGTTTTTCATGTCCATGTGGATTCCTCAGGGATCTCCCTAAGCATTGTCCTTACGTAGCTCGGGAAGGGGACATTGACCACTCCGTTGTGTTTGCTAGTAGAAAACTTTCTAGCGCAGAACGTAATTACTCTACTACTGAACACGAGGGACTGGAAATGGTGTATGCCCTACAGAGATACCGACATTATCTACTGGAAGGGAACTTCAAGGTGTTCATAGATCATTCAGATTTGAAGTACCTAGTCAATAAGCCTGTGTTGGGGTGGAAGATTTGTCAATGGTTACTACTATTTCAGGAGTATGATTTTGAGATAATTGTGAAGCCTGGGAGACTAAATGCTGGATCGGACCACTTGTCCCGAATCAAGTGTGGTGAAGAGCCAACTAACCTAGAAGAAGGCTTGTATGATGCACAACTATTTTCTATTAAGGTGTTTGACGAGCACTTTGCAGATATTATTCAATTCTTAACTACCAGGATGGCACCTACAGACTACTTGGTACAATAGAAAAGAGAATTGGTAACCTGTGCAGCTGACTTTACCATCATTGTAGGCCAATTGTACAAGCTGGGAGTTGATGAGGTGCTAGGAAGGTATGTATTGGAGCATGCAAGACAAGCCATTTTAGCAGAAGTCCATGGAGGAGTGGCAGGAGGTCACTATGCCGAAAAAGAAACTGTGCAAAAGGTACTAAGAGCTGGGTTGTGGTGGCCCACACTGCATAGTGACTCCCATGCATATTGTAAAGCCTACGATGCATGCCAACGGACAAGAAGACCTTTGCGCCAGGATCAGATGCCCTTCCACCCACAGATGACCCTGTAGGCATTTGATAAGTGGGCCATTCACTTTTTAGGCCCCATTAACCCCCCTCGGTAAGAAGACAGGTTCTCGATATATCATTACGGCCATAAATTACGTTACCTGGTGGGATGTAACGAAAGCCTTCAAGGACTGCACTGTGGACACGACGGTGCACTTACTTTTTGAGAATATCTTAACTAGGTTTGGGTACCCCAGGGTCCTGATGAGCAACAGAGGAACACATTTTATTAATGAAACAATTAAGGCTCTGACTGAGAATTCCAGATCCCCCATGCCAAAAATACCCCATATCATCTACAAGCGAATGGAACCATAGAGGCATTCAAAAAAAATTTGGAACAAGCGCTCACCAAGGTCTATAATGCACGACGGAGTGATTGGGACGTGCGCATCCATTCTATCCTCTAGGCCTATAGAACCACATGTAAGATGCTCATGGGAAAAACACCCTTTCGCTTCGTTTACGGAAAGGAAGCTATTATGTGTATGGAATACATTGTTCCTAGCTTGCGCATCTCAGCCATCAAAAATATGGCTGACCCAAACAATATGGAGGAGCGCTTGGCGCAACAAGTAGCATTGGACGAAGACCGATTCATCACCCAATTCCACCAAAAGGTTCAGAAGGCGCGGGAGAAAGCATGGCACGATCGACATATTCGATAGAAGGACTTTTTGGAGGAAGCATTAGTCCAACTATATGATAGCATGTTCGCGCGATACCCAGGAAAGTTCTGACAGCACTGGTTAGGGCCATATGTGGTCAAAGAAATCACCAATGACAAAGTAGTAAGATTTTCCACAAGACGCAGCGATTCCCTACTAGGATATGTTAATGGGTGTCGATTATCGAGACTCCTCGGTGCCAATCAAATGACTATATGGCCGAAGTAGCTATATTGTGGACACTACATGCAGGGAGGATGCGCAAGAATGGATGCGTGAGGGTGATACACAGGACTGTTAGTACGGGTGGGTACAAGATAGGTGCAGTTGAAGCGTGCAATGGACAAAACTCGCCGTTGGAACGGAGTGAGAACATGGAAAAATACGCTTCCCATTTAATGAAGCAGGTAACTGGAAATTAATGTGGCAAGTTATGAGGACTTTTTACCATTCCCATAATGATGAAATGAAATTAAAAATCCATCGACCATTTCTCCCTCGTGGAAGCTATAATATCGGAGTTGTTTGTTTTATGGGATTCAATTACTACTCAAGCTTGTCGCACCCTGGCCACTTGGGTATATACCATTGTTTCTGTCTACCTGTCGTCTGCATGACTGAGAAAGCTCTGTTGTTTGACAGTAGCCACGTTGAATTCATCTTTCAAACAAGGATGACTGCTACCAACCTAAATTCACCTCCACCTAAATCAACGTCCAGGAAATAGGATCTGATGAGGTCCGGAAGTCACCCCTATAGTAGAAGAAATTGGCTCGACTTCAGCACCCCGGAAGGGAAAGGGCAAGGAAAAATAGAAGAAATGGGCTGGTGGGAAGCCTCATACTTCCCCTCGAATTTGACGCGCCCCCCCCCGGAAGGTGCCTAAGAAGCAATCGCCCACCGCATCCCCGAATCTGATGGCGCTCATAGAAGAAAGCTTGCAGGTGACTCCGCTGACCTGGTTACTAAACTAGGTTCGGCTGTGTAGAATAACAGCTCATATGCCCAACATGGATGTCATCCATTCCTATATTTAGATGCCTCTGGTCCTTGAAGAAGTTCCCCAGCGGGGAGATATGTTCAGACAACTTCCCAACATAAATTTCAACGACCATGACCTGGGAAACCTAGAAGCTTTCCCTTCGTTAGCTCCACAATTGTGCTTGGAACAGGTGGTCAAATAAGTGTGCTCAAAGTTGAGCCAATGGTTTGGGTCAAGGTATTAGTCATGGCAGGCATCTTGAACTTGCTGTGCCTCCCCAATTTTGGTCACTACAACATAACTAGCCTTGTCATTCACCAACTACTAGCACTTTTCCATGATGGATGTTTGTGGCTCCAAGGCCGCATACCAATCGATGCTGCACTTATTCGCTGCATTACAATCCTCCCTATGCATGAGCCTAACCCTAGGGATGGAACAAGAAGGAAATTTGAGCACCATACTACTGAAGCTGTCCAAAAGAGGTACAATGTTGAATGCAACAAGCGGGGCTTCATGATTGATACCATCAATGACCCGGGGATGCGCATGGGCACTTTACTGCTTGCCTGTAAATTAATGTGGAAATCTCAGGCCACAACTATCCCTAATCACGTAATTCAAATCGCTAGCCAGTGCGAAAAGGGAGTCTGCTATAATTGGTCCTAGTACCTCGTTGAAGAATTTCTCGACAATGTGTGTGAGGCTCAAGAGTAGGGAAAACCTTTCTACTACTTGTGGTTGATCTTGCTAATCATCTTAGTTTCCTGGGAGACCTTGAAAGAAGCGGTCTTCCACCCTCTTGAGCCTGGCATGTGCGAGGGGGCGCGGTTTTCCAACCTATGGGAATCAAAGGACCCCAAGCAGGTCAAGGAAAACAAGATCTTCTAGATACTCTACGATGGGGCTATCTTTGCTGCCATTGATTCCCAACCATGCCTGTCCTCGACCATCTATGACAAGTATAAGCGCATAGCAGCATTTCAAATAACCATGCACAATGTGCAAATTTGGGCCCTAAAAGCTCACACTTGGCATGATCTTCCATACATGACTACTGAGGTTGAAATTGAACAAGTAATCACCACCTGGCCAACGAAGTGGAAGGTCGCAGCCCCGCCAAATGACCTAGACGTAGCAGGCACATCTAGCCCAAACTCAGTATCCAAACCTACCATTCCGCTCAACCCAACAGCAAAGTCAGTTCTTCCAGCATCCATGCGACAGGCGACCCCCAAAAGCGCCACCGCGCAGCCAGAGCCAGACTCCTCGCCGGATGAACACATAAACGATGATGATGATGTTGCTACTTCCATCTTGCATACCCTTAAGTGGCCCCACAAATTGTCTCAAGGGCCTAGAAAAAAACGTAAGGCCACTAAGACTGGCACCAATGCAGAAGTTACCCTCATGGAGGATGACCTTGATTAGATCGCTAAATTTGTCACTACTATGTCTACTAATCAATGGAGTACTTGGGAAAAATAGCACAAGGTTGTTGTCGATGTTCTACAAGCCAAACTATAGGCCCTCTAGCTCAAATCAAACACACTTCAAGCGAGCGTGGATCAAGAGAGGCAGAATCAGGTGAGCATGGATCAAGCGAGGGAGACTCCTGTGGGCCTGTTGGCCCCCGTTACAACCCTAGCCACCGTCGCTGATAGTCGAATCTGCCCACTCCCTGGTGTTGCCTTTGTCTTGGAACTCGTTTAATTATGCACCCAAGTCCAGGCATGCTCCTCCATCAGCCTTGAGCTTATTCAACTGGTCAGTGCGCAACTACAGGAATTATTGACCATCATCACCAACGAAATCTAGCACCGTCAACTCCAAATACAACAACACCTTAGTACAGCCGAGCAGGCTATTCTGACCCAAGCCACCAAAGTCGCTCAAATCCAAGGTGCTCACGTCGCCACCATCGCGCAACAAGCTGGCCTAGAACAACTAATCAACAGGCTCTATGAGGACATGCCTGAAGTCATTCCTGCCTCCGTTGAACCCCAAGCTAAGGTCAAAGGATTGGTCACTTCCCTAAAGGCATCTCGGACTGAGGTACAAGTTGTCAAGGCTGAGTTCAAACTTCAACTCGCATATTTACAGGCCAATCTGAAGCCTGAGACCCCTCCAGAGGTATGCTCCCAGTGCACCGCATTGGTTACGGAAGCCACGACCACTATCACAACACAGATCAGCCAGGGTGTCACTCTACTTGAGAAGACTATGGAATTATGGTCCCAGGTGTACCACAACCCTCTCCTCCGCGAGATCGATCAGGAATTAACTTAGAAGGAGAAATACTGTGAACAACTGGAAGCTACGATGTCCACTCTTATTCCCGCCCAGCTCTTAGCCCGTCTTCGAACCAGCCACACACTTTGCACTAAAATTATGAGGCTGCGACACAAGAAACAGGTCCTTAGTGACCATATCACACCATGGTTGGATGAAGCCCTCGAGCTATTGCAGGAATTAGATGAGGCGGTGAGACAATTGAACCAAACTCTCGATAGTGTCGCCGCTGCTACGGAAGGACCAACCTCACAGAAATTGGTGGACATTGCGCAGACTGCCACCCTGCAGAGCCTTCGTGATTTTCCCCCACTGACTGTCACGATGGAGTAGCTCAAGGACATGATGAAGACCCCACCGACGCTGTGACTCGAGATGAGTCACAAGATTGTGTTGGGGGACCGTTGTAACGGGGGTTCCTAGCCCTAATTTTGTCTAGTTTTGTAATATTTTTGTAATATTTGGTCTAGCAAAGCGAGTTTGGGGTGGGTCAAACCCCCAATGAATTGTAAGGGGTAAAAAGGGTAGACCAAGGGTCTGAAAACCATGGTTTGCGGGCCATAGGATAGCGCAGGCTAAGGTGCTATAAGTAGTTGGATAGATCCAGTCTAGAAAAAGGCTAAAACACCTAAATCTACGAGAAATTCTCCCTAGTGGAGTCACTAGTTTGTTGGGCTAGAATTGTAATCTACGAATAAACTACGCTTCCCTAGACCGGTGTCTAGTCTAGAAAAACAGGTGAAAGACTACACTACCCTTTTTCCTAACTCAGAACAGATACATAGAGAGGATTGGATGCTTACTTGTTTCAGTTGCTTCCAAATGGCTCCTTTCTGCCGCTTCCACTATAACTTCAAATTCAAGCGGTTTCAAATAGTTGAATGCTTCCTGCAAGAAAGAACACTAAAACAACAGAAGATGCAATAATATAGATATCTATTCAAGCTATTTAGCTAAATCAATTAAGCATAAACTACATTCATCAACCAAGATCTTGCAATATGGAAAATCAAAGTAAACATAGATGCATGTAGGGAAAAACAAGAAGTAATCTTTATTGATGATAGAAGGAGAGGTTACAATCTAGTGACTGATTTGTAGTGACCTTTCAGCAGAGTTCCCAAGTCTCATCACAGCATAATTCTCTCTAGCAGCAGCTCCACAAATCAAACTCTCTATTGAAAATTCTCCAGCATTTCCCTACTCAAATTCTTCCTCCTAAACACTTAGATCTGTGTTCAATTTATAGATGAACTGTAGGTTGTTTTGTAATCAATAACATTCCAAAAATAGGCAAGACATGTTTCCATTCATGTAGATGTCAAATGGACACTTGGATCCGAAGCTTGACACATGTGAACCCTTCTAGAATACATTGGCCAAGTGGAGATTCCGAAACAATGAGAATTTCACTCCCAATGTGACCAACACACCTTTGAATGTCGGGAAGTGCTTTGCAGAGCAGCCTTGAATGGGGCTACCTGCATATGCAACGCACTTAGGCCCCTTAGAGCCTGCGTTGGTGAGATCTCATATGTTAAATAATAAGCTTCAAACCATGGAAACCCTTGCTTCATGAAAGTCTTGTTTGATTTATGTTGTTTCCTGTCTTAGGGCATGTAGCAATTGAGATGATAAGGAATGATAGACCCTTGATCATCGGTCCTGGAGATGATGCCCAGTTAACCAGGTCATTAGGAATGGTGCCTAAATTGACCTATAACAAAGATGAAGTCTAATGGCAATTTTGGAAAATACGCAAATCATACTTCAAAATGTGATGTATTTGTAGAACAGTGCTTTTCCTGGTTGTAAGCATGTTGAATGTATTGCAGTTGCTCATCCCACAACTTGGGATGTTTGCTGCAATATCCTCTCAATAGATACACAACATTGTTTTTCGCCGCCTCGGTTTGGCCATCAGTTTGCGGATGAAAAGCAGTACTCTTTTTCAACTTTGTGTCCATCATACTCCAAATATTGGACCAAAAATTCCTAATGAACCTCGAATCCCTGTTACTAAAAATAGAAGTTGGCAATCCATAATGAAACCTTACATGTTGAAAATAACTTTCAGTAGTTTGTTCAGCATTAATGGTTTTCTTACGTAGCATAAGTATACACATTTGATTGAATCTATCCACAAATACATAAAGATAATCATGTTGTTTTCTTGACATAGGTAGACCTCCAAAAAAGTCCATGGAGACACTCTCCCATGGCCTTGATCATACTGTTAGTGGCGTGTACAACCCAATATTACTATTGCTAGGCTTGCTTGTTTCACACATAGAACAAACTTTTATAAAACGCGACACACTATCTATCATGTGAGGCCAATAGCAATACCTCTTGTTTCGGGGAAAATCACCCTAGAGGTTTGTTGGGTTTAAACCTCCACAGAGCAGGGCATGCTACTTAAGAAGGACTCACACAACCATACATGTTCATAAAAAACTAAATAGAGTAGATCGAGGAAGTTACCCGTAGGTCCTACGGTTGAAGCAGATCCCGCGGGGTCCAAACCCCCAGCAACCCTTCTTCCTTCTTAACCTGAAAGACAAGAAGAAACAAGCACGAAGAACTGGTTGTAAAGCATATATCTACTCTAAATGTTAGTGAAATCCATATGAAACATTAGATAAACCATAATGAATTCTTAAATAACAATATTCTCACGTATGCAAGTAGACACTAACACGTATATTTCGGGAACAAGACGGTACTTCTGTATTATAAATAGCATGTATAGAAATAACGAGTGGAGAGATCACCTGAATCCTTCCACGATCTTCGAGCAGACCGTCGTCCGGATCCGTCCCACCCTTGCCTCGCTAAGATTCCTTCCGAACTGGTGCATACGAGATGACATATAAAGAGATGAGCATCTCCAGGAAACAAGGGTTTTTTGTAATGAACTGGGAAGTGCAGGAGGCACGGGAATTCAGACTTGGATAGGGAATACCAACAGAGTATAATATCAATAAATTCTCTCTCTCTCCTAGGCCATGCACATGAGAGGGGCTTTTATACTCCCTCAAAGTAGTTTCAACAGTTGGAAACAGTTGGCCATGTGCTGGGGTGGTTGAACTACCAGAGTAACCATCAACCCAGCCCGAAAATAGGGATTCTTTATATATTTTTTAATGATTTTAATGGCATACGCGGGAAAGTACATGTGGACTCGCGTATACACGTGGAAAAGTCTGGGCATAACCGCGTATGGGGAATTTAACACTGTTTTTTAGTGAATTTTGTCCAAGTCTGTAGGAATGGGTGCCCAAAGCCATAAAAGAAATCATGAATCATATGAAGGTGAGAAATGATGCTATAACAGATGCCCCCTAATACATGAGGTCAGAAGGGGTACATGATGGCTGAAATGTATTATGCACATAGAAAGAACTTCGCAAGGACAAGAGAGGACTTCACCAGATTTCAGCCTGCCAAAAACCAATGAAAGAAAACAGAGAGTCAATTCATGCTGAGGCGGGCATACCCATGCTCGGTAAAAAATACATCATATGGAAAGTACAGAATAGATCCAACATGTATACAAGTATAGCTGAACTGAAAGTACACAATGAATCATCTGAGCATGGCCCGGAAGTATAAGTCTGAATCAATGTCCAAGTATCACATATAGAAAGCTGATCAAAGATGCTGCAACTGGATGTCTGATCAAATAAGTAACTGAATCTCCAAGTACCAAATCATAAGGGGTGGAACAAATGGTACTATCACGCAACTCGGGAGCCAACATATAGGATGTTGTTGTACTGAACTGCAACATATAAGAGTGGACGGCATCACTGGCAGAAACTGAATGGACTGTCAAAAGTGAACCGAGAAATGTTGATGCAACCCGAGGTCTTCACCGATCACTATGGCACAATTCTACACAATGGGAATAAATGAGCTGAAGTCAACCATGTGAGAAATCGTTGGATTACCGGTCAATGATGTATACCGTTAACCAACGCAAGACAACCCACCGATAATGAAAATGAGTGTCAAGGTGCCCCGGTACAATCTAACAAGTGCGAATGAATGAGTTGAAGTCGAACACTTGAAAGAATCTACCAATCAGGAGGCAATGATGAATCCCCACTGTCGATAGCGAAGAGTATGCCACTGATGACTGCAAACCCTAAGGTACTGACAAAAAGACTCTAGACCTTATTCCCAGAGCAATGAGTCGGAGTCGATGGGAAAAGATCTGCTGGAAGGAAGGCATTAAGGCATCCCACATCAGTCCAGCGCGAGTGTAACCCACAAGCCAAGATTTGGAAGGAATCGGACGAAGTAGAGTGATGTAACCAAAACCGAAGTACGTTTCCGACATGCACAAGATGAAGCTAGCGCACGGAAGAAACCTTCTGAACCAACCAATAATGAAAGCTGACACAGAGGCGAGAAATCCACCGATAGGGTCAAATGGAAATCAAGGTACTGCACGAATCCCAAGTGTGATAATGTATGCTAACGTCGAACACAGGGGAAACCACTCAGTCAAAGACCCATAATGATGATCAAATGCTGAGCACAAGGTCACCTATCAATGATGGAAATAGGGCTAGGGTGCGGCTCTAGGTTTTCTCTTAGAGCAATGTGTCGTAGTCGATAAGAGACAAACCCGCCAGCAAGAAGTCAATGGGGACCTTCTCAAACCAGCACGAGTAGAAGACCAAAACATCTGATGTGATAGAACAAGATACTGACAAAACCGGGAAGGCCGACTGAATAATGAGTCAAGAGACACCGCAGAATGGCCGACTCTGGTTAGAATTCCCTTGAACAAAAGCACGACTCGTGATGACCATGGCAGTAAAAAGTGACACTGTATAAGTCTGTTATGCAGGAGGCAAAAAAAACTCTCCATATGATTGGAAGAGATAACCAACCGGGGGAGAACTGACAAGTGAAACATGGTAAAGGCTGAACCTAGGTCAAAAACTAAAACCATCCCAAATGTAGGAAATATATATAAGTATATGTGCTTTGTTCAAGGGCGACAAACTGACTCTGTACTGCCATCAAAACAACGAAGATACATCCAGTTCCCGCTCTTTTTGTTATATTTGATTTTTTTGTCTTTTTCATATAATAAGCTTGAAAAAGAATAAAAGAATGCTATGGTACAATGGATAGAACGAGTATCAAAAAATCAGATGCACTAGTTCCTGGGATTAGAACAATCCTATGCTCAATGCAAGATGGTGGAAACTCGTAAGCGATACTCAAAGGAACGTTCCATCCATGGGTAAAAAGGGTGTCAAGTCGCGATAGCTAAGTGCATGCAATGGTTAACTTGTACAAATAGTCAAGGTCAAAATTTGGCTTAAACACTGAGTCCAAATGAAGCCGGCTAAAGGCCAGGATAAACAAGTAGCCAATATGCAATGTAGTAATACAACTTAACGACACCGAGGAGCCTCTAGGGTAAAAGCCAGAAAAAATGATAGTGAGGAAGAAGAAGAATGAAGCTTCGACACATAAGTCATGGCGGGACTAAAGAGGACTCCTGAGCCTACATAAAACGCAGCATGGGCGACAAGTGATAGCGAGGAACTAACTAGGAAGCCCATGTAAAGGAAGGCTCTACCACCAAGTCATGATTAAATAATCGACGAGTGAAATGGGTGTAATAGTCATGACCTGATGGGATCAACCCTATGGCAAGTGATCAGTATGAAGGCTAGTATGCAAGATGCAACGGAAAGTGATTTCCTTAACCTATATGCCAGTGAAGATCATATACCTGCCGTGACGAGTCGGTAATCATGGATCAAAAAACGGGAAAAATCTCAAATTCGTCAAAATGTACCTGAAAACATACCAAACTGGGCACTTCCAAGCATCCGGGTTATGCAGCTTAAGATAGATCGAAAAAATAAGCATAACAAATTTTTGCGAAAATTTTCAACTTTTTAGGCATAAATAGACAAATTACCTCATATTTGGTTCATTATTACATTGCTGATTTGGAAAAAAGTGCTCTGGAGCAAAAAACTGCTTTCGTCAAATCAAGAACGACCGACCGTCGAATCGCACCAAATTTGTCAGGTAGGCTCCTCAATCATCCTTGCAAATCATTTTGTCTGTTTAGAAATTAAAATTTAGTGATTTTCACCATTAAAACCCTTGATAAAAAACATAGACTTGCGCATACGCGGGTTTGTAATGGGAAAGTCGCGTATACACGCGACTGTGCGTAGAAAAAGTCGTGTATGCGCAGGCCTGAATCAAAAAATGCGTGGCTAATGCAGGATTTGTTGAATTTTGACAGGATGACAATCTCATGGAGAGAGCGTGAACATAGTGCAATTGATCAAGAGGTCATGCAAGATCGAGCATCACAAAATATTCTTCGGAATTGCGAATTGTTCAAATTTTTCAAAATGCCAAATATGAAAAGCAATGTTCGGTTGCTAGAAATGCTCGTCAATTACTGGGAACCGGAAGAGGACTGCTTTATGATAGATCAGATGCCAGTACGCATTGAAGTGGAAGACATATACTTTATCACTGGACTCTCCCGAAGGGGGGAACCAGTAGACTTGCACGGGAAGCCCCTGGGAGGGCTAACCGTGGAAGATTATGTCCACGTGTATTGCGTAGAGGGTTCCAAGAAAGTTGGAACTTAGATTGCGATTAAAGATTTAAGGGATTTGCACATGAAAATCCTCCTTTTCACCATTGGCAGAGTGGCAGGATCTGCCTCCCTACATCAGGCGTCCAGGACGCAAATGAGCATAGCAATGGAATGCTTGACTCATGTGTATGATTGGTGCACAACCCTTTTACTCAACATGAAGCAACATTTGACCTCAATCCCCCAAGCAAAGACCAAACACTTTGGATACGGTACTATTTTGATGACATTCTTCTTTGAGAAGATACCAGCATTGAGACCCAGAGTTATCTCTACCATCAGTAGCCCGAGGGACCCAAGAATTGCCCGTTGGGCGAACATGATGAAGAGATTAGGAGGAAGTGAAGTTCCCCGGACCACTTGGGATGACGAGTTCTTCCTTTGGTGGGGAGAACAAATCATCGCTGTGGAAGACTATCCCTATGCTGGGATGGACTTTCGTGGAGATCCAGATCTTGTTCTTCAACCAGGCACAGCATGGGGCACAGTCGGTAAGTTTGCAAAATTTTTTGACTTATATAATTTTTTTGGATTTTTTCAAATATGTATGAAAAAATGAAAATAGACATGTTTTTGATTGAATTCATAATGACTGACAATGTAAACATGACCATGATACAGATATTGGACCAGTTCGACCTGAGGGTTTCCCGCACCACAAGCGTCGCAGGGGCGAAGCATATTCAGTGGATTCAGACAAGACCCTCCAGGCTGTGCAGAGGAACTTGGAGGGGTTAACCCACCAAATACCTATGGCTGCCATGGAAGACTTGCCGGAAGCCATCCAGAGACGGGTGGTAGGAGTGCCCCGAGACTGGGTATGATTATTCCGCTGAGTTGCCACCGCGGTCACGTTCTATAGGAACACGACTTCTGGGCAGGGACCTCAGGAGTAGACATATATTATGTATTAGATGACTGTATATTATTTTTGAGACTGAACATGATCGGGCATAAGCCCAAGTTTTGTATGACCTTATGGATCCAAATTTTGTAAATTTTTTGAACACTCTGATGATATATATACAACGATATTTGATGTGATGTGATAAATGTATCAAAATGTATGATGTTTTTGATGATTAAATTTTATTGTATGGAATGATTAATATGCCAATCAATTGCTTGATTAGCTAATGAGTCTGCTAACCAATTCTCAGCTCGAGGAATATGAATGAAAGTTAAAAATTGAAATGATCTTTGTAACAAACGTACCCTCAAGAACAACCGTAATAAAAATGGGTCATGAACCCGATAAGTATTGTTCAACTGCGACACCACCAGCTGAGAGTCCAAGAAAACTACCAACGAATCAACACCCAAAGATATTTCCTCCGAGAGTAGATAAACAACTGCAGTGTATTTTGCTATATTATTGGAAGCAGGACCAATGCAGACCCCTCTTGATACTAACAGCTGACCGGAAGGATAATGAAGCACCCAAGCCGCGGAAGCTAAGTTCCGGGTGTGTCTACTAGCACCATCGGCGAAACCAAAATGACTCATGACATCCAACACAACTTGCCAAAGCAGATCAAAAACATCACCAACTCATCAAAGATCCAAAATCAACCAGATATGTACAAAACAAAACTACTATATACAAAAGCAACATGCCAGGCCAAAGCCTAGGCATAATACTCCTTCAAATAGAGCCCATTTCTAGGCTCCGACAACTCGTTCCCTTCGAAATCAACCAAGGTATATGCTCCTTTCTTAAGGACTTTTTTAACGATGAAGGGGCCATACCACATAGACTTAAACTTTCCTACCCCCAGGGCATCTTTTTCTTGGGCATAGACCAAAACAAGGTCACCTTCCGAAAAAACCCTAGGCTTGACCGCCTTATCGTACTGAACTTTAACTCGGTTTTTATGTGCTTCATTCATCGTGGTGGCATCCCGACGCTGCTCATCGAGATGTTCCAGATGAAGGAGACATTCTTCAAGACTAGAAGTGTCAGGAAGAAGTTCAACAACTAACTTAAGAGAAGGAATCTCACATTCAATGGGAAATACGGATTCCAACCCGTGAACTAGCTGAAACGGAGTAAAGCCAGTTGCAGTTTTCACTGACGTCCTGTATGCCCAAAGTGCAGGATATAGCATAATATGCCAGTTGGATCGAGCTTTATCAATTTTCCTTTGAAGAATTGTCTTCAAGGATTTATTCACGACTTCCACTTGCCCATTGGCTTGAGGATAATACGGAGATGAATGCTCCTGCCGGAAACCTAATTTTAGAGCCAACTCAGCCATCATGCTATTCTGAAAATGACTGCCATGATCAGTGACAATCTCTATAGGAATACCAAAACGAGCAATAACCTGGTTGAAAAGAAAAAGAGCTACAGTCTCACCATCATTCCCAAAAGTAGGCATAGCCTCGACCCACTTCGTAAAGTAGTCTACTGCTACAATAATGTACTTGTGACCTTTAGCCGAAGGCGGGTTACAAGTAGTATAATCAATACCCCACTTTGTAAAGGGACCAACAGTAATGACTAGAAAAAGCGGAGCTGGATGAGCGTGCATTTTTCGAGTATAGACTTGACACAGATGACACTTTTTGACCGATTCGATACAATTCTTGAAAATCGAGGGCCAAAAGTACCCAGCACGCAAGATTTTTTGGGTTGTAGCAAGCCCAGATAAATGACCCCCACAAGCTTCACTGTGGGAATCATTCAGCACAGCCTCAAATTCTTCGAGAGTTAAGCAGCGTCTTAGGATTGAATCAACCCCTCGACGGTATAAAGCATCACCAATAATCAAATAATTCTTGGCCAAGTGACGCAACTTACGACGCTCATATTTCGAAAAAGTAGAGGGAAACTTCGCAGTCTGGAGATACACAATGATATCTCCGTACCAAGGATCCTGTGAAGAGATAAGAAACAAATGTTCATCCGGAAAGGATTCATCATAGATCGTCTCTTCTCCACAGGGCAACTCGGAGATCAGTTCCGCGAAAACTAATGATTTCTTGGACTTGGCAAACATAAAATCAAGATCAAATTCTTGTAAAATCACAATCCATCTATTGTATTTGCCCCCAATCACTCGCCTACTGAGAACAAAATGAAATGGATTGGCAGCTGCCAAAACATAAGTTTTGTGAAGAATAATGTAATGCCGGAGTCGCTGCACAGCATGAACTGCTGCTAAAGCTAACTTTTCTATCGGAGTGTACCGGAGTTCAGGTCCTACCAAGCCTCAACTAAGGTAGTAAATAACATGCTCTGCAAGAGCATCATCCTCCTGAACCAGAACCATACCAATATTAGATTCTGCTGCTGCCAGATACGAAAGGAAATCCCTGCTATAATCAGGTGGACTCAATAAAGGAGCAGAGGTCAATGCTTTTTTCAAAGCATCGAACGAGCGTTGAGCGAAGTCATCCCAAAGAAATGGAACTCCTTTCTTCAACAATATCATAAATCCCTTTGTAAATTCAACATAATTTACGATAAATCTCCGAAGAAAATTAGAATTTCCTTGTAGACTTTAAAGCTAACGAATAGAGGACGGGGGAGGCAACCGAAGTATTGCCTCAACCTTGAAGGGATCTACCTTAATCCCTTCCTTAGACACAATGAATCCCAATAACCAACCGGATGTAACCGCGAAAACACACTTGTTCGGATTCAATCTAATCTTATAGAATCGACATCGTTCAAATATTTTCCAGAGGTGAGCAGGATGATCCATCCTCTTTCGAGAATGAGCAGCTAAATCATCCAAATACGCCTCGATAATATTTTTGATGTCGTGGAAGGCATATGACATGGCCCGCTGAAAGGTGGCCCCAGCATTTTTAAGACCAAAAGGCATCTTCTTGTATGCAAACGTACCCCAGGGACAAATAAAGGCAGTCTTATGCTGATCTTCAGGACGGATAGTAATTTGATTATATCCGGAGAAACCGTCCATGAAGGAGAAAATCTCATTACCGGCACACTCGTCAATGATATGATCAATAAATGGTGTGGGGTAATTATCTTTAGGACATGCTTTATTTAGGTCTCTGAAATCGATGAAAACTCGAATCGTTCCTTGCTTTTTATCTACGGGAACGGGATTTGAAACCCATTCAGTCAAAGGAACAGGGAAAATGAATCCCGCCTTAAGCAGCTTCTCAACCTCAGCTTTGATAGCTGCTACCTTCCTAGGATTGACCGGACGAAGTTTTTGCCTCACCGTCTTAGCGTTTTCATAAGTCTTGATCTCATGCTGGATAATAGATGGATCTATACCAGGCATTTCCTCATAAGACCAAGCGAATACATCCCTATACTCTTTAAAGAGTTCGGTGTAAATTTGAACCTCTTCACGGGAACATTCAGCTCCGATGAAGACATTCTCGATAATATTGGGATCCCTGGAAATGTTCACCGGGATAGTAGGAGAAATCACAGCCATGTTCCCTTCAGCATAAACTTGTGTTGGTGCTAAAGGGTTCAAGACTGGGTGAACAGGACCAGGAGACTGAGGACTTGGAAAACTTGTTTCAACTTCGCTCAAGTCAGGTAAAAAGTAAGACCGATGATGCAAGTCATCCCACGGTCTATCTATACCAGTCATGGCTTCTAGGATGGCCTCTTCAGATGGAAGAGTGGTATCAAGGCAATCCTAGGCAGAAGAAGAACTAAGTGTCCAAGCCGGAGCCACATCTCCATCCAACTCTTCCGGTGACAGAGGAGCTGGGATGGATTCTGCAGAGTCAACAATAGACTGATACGCAATCTCAGCTGCAGAAATAGGAAATGCCATTCCACCCACTTGACCTTCCGCTAACGTGGCAGTAGGGGAAGGTAAGGTCCAAGGGTCCGAAAAATAATTAGTTCTAAAGAACTCTCTTCGAAGAGGAGCCTTGGAGGATGAAATATCATTAATATGAACTGTAGGAGGAGGAATATCGAAAGTACCCATCAAGGAAGAATACATTCCAACTCCTAAATTCTCAACAGGCGCCTTAGAATTATCCAACTTAGGAACAGATGAGTCAGTAGACGCATTCGGGTCTACAGGAGGACAGTCCAGTTGATCCACTGTAACGATCCTCCCTTCGTGAGGGAAGCCTATAATGCGAAATAATGAGGATGCAATGGCATCCATCTCATAAATCCAGTTTCTCCCCAACAGAAGGTTGTAGTCGAAGCTTGCATCCACTACCTCAACCTCTATATTGACAGTTTTTCCCCCAACACAGATGGGCAAAGCTGGGAAAATACCATGGGGCCTGTGAGAATGACTGTCGAACGCAGTCAGAAGAGTGGTAGATGGAACAGCTTTGGGAGATCCAAGTGTCTTCCAGCATGCGAGAGACATCACGCATGTGGAAGCACCCTCATCAACAACCGTCCGAAAGATGTTACACTTCCGGTACGATGATTTAATATTAAAAGCCATGTGATGAGGAAGTCTCTTCTTAAAATTAGTCATATCAAAAGTAATCAGAAGAGAATTTTTTGGATCAATAGCCCCAATGGCAGTGAGCAAAGCACTGCGCTGAGCCGGACAAGACTGGAGTACCTCTAAAGCTGACATAGCACAAGGGCTCTGCGCCAGATCTTCCACAATCGAGTAGTTCTGGGAAGCCCTAGCATTTGGATTAATCGTTGATCGCTTAGAAGATGCTTTGGGCATCCGAGGCATAGACTCAACAGTAGGCTTCGTAATGTGAAGCGGCTCAGTAGCATCAGGAACATCCTTAGCTTTTGAAGACTCTTCTCTGCCATAATCACGGGATCTCGTAGCGATATCCGCGTGAGCGCTCATCATGAAAATGTTCGATGGAATTTCCCCTTCCTGGGTGCCCCCAGAGGAAGCCCCAAGATTTTGGTTCGCGCCAACAACTAATTGTTTCCCTTGGGGAAAAGGGTTTGTTAACACAGCCTGGGGACTAGAAGAACCCTGCTGGGCTAACAAGTGCTGTGCATCCTGAATTTTAGGGCAAAGGTGTGTAAGATGGTCTCCCGCACATAGCTTGCATGGAAACTTCACTTTCCTTTTCTCCTTTGGACCCTCACCAACATGCTCGTTGGTTTTATTTTCATTACCCTTCCCGTTCTTGCCCTTTTTCTTATTATTTCGTCCCTTCTTCTTCCCTTCAGATTGTTGATTTCCTTTGGGATCAGAAGCTTGGACAGCATTTATGGACAAAGACTGGGAAGGTGATGACTCAGCAGGCACAGCCTGACCAGAAGGAGCAGATTGAAAAGACAACTGTTGCAGTTGAGTAAGCAGGCTGGCTGCACCACTCTTGATCGATCCAATCAGTCCGTCGCCATGAGGACTGGCCTTAGTTTTAGATAAATCTAATTTGGAGCGAGGAGCATTGGGAAAATACTTATGGAGGACCCCAGACTGAGAATAGATCAACTCAAGCTGCTGGGCCCTAAAAATGGCCTGCTCCTCGAAAAATACCCCAGAGAGGGATACATCTTTCGAAATATATGACTGCAGGGATTTCAGAAACCATTCCAAAAGGAATTCACCTGGAATATGAGCTTTAATCAGCCTCTTCCTTCTCCTCCATTCCTGAATGTGATCAGAAATGTGGGTTGCGTCGTCCTGCTTAAAATTAGCTAGGAGTTCAGTCCCAACATCATATCGGACAGGTAACTAAAAATGGTTCAGAAATGTAACAGCCAGTTCTCCAAATGTAGAAAAACTGCCCCCAGTTAGCTCAATATACCATTTGGAAGCGTTTCCAGTTAGGGTGCGTTTAAATAATCTCAACCTAATCGAATCATGGATCAGGGAGTTCGAAGAACACCATAAATGGAAAGTAGTAATGTGGTCAGCCGGATCTTCTCCATTCTCACCTTCAAACTTTGGAATTTCTGAAGGAAGTTTGGTGGGAACGGGAGGCCACCCCGGACTATAACGAATCGGATCATTAGTCAACTTCAACATATCTGGCAAGTTTAACGTTGCCAGAAAAGGTAAGCGAGGTGGACCCTGAGGATTCCATCCTTGATGGGATGGATTCCCAACATTCTGAAAAGAATACCCTGGATTTGATGAGGCACCAGGTTGCCAAAAAGGACTCGTAGAAAAAGGAGAAGAACCTCCTCCCAACGCAGAGTTACCAAAGCCCAGACCAGTTCCCCCCGTTGAAGTATGAAATGAAGAGGAAATCCCCTAATAGGGGTTCCAAGCATTAGAAAGAGGAGAAAAGGTCTGATAAGCACTCGACGAAGGGAAAGAAGCATTCCCTTGGTGACCAGCGTAAAACTGATTCCCTGCCCCCGCTGTAGTGAACACAGGGTTCCACCCTATAAAAGTAGTCGAACTTTGCCCCCCAGACCAAGGGTTGAAACTCTGGGTCTGAGAAGTAAACGGAAAGGACCCTAAAGAAGGATTCGAACTAGGAATGTGTCTAATTCCGAAGGGGAACCCCTGAAAAGAAGCTGATCCACTAGCCATGGAAGACATGGGCGTAGAGCCAGCTGCAGCAACGGAAAAGGAAAAAGAAGGAATCCCACTAGTGGGCATTCCGAAGCAGAAGGGACCAGAATGAGAAGCGTGTGCTTGGGTGAAACCAGAGCCAAACACAAAAGCACTAGAAGCAATCGAAGATAAAGCAATAGTGCCCCCTCCTTCAATAGAAGCAGGAGTCTGAATGCCTGCAGCACTCACGGCAGAAGCCGCGTTCCCAGTCGTGGCCATCAAAAGGTATGAATGATACGGAATATCTTCCGGTCTCTCTGACTCAGGTCCGATGTATTGAACAATGAACGGATAATCAGGAGGAAAAGGAGATGGACCTGACGCAGGAGGTTCAGGTACTTCTTCAATTTGAAAATCTTCTTCCTGAGGAAATAAAACTCGCGAGGTGAGCGGAACGCTCCTCTCGGAACCGACACCAGAATCAGCTATGAAACCTTCAGACCCTTGTGGAGGATCTCTCTCCACTGCGTCAGATGTCACAGGGTGGTAACCACCTGCTAAATCACTCCTACGCATTCTCGAAGAAGGCTCTGGACTCTCGGGAGATAACCCCCGGATTCTCCTCGATCGATGAGGCGCTTGATCAGCCACTTTTATAGATTTTAAATTAGACTCAAAGTGAAAAGCTAGGCAAGCTAGGAGCAAAGAGCACTCACTATAAGAAAAATCCCTGAGATACAATCAAGCAAACAACCTTCAAGTATTTCCGCTCCGGGTGATTAGGACCGGACACCAAAATACAGGAAAGCGAAATATAGGACCTCCCGAAAGCAGTCTAGGATAATTACAGCCCAGGCCTACTAGCGAAGGTATCAGAAACAGTTACGCCGACCTCCTAATGACAACCTTTGCCGGCTCAAGCACCCAAGCTTCGCAAGGGCACCCCCCAGAAGTACTGCTGAAAGTGATACGACGTCTGCCTCAGGTACCACGGGTATTCCCCCCCGCAGTCACCTATGTGGAACCTAGGAGTGGAAACTATGGGCACCAATCCGTGTCAGAAGCCAGGCGGAACGGTCTTGAGGTTAGATCCAGCAAATCAGAGAGGGGGTATCTCTCTTCTCAGCCTTCACTTCCCCTCGCGCTTGACTCTCTGGAGGAGAGCTTTCCTGGTCCACCTAACGGAGTTGGATTTCGTTCAATTAATCAACTTCTATGTTTTGTTTGAGCGGCCTTGGAGAGTTAACTCTCCACTCACCTAATCCAAGGCCCTACAACCTAGCTAGTTGGTGTATGACACTTAGAAAACTTGCTAGTTGATTTTAAATTATATCGCTTATTTTAATGGGCTGTTATGTTAAGTCACAGGGATGCGGAAATGAAACTTATGATGTTTTGACGCAAAAAGAAATTAATAAAAACCAAACTACATGCAAATGCAGTTATTGTCTTTCGATGAAAAGCAACTTCTACACAGGTTCTACGAGATTAAATATTGTATTTTTTCTTTTCAGATAGCAAACTCACACTCACAAAAACTATGAAAATGACTAAATGTTTAAATGCACCTGATGCAAATAACTACAAGCATGCAAATCCTAAGATGCAAAATCTCCTAAAGCAGAGTGAAATTTCCCAAAATTCCTTCAGTTTTATCTCTTTTTTGGTTGTCCAGAAAGCTAGTTCCCAAAATCAAGAACTCTTAATATGAAGACACCAAAAATGCTTAACAACAAGAGGAAGAAATCAATGACAACTCCTTTCCAGAATCAAGCCAAAATCCAAAGGCAAGAAACCTCAACAAAGCTTCAAAAGATACAAAGAAACGAAAAAAAAAATGCAAAAACAAAAGCAAACAACAAAGCAAAATGTTTTTTGAGCTTTTGAGTTTTATAAAAGAGTTCGAAAAGACCAAGTAAAACTATAACATCCCAAGCCAAACAACACTGAATTTCAAGAAAAAACTTCAAAAATGCTCCAAATCTTATAAGGCTAACTCGTAGCAAGATCAATATGAGCAAAAGAAGGCAAGAAAACTCAGCCACTCAGCCTAGAAGAATAGTGCAACCTTGCCGCAAACAAAAACTCCAAAGAACCAAGAAAGACTCTTCGAAAGTTGCAACAAGACCTAGCCAACTGAACTCAAGGAAACCAACCAAGAAATAGGAAAAAATCGTAGTGCAAAGCAAAACACAAAGATAGGAAAGAGTAAATGAGCAGGAGTTCTCTGTTCTGATGAAGCAGAACAGCCAAGAATGCCCAGAAAAGGATCTTGGTACTCAAACCAAAAGTGCCAGCACAAGAAACAACACTTTGCCAAAAAGACTAGTTTTCAATCAAACGAAAGAGAGAAAAGACCAAAGACCACTTTCTTCACAATCCAGAGGGTACAAAGACACTGCAGGAACAAGTCTCCACAGACAGAAAGGACTAAAAAGCCAAGGAATCCAAAATTTCAAAATCTGCCTAGGTATACGCTACTTCACAGTTTAGCAACAAGCGTGCATACGCGACTGTGCTAAAGGAAACACGCGTATACGCGAGTCCCTTTAGACAAACTTGCGTGTATACGCGACTGTGTGCAGAAAAAAGCGCGTATATAAAGGCAAATAGTGAAAAAAAAAAGGATCAAGCCTGGATAAGAAACCAAGACTTCAATCTGACTGAGAAAGAGTAAACTAGACTACAAATGAAAGTTAAAACTGTTGGAAACCTATCAAATAGCTGAAACCACCCAACAGGGGAATCACAAGAATGCGATCCCCAGTGGAGTCGCCAGTTCTGTTTCGGGGAAAATCACCCTAGAGGTTTTTTGGGCTTAAACCTCCACAGAGTAGGGGCATGCTACTTAAGAAGGACTCACACAACCATAAATGTTCATGAAAAACTAAATAGAGTAGATCGAGGAAGTTACCCGTAGGTCCTACGGTTGAAGCAGATCCCGCGGGGTCCAAACCCCCAGCAACCCTTCTTCCTTCTTAACCTGAAAGACAAGAAGAAACAAGCACAAAGAACTGGTTGTACAGCATATATCTACTCTAAATGTTAGTGAAATCCATATGAAAAATTAGATAAACCATAATCAATGCTTAAATAACAATATTCTCATATATGCAAGCGGACACTAACACGTATATTTCGGGAACAAGATTGTTCTTCTGTATTATAAATAGCATGTACAGAAATAACAAGTGGAGAGATCACCTGAATCCTTCCATGATCTTCGAGCAGACCGTCGTCCGGATCCATCCCACCCTTGCCTCGCTAAGATTCCTTCCGAACTGGTGCATACGAGATGACATATAAAGAGATGAGCATCTCCAGGAAACAAGGGTTTCCTATAATGAACTGGGAAGTGCAGGAGGCACGGGAATTCAGACTTGGATAGGGAATACCAACAGAGTATAATATCAATAATTTCTCTCTCTCCCTTAGGCCATACACATGAGGGGATTTTATACTCCCTCAAAGTAGTTTCAACAGTTGGAAACAGTTGGCCACGTGCTGGGGTGGTTGAACTACCAGAGTAACCATCAACCCAGCCCGAAAATAGGGAATTTTTATATATTTTTTAATGATTTCAATGGCATACGTGGAAAAGTGCATGTGGATCATGACATGCGGAAAAGTCTGGGCATAACCGCGTATGGGGAATTTAACACTGTTTTTTAGTGAATTTTGTCCAAGTCTGTAGGAATGGGTGCCCAAAGCCATAAAAGCAATCATGAATCATATGAAGGTGAGAAATTATGCTATAACACCTCTATAGATGCACCATTGTTTTTCTTACCCCAAAGTGTCCAGCAATAAGAGATGAATGAGATTATCTCATGAAACTTTGCCTCTCTCCTTGTGGTATACATAGTTTGCCCAAATGAAATAGCAAATTGTTTTGCATGTGATAATCATTTTCTTCAACTTGATTCCCTTCACTCAAACTAGCATACACATCTTGAAAATCAGCATCATATGCATATTTTTCTATGTAACTCTCATGTACAATAGAATCATTTTTGAGTAAAGTAGATGCACTAATAATTGGTCTTGAAAGCATATCAAAAAATTTATTGAAAATAGATTTCTTGTACCTTATAACCAAGTGAAACTGTTGAAGAAATACCATCCACCTGAAATGTCGTGATTGCTGCATTTTTGTTTGCGACTGCAAGTACTGTAATGGTTGGTGATCGATATGTATAATCGTCTCTTTACCCATCAAGTAGTGTTTCCATGTCTTGATGCTTTGTACCAACGCATACAGTTCTTTTTCATACGTAGGATAATTAGTTACAGCACCATTGAATGTTTCAGAATGAAAAGCGATAGGCTTACCATGCTGCAAAAGAAATGTGCCCATGACATAATCACTAGCATCATTTTGTATCTCAAATGGTTATCTAAAATTCGGTAATGCAAGGACTGGAGCTGAACTGATATTGTCTTTTAAAGCTTCGAAAGCTTGCTGTTGTTTTCCTCCCCATTGGAAGCCTTTCTTCATAGTTGTCACTGCATTCATAAGAGCTGCGATGGCAGAAAATTTAGAAATAAACTTTCTCCAATATTGAGTTGCACCTAAGAAACTTATTACCTCGGTTACTATTTTGGGAGCGGGCCAATTCACAATGGCTTCCACTTTATAGGGATCAATTCTCAATTTTCCTCCTCCTACAATGTGTTGAAAATAAACCAAAGAATTCTTTCCAAACTCACACTTTGACATCTTAAGAAACAATTTCTCTTTTCTCAAAACATCAAGCACCCCATTCTCATGCAAGACATGTTCTTCTCTTGTTTTGTTGAAAATCAATATGTCATCTAAATACACAATCACAATGTCATCAAGGAATGGACCGAAAACACTGCCATAAGTCGCCAGTGAATTACACAAACCAAATGGCATAACCAACCACTCAAAGAGTCCTTGTTTGGTTTTGAATGCAGTTTTCCATACATCACTTTCTACAATTCTTACTTGATGATATCCACTTCGAAAATCTAACTTAGTGAAAAATTTTGGTTCTTTCAGCTGATCAAGAAAATCATCTATCCTTGGGAGTGGGTATCGATTCTTTACTGTTATCTTGTTCAAAGCTCTAAAGTCTACACACATACGCCAAGTCCCATCTTTCTTCAAAATTAAGACTGTGGGTGATCTGCATGGCGAAGTGCTTGGCCTTATGAGTCCTTTGTCCAGCATCTCCTTGATTTGCCTCTTTATTTTAACATTCTCCATTATCGACATGCGATACATGTCGATGTTTGGAAGAGGACAATCTTGTTGCATCTGAATCTCATGTTGAATCTCCCTTTTTGGAGGCAATCCTGTTGGCTCCTGAAACATCTCATGATGTGCATCAACTACATCATATAAATCTGATTTCAACTTAAGATCACAACCCTTAAATTATTCATGATTATCATCAGCTTTAGGTTTAATCATTAGAAGAACAAAATTCTTACTTGAATTTAATAGCCTCTTTACTTGTCCAGCATTTACCATAGAAATATTTGTCTTCTTGCGATGTGCTCTAACAATGTACTCCTTGCCATATTTGAATAAATGGTATTTGTTCTCATGGTGATGGAAGATTTTTTTCATGTTGTTATTGCCTAAATCTACCTCAGGCTGAAGCAAGGCAGAATTCAGGGTAATATCAAACCACGCTCAGTATGGTAACTAGCCCTACCAGATCAAGAGAGGGCTCTCTTCAGGTCAATCTCAGCAAAAATAATCAATAGGGCTTGAGATGACTTGAAATAAAAGCTAAATTTAGGCTAGGTATATAAGTAAAGAGTTTGATTGTGTTTTTGGGGGGTTTTTGTTGGAGACAAAGGGAAAGGCAGTTTTGGGTGCAAGGATGAGGCCTAGTTTTTGCAAAGTTCTGATTGGGGCAAGGAAGGAAATTTTTTGATGTTTTAGATTGAATGAATGGATGGTTCAGACCGGTGAGGAGCTGAAGAGGGCAATAGGCTTTCAATAATCCTATTCAAACAGATGAAAACATGGAAAATTAAACAAAACTGAAGGCAGAGCAAAGCGATCTAATGAATTCCACCTTTATAACTTGTGTTTAATTTAAGAAGAAAGGAGAAGGGAAATGATACACATAAACATCAGTGAACTTACAATTACATAGAGAAAAACACCATCAAAACACAGAGCCACATGGACCCCAAAGAGTGCTGCAAACCCTGGTCTATTCCTTTGCCAAAATTGCAGAGATGAAATGTACAATGAAGTACCAAGCAATCCCAAGTGTCCAACCCTGAAAATGACTGAGAAAATACATGATATAGACAAACCTAACTCCTTCCCATGCCTCTAGGGGTCGAGCTCACCATTCTAGGAGCTGTTTCAACCATATCTAAACTAGGAACTGGAAAATAGGCAATGAAACAACTTTCCTCTATATGATAGGAAACTGATTCATTCACTTACATTTCACTTTTTGGTGAATGAATCCACTAAGATGAGTAAAAATGTGCCAAAATTACATCATGGTCATGAAATTACATCAAGTTACATCAAGAGTTACATGAAAAACTCAAACTAGCCAAAACTAAGCGAAAATCTGAGTTGCTAAGTGAAAAATAGGCCAAATTTCTCTATGCACCACGCCTGAAATCTCTATGCGTAGCACAAGTTTGAGGCTTATTTTGAGGGCCTTCCCGAAGTCCAAATTGAGTGCAAGATAGCTCTTTGGAAATATCTACCTATATACTTTCCAACCCGAGTGGAATTTCTAGATTTGGTTTCCATTTTCCCCTCCAACAATCAACTCTCCCATCACTGCTTCCTGTGTGTGCAAAAAGTGGCAGAAAGGCCATTTTTAGGGTGTTTTTGACCCTTTAGGCAGCCCAAAACTTGATGAAATCCTTAGGTAATCCATAGGCATGCATAAATTTTGAAGAAAAATCTAGAAATGTGAAGTTTTCCTCCAGAAGAGCTACCAATTATAAGCGTGCGCCAAGTGGCACTACACGTCGGGCAGGAAAATCTATTTTGAGACCAAAAAATTCAAAATTGACAAAAATTTTCCCAAATTTCTTGAAATTTGGGATGAGTGTCCACCATCATGCACTATGCTAGGCCAAAGAAGCTTCGTCCAAAATTTGGAGCCTATCATGCCTTTTGCGACGCTTTAGTGCCCTCCTTAGTCTGGCCTTCACGATCTTGATCCTCGCTTTGCAAGCATGATTTCGCACCAAATAATGGTTCTTCATGTGTCTGAGCATGTTCCTTTCCTTGTTTACCTTCTCCAACAGCTTCTCAAGATGAATTTTGACCCTCTCAAACGAAGTCTCTCTATCAGCCTCAATCTCCCGCTCAATGAGTGTCATCTCGGTTAGGCTTCTTCGGGCATCTTGTCGGTTCTCACGGATGTTTTGCAACTCCATGATTGTTTTCTGATCCTCCAACTGTTTGTTCCACTGATCCAGGTAGTTTATGATCCATTGGGCTCTCTGTAACTTGTCGTTCAAGGTGTCAATCTCCGCCTTCTGCTCCTGAATGATCTCTCTCAACTTTGAGCTTGGAGAGCTCAAAACCTCATCAATCAATATGAAATAAGTATCCTGACCTCCTGAAGGGCCCTCATCCTGCATAGGCCTCTTACCTTTGTCCTGTACCTATACCTGTACTTTTGATGACGACAACAAGACCCCTTCCACCCCGAGTGGAGATAGTACTCGTCGGGATGCTGCAAACAATACTCTGGTGCCTCTCTGATAAGTAACAAACACTAGCACACTGATAGGCTCTATCTCTTGACCTTAAGGCTGATGTGAAGGTTCACCTGGCTCATGAAAAACCTCTGGAGGAACCTGAGGAAATGTGAAGAAATCACGGGAAATGAAATCCTCCCATGAAATACCCTGCAATCCAAGCTGATGTACAACCACGATCTTGATGAGTGCATAGTGATAAATACTGTTGTACTGCTGCTCGGGAGTCTTCTTCTGCACAAGAGTGGTCATTCCCTCGATGTTGCGGCACATGAAATAAGGTATGTTCATCATCCTCACTCTAGTGAAATTCATCAATAACCTGATGTGGTATGCATAGAGGCGTGAGAACCGGCCCTCACAACTAAAGTATCTAATAATAAGTTTCATCAAAGGCGCATAGGATTCTTTTAGGAACCTGAATGGGAACACCCTGCTGAGATGTCTCACATAGCTAGGCCTAATGTATGGTTCATAATGCACTCTGTCCACCTGCTGTCTATTGTTCCACTGTTTACCCACATTCGGTATTCAAGTTGCTTGAGATATGGTTTCCGGTGTCAAAGTGAAATTTACACCAGCAAGAGTTACCTGACCATCATGCAAATGTAACACAAACAACCGAGCTAACTCCTGATGATGCTGAATCCTAGCAATCATCTCACAATACTGATAGCATGACTTCTCTCGAAAACATGCCATTGCAAGTGGGCAAGCCTGCAATTGGGTCAATGAGGTGGGTTCTTCTCTCACATGTTTGCCACCTTTACGAGGCCTTCTCAGTGCATGTAGCTCAGTGGTAGAATCACTATCTTTGTCATATGATGTATCAGTGTCTGTCTCCATGGTGTTTCAAGGTATATGTTTGGCTTGTATGAGATGAAAATGAGAATTTGGTGCTTTTTTATTTAATTTCCAAATGCGTGTCAACAGAGAGGGACTGTAGGAGATATAGGATAGCGGGAACAATGAAATCTTGTCAAGTGATAATTTGAATTTTGGAATTTTGATAAACTTTGGGAGAAGGGACAGCCACTGAATTTTTTGGGATCATTGGGGTTTTGGGAATTTCTTGCAAATGAAATGGGAAGGGGAAAATGATGGGAAATGACTTGGGATATAAGGGAATAGGGAAGGAACTATAATGATAGTATTAACAGTGATGGGAAATGAAATACAGGTGGGGAATGGAGTTGGAGTACTTGACACCAAAATCACTTTTAAAACACCAATTATAAAACCCTAAGAAGAAATTTTTAACAAGAGGATAGGGTTTTGAATTTGACATCAAAAATTCTCATAATCCACTTCAATCAACACCAAACATGTTAATGGAAATTTCATAAACTTACTTGGAGCGAGAAGGACGGAGTTGATTTGAATTTTTGTGGAGCAATGATAAAAAATTTCGTTGTCGGCCCCGTGCGCTGCGACAGTGGCCCAATGCGTCGCGAAAACTGTATGTGCCACGACAGTTCTAATTTGCAAGGAGATGAGCGGCTCTATGCGCCGCGACCAGCAAGTGCATGCGACCTTCACCCAGTGCGTCGCGCAGGTAAACTCACCCACAGTCCCGACCTCCAAACACTAATTTCGCCCTTCACGATTTTCTTCAGCTTCACAATTGTCTTTAGCATGCAAATGGATTGTTTAAACACCAAAAATATCTTATATATCATGGACTTTGATTTTTTATTTAGAAATCGCACTTTCTAATGTTGCAGACTTTGGTACTTTGCACTTTTTTAAAATAAACTCTGTTTTTGTTTGTTTCCTTTGATTTTTTGAACTGATGATGAATCTCTTGTCTATTTTTTGCAGGGATAGATGGCATGGGATTTCAACAAAGGTGACCAGGGTTGCGTTTAAAGAAATTCACAACTGAAACACTTTTGAAAATTACATTAAATTTATTACAAAGGATGAAATTGACGATTTTTCTTCAAAACAGAGTTTTGAAGAAGAATCATTATCAAGCATTATGACGATGAAATTTTTCACTGAAAACCTTATTTCGAACCTCCCTCATGTGCCTGCTGACATTATTAGTCATTTTTGAAGACTAAATTAACGAAACCCTAGACCTAATGAGACCTAAAAACCCTAAAATGACTCTTTGGCAAACATAACCGCAAATGACTTTAAAATTAATTTTGATAAACAGACACGGACCAGTAGGTACATGACATGAGGGATATGAGTGAAAAGACCCTTCCGTCAGATGATCCATGCTCCTAATGGAATGCAGATGACTGAACTGAATGAGACACCTAAAATGAAATGCAACAAGAGATTTTGATCTCTGATGGAGGGATGAAGATACCGACTCTAACATTGGCTTCAATGGGGATGGTAGCTCCTTGGAGGTACCAAGAACTACAGATTTCTAGGAGAGTAGGTAGTGCCTCCATCCATTGGGCTATGGAGTCCATAACTTCGACAAATCAACACAAGACTCTTGACTCATTTATTGACTGAAAATTTGACTTAAACTGACTCAATTTTGAAACTGAAATAACTGAAAAACCTGACTTGACAAACTCAAACCAAAGCTGAAATCAATCTTCAGAATTATAGCCTCCAAACTGAAACTATGTTGAAACTGACAAAAAAAAAAAAAAACTCAAGACCTACTTAACTGAAATTAGTACTTACAAAGCTTTTTAATGGCAGCAGTCCATCGAGATTTGAGGGCTTCAAATCATGATGAAAACCAACTGCCTACTGATGAAATATGTACAATCATGTGTAGTGAGCCTTCCAATGTAACCAATCCAGTAGACGGCTACATACCGAAATTCATCTCTCACTTTTCTCAAGCTAGTAGAACGATGTACATGTAGGCAACTCACAATAACCACTGAAACTAAAGCTTATGATAACGAACCAGGAAACATTTATATTTTTTTATGCTTGCAAAAGAATGCCGAAGGGATCTTGAAAATCCTGAAGCACTAGTTGGTCTTGAGATCCATCAGCAAAATTAAAACTACTCACTTCATTCTGATCTGGAAGAACAATTGATTGCCAAGTGATAGGAAGGCACAGAGAGGTATAAGCTTCTGCCATCTGAGTGTTAGCTGTAAGCTTCTTGACCATGAGAAATTCTGGCATATTGTCTCTCTCAAGCTCATATTCCTCAATTTCATGTTCTAGGTCATTCTTAAACAAAAAACAATCTTCAAGATTATCAAACATGACAGCCTTATCATCTTCATGAAAAAAAATATTATCTATTTGCTGATCTATAAAGCTAATTACAAGACCGTCATTATATTCAAAAGAGGAAGAAGTTTCACCAACACTTTCTTGACCATGTGGGCACTGCAAATCTGCTTTAGCTTGGGCTGTAACATGACCTTTCAGGAGTTGATCTATCTCATCTTCAGACAAAGGAGATAATGCTTTTTGTTTTATTTTGCTCAAATAGTGATTGTCTTCATGAAATAACATTTTAAAACATGAAAAACCTGAATGACAGTCCTTAATTCCTTGATCTTCTGAAATTTGAAAACATTGTTGATCATCTTCATATGACATGGCAATCAAATTATCATTTATCACTGAGTTATTGAAAGAAGATTTTTCACTTACTTGAACAAAGATCTCATCTTGTTTTTCTTGAACAGACTAGATCACCTCCTCATGAAGGCTTTTTTCTAATGAAATGAGAACATTTGGATCAATAACTTTGTCTTCTTCATTCCAGATGATCTCAACAGCAGAGTTCTCCTTCATGGGATTCAGCAGAAGGTATTCTTGATCATCACGATCTGAATCTAGATTTGAAATAGCTGATTTGACTTTATCACATTCTAAAATTGAAACTTGACTTTCCTGCATATTGTCTTCTTCTATGGACAGATCTGAAACAAAACCTTCTCTTTCATCATTTTCCATTGTACTAAGATCTTGATCCTGTTGCAAATTTTCCTGAGCATCTTGACGGGTATCCTCTAAGTTCTCTTTATGCTGCTGAAATGGATTTTCGTACAGAGCCTCCATGATCTCATCGTCCATGAAGTCATCATCTTCATAAAAAAATTTAAGATTTTCAATAAAACTATGAACATGGCTACAACAGTTCTGAACTAAAGTTAAGGATGGATAAGATTATTTATACCTTTCAAAGAACATGGTATGAAAATCATTTAAACAGTAAATACAAGCAGGCGGCAAACTTTCATACCAAGATCGGGCTTCACCTTCCAGAGTGGCCATGAATATCTTCATCAAGCAATCTTCAGGAAAATCAACCTTCAACTTGCGAATATGTATGTGAAATCTAACCAGATGTAAAGCAACATCCTTCTTATCATCATCTTTAAACGTAGGCAAATTCCTTTGCCAATCTACCTTAGGAATTTTATTTGGAAAACCTAGAATGTGATCTCGGCTCATGGGAGCACACCTTCGATCCAACGAAACCATTTTGATAATAATGAATTCACCAAAAAATTCCTCAGGCTACTAATTCTTGAAGAGTAGAGTCGCCATAAAAATTTTGAACCTTAGGATTCTTCGACACTGGAGTCGCCAAGTGAATGATTTCAGCCTTGCGGTGTCTGATCGTTGTCCACCATCAACAATCAGATCTAACTTTATACATGTACTGGGGAAATTTTCAAGTTAGATGTTACATTTACAAACTAGACTGGAGATTGACTGAAGCAGCGTTTATCTACTTTCGCTAATGCAAAGCAAGAGCGTTTCGAAGGCTACCCGGCATAACTTCAGGCTCCGTATGTAGCTTTTAAAACAAATAACACTAACAAGCAAACCATTTTAGTCCCTAGTATGGTCGCCACTATGTTATTGCCTAAATCTACCTCAGGCTGAAGGAAGGCGAAAATCAGGGTAATATCAAAACACGCTCAGTCTGGTAGCTAGCCCTACCAAATCAGGAGAGGGCTCTCTCCAGGTCAATCTCAGAAAAAATAATCAATAGGGCTTGAGATGACTTGAAATAAAAGCTAATTTTAGGCTAGGTATATAAGTAAATAGTTTGATTGTGTTTTTTGGGGTTTTTGTTGGAAACAAAGGGAAAGGCAGTTTTGGGTGCGGGGATGAGGCCTAGTTTTTGCAGAGTTCTGATTGGGGCAAGGAAAGCAATTTTTTTTATGTTTTAGATTGAATGAATGGATGGTTCAGACCAGTGAGGAACTGAATAGGGCAAGAGGCTTTCAAGAATCCTCTTCAAACAGATGAAAACATGGAAAATTAAACAAAACTGAAGGCAGAGCAAAGCGATCTAATGAATTCCACCTTTATAACTTGTGTGTTTAATTTAAGAAGAAAGGATAAGGGAAATGATACACATAAACATCAGTGAACTTAAAATTACATAGAGAAAAACACCATCAAAACACAGAGCCACATGGATCCCAAAGAGTGCTGCAAACCCTGGTCTATTCCTTTGCCAAAAGTGCAGAGATGAAATGTATAATGAAGTGCCAAGCAATCCCAAGTGTCCAACCCTGAAAATGATTGAAGAAATACATGATATAGACAAGCCTAAATCATTCCCATGCCTCTAGGGGTCGAGCTCATCATTCTAGGAGCTGTTTCAACCATATCTAAACTAGGAACTGGAAAATAGGCAATGAAACAACTTGCCTCTATATGATAGGAAACTGATTCATTCACTTACATTTCACTTTTTGGTGAATGAATCCACTAAGATGAGTAAAAATGTGCCAAAATTACATCATGTTCATGAAATTACATCAAGGTACATCAAGAGTTACATGAAAAAGTCAAACTAGCCAAAACTAGGCGAAAATATGAGCTGCTGAGTGAAAAATAGGCCAAATTTCTCTATGCGCCGCGCCTGAAATCTCTATGTATAACACAAGTTTGAGACTGATTTTTAGGGCCTTAACGAAGTCCAAATTGAGTTTAGGATATCTTGTTGGAAATATCTGCCTGTCTACTTTCCAACCCAAGTGGAATTTTTGGATTTGGTTTCCATTTTCCCCTCCAAAAATCAAATCTCCCATCACTGCTTCCTGTGTGTGTAAAACGTGGCAGAAAGGCCATTTTTAGGGTGTTTTTGACCCTTTAGGCAGCCCAAAACTTGATGAAATCCTTAGTTAATCCATAGGCATGCATAAATTTTGATGAAAAATCCAGAAATTTGAATTTTTCCTCCAGAAGAGCTACCAATTATAAGCGCGCGCCAAGTGGTGCTACGTGTCGAGCAGGAAAATCTGTTTTGAGACCAAAAAATTCAAAATTGACAAAATTTTTCCCAAATTTCTTGAAATTTGGGCTGAGTGTCCACCATCATGCACTATGCTGGGCCAAATAAGCTTCAGCCAAAATTTGGGGCCTATCATGCCTTTTGTGACGCTTTAGTGCCCTCCTTAGTCTGGCCTTCAGGATCTTGATCCTCGCTTTGCAAACATGATTTAGCGCCCAATAATGGTTCTTCATGTGTCTAAGCATGTTATTTTCCTTTTTTTCCTTCTCCAACAACTTCTCAAGATGAATTTTGACCCTCTCAAACCAAATCTCTCTATCAGCCTCAATCTCCCGCTCAATGAGTGTCATCTCGGTTGGGCTTCTTCGGGCAGCTTGTCGGTTCTCACGGATGTTTTGCAAGTCCATGATTGTCTGCTGATCCTCCAACTATTTTTTCCACTGCTCCAGGTCGTTTATGATCCATTGGGCTCTCTGCAACTTGTCATTCAAGGTGACAATCTCCGCCTTCTGCTCCTGAATGATCTCTCTCAACTTTGAGCTTGGAGAGCTCAAATCCTCATCAATCAATATGAAATCAGTATCCTGACCTCTTGAAGGGCCCTCATCTTGCATAGGCCTCTTACCTCTATCCTGTACCTTTACTCGTACTACTGATGATGGCAATGAGACCCCTTCCACCTCGAGTGGATATAGTACTCGTCGGGCTGCTGCAAACAATACTCTGGTGCCTCTCTGATAAGTAACAAACACTGGCACACTGATAGGCTCTGTCTCGTGACCTTCAGGCTGATGTGAAGGTTCACCTGGCTCATGAACAACCTCCAGAGGAACCTGAGGAACTGTGAAGAAATCACGGGAAATGAAATCCTCCCATGAAATACCCTGCAATCCAAGCTGATGTACAACCACGATCTTGATGAGTGCATAGTGATAAATATTGTTGTATTGTTGCTCGAGAGTCTTCTTCTGCACAAGAGTGGTCATTCGCTCAATGTTGTGGCACATGAAATAAGGTATGTTCATCATCCTCACTCTACTGAAATTCATCAATAACCTGATGTGGTATGCATAGAGGCGTGAGAACCGGCCCTCACAACTAAAGTATCTGATAATAAGTTTCATCAAAGGCGCATAGGATTCTTTTAGGAACCGGAATGGGAACACCCTGCTGAGCTGTCTCACATAGCTAGGCCTAATGTATGGTTCATAATGCACTCTGTCCACCTGTTGTCTCTTGTTCCACTATTCACCCACATTCGGTATTCCAGTTGCTTGAGATATGGTTTCTGGTGTCAAAGTGAAATTTACACCAGCAAGAGTTACCTGACCATCATGCAAATGTAACACAAACAACCGAGATAACTCCCGATGATGCTGAATCCTAGCAATCATCTCACAATACTGATAGCATGACTACTCTCGAAAAAATTCCATTGCAAGTGGGCAAGCCTGCAATTGGGTCAATGAGGTGGGCTCTTCTCTCACATGTTTTCCACCTTTACGAGGCCTTCTCGATTCATGTAGCTCAGTGGTAGAATCACTATCTCTGTCATATGATGTATCAGTGTCTATCTCCATGGTGTTTCAAGGTCTATGTTTGGCTTTTATGAGATGAAAATGAGAATTTGGTGCTTTTTCTTTTAGTTTCCAAATGTGTGTCAACGGAGAGGGACTGTAGGAGATATAGGACAATGGGAACAATGAAATCTTGTCAAGTGATAATTTGACTTTTGGAATTTTGACAAAATTTGGGAGAAGGGACAACCACTGAATTTTTGGGATTCTTGGGGTTTTGGGAATTTCTTGCAAATGAAATGGGAAGGGGAAAATGATGGGAAATGACTTGGGATATAAGGGAATAGGGAAGGGACTATAATGATAGTATTAACAGTGATGGGAAAGGAACTATAGGTGGGGAATGGAGTTGGAGTACTTGACACCAAAATCACTTTTAAAACACCAATTATAAAACCCTAAGGAGAAATTTTTAACAAGAGGACAGGGTTTTGAATTTGACATCACAAATTCTCATAATCCACTTCAATCAACACCAAACATGTTAATGGCAATTTCATAAACTTACTTGGAGCGAGAAGGACGGAGTTGATTTGAATTTTTGTGGAGCAATGATAAAAAAAATTGTTGTCGGCCCTGTACGCCGCGACAGTGGCCCAATGTGCCGCGACAACTGTATGCGCCATGACAGTTCTAATTTGCAAGGAGATGAGCGGCTCTATGCGCCGTGACCAGCAAGTGCGCCACGACCTTCACCCAATGCGCCGCGCAGGTAAACTCACCCACAGTCCCGGCCTCTAAACACTGATTTCGCCCTTCACGATTTTATTCGACTTCACTCTTGTCTTTGGCATGCAAATGGATTGTTTAAACACCAAAAATATCTTATATATCATGGACTTTGATTTTTTATTTAGAAAACCCACTTTCTAATGTCGCAGACATTGGCACTTTGCACTTTTTTAAAATAAACTCTGTTTTTGTTTGTTTCCTTTGATTTTTTGAAATGATGATGAATCTCTTGTCTATTTTTTGTAGGGATAGCTGGCATGGGATTTTGGAAAAGGTGACCAGGGCTGCGTCTGAATAACTTCACAACTGAAACACTTTTGAAAATTACATTACATTTATTACAAAGGATGAAATTGACGATTTTTCTTCAAAGCATAGTTTTGAAGAAGAATCATTATCAAGCATTATGACGATGAAATTTTTCACTGAAAACCTTATTTCGAACCTCCCTCATGTGCCTGCTGACATTATTAGTCATTTTTGAAGACTAAATTAATGAAACCTTAGACCTAATGAGACCTAAAAACCCTAAAATGACTCTTTGGCAAACATAACCGCAAATGACTTTAAAATTAATTTTGATAAACAGACACGGACTAGTAGGTACATGACATGAGGGATATGAGTGAAAAGACCCTTCCGTCAGATGATCCATGCTCCTAATGGAATGCAGATGACTTAACTGAATGAGACACCTAAAATGAAATGAAACAAGAGATTTTGATCTCTGACGGAGGGATGAAGATACCGACTCTAACACATGTCATAAAAGTAAGGACTCTCCAACATAATACATGTTATGTCAAGCAGAATCACATTTAATTCAATTGTGTCAACAAAATGTGCAGTTATTGCAAACCGCAATATACGCTTCTTTGAAACCTATAAATTTTCATCCTTACAAATCCAACCAGGTGGATATGGTTTTGGATGTGGTATGGTCTCAAGATTAAGATTTTTGACCAAGTCTTCAGAGATTAAGTTTTCTTGTGACCCACTGTCAAACAATGTGTCAATCTTAGTATGTTTGGATATGACCCTCACATCAAACAGTTCAATTCTTTCTTCTTCATTTGGAGCATGTATGTGACAGTTTGATGTACTAGTATTGGGTTTAGTTTCAATTTATTTCCCCTTCATGTTCTTCAATCCTATTAGGGTCCTATAAATGTAGGATTTATAATTTTGAATTGACCCTGTTAAAATCTTGAAATATTGTACATACCTTTTCTTTCTGTGAATGTATTCCCAAATTAAAATATGAAAAGAGGGTATGTCCTAAAAGAAAAATCAAAGGAAAAAAAAAGAAACAAGGATCAAAAGATAATATTAAATATGAACCCCATAAAAAATAGATCATGAACGTGTTGCAAGTTTAAATGCCACTACTTTAGTTTACTTTTGCAAATAAGATTGTGTTCAGCTTGTCCTAAATGCCACAATCCATGAGGGTCAAACAGCTTAACCTTGACCTCTCATGCTTTAAATTTCATGTTAGATAGAAAATGAATATCTGTCAAATAGTTTAAACTTGACAAATCAGTAGATAGTTAGAGAATAAATGAGGAGCTCAACAGTTTAATCTGAGCCCTCAGATGAAATAACGTTAGAATTAGATATTTTATACTTTAAAAGAAAAATGGATTTAGGGTTGCAAGCTCAAATGCACCCATGCAAATAAAGGTAAAAATGGTAGAATAAATGATGGGTAGGAAGAAAGCAGTTTCACAAGGCATGAATAAAACATCATCTAGAAAAATTACTAATTTCCCTTCCCTCAAAGTATTCTAGTATTCAAAACCTTCAGTCATAAAGGCTTAGAGCCTTTCTCTGACTTTTTTTGGGACCGGACCCAAGGCTTAATGACTGATTGGCACTAAGTATTGGATTCCCTTCATTAAAACCCTTTTCCTCAACATCACACCCTTTTCCTAAGATAAAATCCCTTTTCCTAAGTTAAAACACCTTTTTTTGCTTAGGAAAAGTAAAAATCCCTTTAAATAATTTTCATTTCATTCAAAAACCCACAAAAATGCATTATCCTAAGTATCAAGTGTGAAATGTTTAAAATGGGGCCACCAATATTCGCACCTAAACACTTAACTTACACTTTACTTAGTGCATTTTGTGTATTTCCACTTATTCATTTCATATTAACACTAATCTTATTGATTAACTCCACTATATACCCTTCCATCTCGTATTAATTAAACCCCTATGTTAAATTTCCCAAATCCACATTTTTATTTTATCCTATGGTTTAATTAATCCACGTGACATATGTCCCACTCCCCCATAGGTTTAAATTATATGTTTTACATTAAAATCCACCTAAGGTCGCATTACACCTAGATATACACTATTTTTCGATGTAAAACATAAACCGTCTTATCCCTTTACACATTGGAGTTTATGTTTAAACTATGTTTAGCATATAAAACATTAACCCCGCTGCATAAGAAATCACAGACCCCACGCCCATTTACCCATAACTCCATGAATTAATCTGAACCATTCGCACTCCCTCCACCCAATCCAATGACACACAACTCATATCACAAATCAGAAATCGATTTTTTATTTGCGATATGGGCGGTATTGCCCCATTATCTCTCCTCCACGTGACATAAAATCATTGGATCGCATCCAGTCGCATAAAACTGTTAACCACTTTTCTCCTATGCGATAAACCACTTACCTGTTGACCCCGCAATGTGAAAACGACTTTCCCACCCTACACAAATGTGTTAAATCATTCAACTACTGCGATAAACCATTGTTTCACCCTACGCTAAAGGCAATAAAACAATGCAATGAAAATCATGAACCATTGTGGTAATATCTCTGCCATTTTCAAAAAACATACTCACTCTTCTCTGTGGTAAACTATTATAAACCTACACCAACATGTTAAGCTATTTGAATTTCAGAACCCATCTCTACCCTTATTCCCACACCTCTGTGAAATTGCGAGAAAACCCCTACTATGGCCAGAACTCCTTTCACTATATTCCCTGTTCCCTAAAGTCATTATTGGCTTCCTTTCTGACTTGTGTTTTATTAACAATTATTTTGTTTTTCATGTTATTGGCAAAAGAATAATTTTCATAAACAGCTTAATACTAGATAAAGACATGTTTACTCCAAGAATTCACAAGGAAATGAGTTTGAATTGTTTTCCTAAAACAAGAAGATTTCATACAGTAGCAGAGGAGAATGAAGAAAATTACACAAGTGGTCAGAACAGAGGATGAAAACATTTCCATCAGCAACTCTCCAGGATATATTTTACTCACTCTTACCGCAAAAGGTAAAAGTGAAAAATTAAAAATAGAGCAGTCTAGGTAAAACAATAAAAGTAAATACAAAGGCAGTAATGGTTAAACAGAGATGAAAATAATTTCACCAACAAAAGTGAATTTTATCCAAAGTAAAAGTCAAAATAGTTAAAAGAACAGTAAGGTTAAAAGATGAAAACAGAGCAGGAAGGGACATTTTCCAGAAATTTCTTGTCTAAGTCATTGTTTTACAGAAACTATTGTGACCAATCTGAGATGAATTTTGAAAAAATGGAGGTGGTTTGTGTTCGTAAGAGGCCAATATACAAAACCCTATCTCACGTTTTATACAAGCATTACAGAATGAGAGATACATGCACATCTTCACAGGCTAATTTTCAGTTTGGTAAAAATTATGTTTTACACATATTTTTACAGAGACTATTGTGAACAAATGGAGCGGAATTTTAGGAAAATGATAGAGGTTTATCTCAATGACATATTTATCTACAATAACCTCTTTAAATTTTTACACATATATCTCGAATTGAGATATAAAAAAGTATAATTCGGCTCTAATTTTGCAGAATTTATGGAGAAAGACACACAAAGGAAGGAGATAGTTAGTGACTTGGATGCCTCATCATCAACTAAGAGTTGATATCAAATTCGAATTTCTCTTATTTTTCATCATCAATCCTTAAAAATAGTGCTAAGTAGATTCATTCATTTTGAGTGTCCTTTTATTAATTTCTATTTATGTAATACAGTTTGAGATATTTGTAAACCAATCTTGATATTTTTTCAAGATATTCTAGTTTAGAATTTGTATAAATACTTCATCATTTGAAGTATTGAGTGTGGAATAAATTGCTGAAGATTTCTATAGTCAATATTTCTGTACCTGAAGGCTTTTTGTAGCAAGTTCAAGTAGCAGACTGGATCAAATCATAAAGCATCACATTTTAGGATTCATGTGATGAGTCATTGAAGTGAATTACTTTCTACTATCAATGTTTATCTTCTTATGTTTTACATACATCCATATATGTGTTCTAAATTTTAATGATAAACCAAGAATATTATTACAATATTTGTTAAAAGCACCCTGTATTTAACTATTTATCATTTCTATGTTTTATGTTGATTTCCAGAGTAGGGAACCCTTAATTGCTCCCTCTTTCGAATGACCTTTGTCTTCTCCTTCCTTATCCAAATCAAAGAATCCTTGATTGCTTTTTATCCTGATCAAATCAATTCACTAATCAGCCTTCCAAGATCTTCAATGACTTGTCTATCTTGCCCTGAAAATATTTGACTTTTTGATCTTGATCCTAGTCCTGTCTGCTTGACATTTGACTCCTTAACCCAATGGACAAACACATCTATCACTATCCATCTCTTAAGTGATTTTTCTCACCAAACCAAATCAAAACCCCAAAACCAATTTTCCCCATATAACTAGCCTAAAATCAGACATAAAAACAAAGTTAAATATTATAGAGAGAGCCCTCTCTGTGCCTTAGGAAGGCTAGATCCTAAAACTTAAAAGTAGGTTTCTGGTTACCTCGGTAAATTCTTTCTTTAACCTTGAGAAATTACTGAGTGATAACAAATCCCATGGTTGTAATTTTAGATTCATCACCTAAATACTGTCCTAAATCATGTTGAGTTTTAGTTGCAGTTTTTTGTTTCCCTTTGTTGTTGAAATGTTCGAGCCTCTTTTTAGGATTTAATTTCCAACAATGTTTTTCATCATGGCCTTCTTTTGAAAAATGTTTACAAACCACTTTTTCTCCCTCTTTCTTAACAGATGCATTCTTTTTTCTTTTTCATTTTGAGGTCTTCTCTTTGTTTTTCCTACCCTCATCAGAAATGTTTTTCCCTCTAGCTTCTAGATGTGTGGCCTGAACACATACTTCATCTAGACTTGTGGGGTTAAACATGAGGATAGTATGTTTTAGGTAGCTATGTAAGCCTCCTATGTACTTGAGCAAAGTATCTTGGCTCTGCAAATCTACCCCTAATAAGAGAGATATTCTCCTAAATTCTTGGGTATATTTTTGCACATTCTATCATTTCAATTGTCTAAAGTTTTGCCAGTTCATTATGGCTTTCTACATACGAGCTAATGGATAAAACTGTCATTTTATTGCAAAAATGAAATCAATCCATGATAGAATAATCTTACCATGCTTCTTGATCTCCTCCCTTGTATTGGCTTCCCACCAAACAAGTGTTGCACCTTCCATTCTCAATGAAGCTAATTTGATTTTGGTATCATGATCTTGAAGGTTCTGGATTCTCAAATAGACCTCCAATCGCCTAATCCAATTCTGCATTGACTTCACCATTAAACATTGGCAATTCAAACTTAACATCAAGTTTTAAAAAAGGACTTTTACCAGTGTTCTTTGACTTGTGTGACTGATGTATTGAAAATGAAGTAGAGGATGATGATGATGAGGGTGAGGATGGTGACTTTCCACTTCCTCCATTTCCTCCATTGCCCTTATTTGACTTATCTTTATCATTGTGACCTCCTGATGATCCATGTCCTTCCTTGTGAGGTTTGGATCCTTCTCCTTCCAGTTTCCGACATTCCTTTCTTGATAAATGATTCTAACCATCTCAGTCATGTCAAGGAATGCTTTCCTGAACACTCTTTCTTCCTCTTTGGGATCCACTTCTTCATGGATTTATTCTTCCTCTGAATTCATGCTTAATGCTACTTCTACTTCCTTAGGAGGTGAACTAGGTGGTGGAGATTGTGGAAATTTTCTCTCCTTTGTTGTGGCTCACTTTGAGACCCTCTTTCTTCCACCAATGTGCCTTTTCCTCTCTTGAGCTTGAGCCTAGTAAGCATGTGAAACTTGTAAACATTTAAACAAATATTTGAATAAAAAAACACTAGAGAATAAACTCTAGCTCTGATACCAACCTGATCTGAAAGGATTGTATTAGTTTGTTGTGCTAAGTGTATTTTCAGTAATAAAACATGTGCATACTTGTCTCTATAGTTTGCTTAAGTATTGAGGAATCGAACCATGAAATATAAGTGATTTTAGTGAATTACAAGCATGAAATAAGAGAAAATAACACTGAACAATAGTTTATAACAGAGAAATAAACCCACACATAACATTTGAACAGCAAGCATGATGAAGCAGTTCACTCCTCTTGGGCTACATCTACTGGTCCAGCTCCCAATGGCATGTCCATCTTTCATTATGCTCCAAAATTTTGCAAATACATGTGTTTACAGGCCTCTAATGGTTGTTTTATCTACATCATGGCTCGCGAATGCTCCAATTAGTCTAGAATGACTTTCCATTCACTCCATTTGGGTGAAAATTGACCCTCCAAGTCATTTTCCCAATAACTCCTAAAAAACCTCAACTAAATGTGGAGAAATCCACCTAACTGCAGTTAAAAATAGCCAAAACCCATAAATTTAGGGCACACTAACTTTTCGTTCATCTAACCGTAAACTTAAATGCTAAGGGTAAGGGGTGGCCACATGCCAACCCCCAAAACCCACGGTTGCATTCACGGTTAGCAGAACCTCAGGAGATAATTGTGGTAAGTTGTTTTAAACTGGAGTTTAACGTGGAGTTTTCATAATTTTCGGCACTTAACCGCGGAGTCTGTGGAGTAACATGTGATAAGTTTTAAACATCACAGATTCTATGATTTCACCATTACATTCGTTGCTGCGGTTTGGTTTCATTGGCATGTGACTGCTCTATGGGGCCGTTGGCAGGTTGGGACCGCCAGCGGTCCCCAACCCCTGCTCGTAAATGTTTTAAACTTCAAATAGAACCTTTAACCCTTAGATGCTAAGACTTGATGTGCATCGTAGACGGTTGTGGTGGGTGGTTGCTCCATGGGAGGTTGCAAGGTTGAGCTCGATGACCTCCATAAAATTTTAACACATTGTTTAGAGTACACATGGTGGCCTCATGGCTAGCCATGTGTCACCCTTCCATTGGTTTTAAAAAAATAACGTAAAACCATCCAAAAAATGAAATCATGCCACTTGGCATCCTCTAACTAGATTTTTGAAAAGGAATCTTCTTAGGAATATCTCTTTTTGTTGGTTGTGCACCCTGCATGCTGACTAGGCATCCCAGTCAACCCTGTCGCAAAATTTAGTTGTTTGATAAATCAATCAAAACAAGATATCTCCCTCATACGAGATCGATTTTTTGAACTATTCACGGTGTTGGGATCAGGAAGACGAGATCTACGCAACCATCCTGGTTTAAACCCAATCCTATAACTTTCAATTTTGAGAAAAATTTATGAACTCTTGATCATATTGGCCAACTTCCAACAAGATAAGGCAATGCACATTTGATCTGGATTTATGCAGGAACGCAACAGAATAAACATATAACCATAAATACAGAGATGTAGTGGAAATAACACTTCATTTCATTAATATCAAAGAACTAAAATTTGCTTACAAACAGAATGGAAATAAAACTAGCTAGGGCGCTGGTAGCTATCTCTGAGAAGAGATGTGGAAGCTACAGGCCTCTGAACTGAGTTACAATGAGGCTCGATGGCCTATTTATTATTGAGAAACAATGGAGAACCCTAAACATCCAAAAACCTAACCCTAGGAGATGAAGTGCCAAAACTATGGGCCCCGTTTGGGTGAATTGGTGTTTCAACTTCCCAGGGACGTAACTTTGGCATACTATCTTCGTTTGATGCACATGATACATCATTAGAAATCTCTATCCGAGGAATAAAACTTTCGCCATGAATATCATTTCGAAATGGAATAATATCCTCTGGAGGCGCGATGCCCAAAAAACATCGTTTAGGGCCTCAAAACGGCTCCGGAAGTTCAGGACCCGAAAAACTGCTAAAAATAGTAAGTTATGCCGAAACTGAAAAACTGAAAGAGACAATGGTGGGGGCCCAAGTGGAATAGGCGGGTGGCCACCAATATCCACCTGGATCATTCCTCCCCCTTAGGAAGCAATGGTCCCCATTGCGTTAAGTTCCTCCATGAGATGAGGAAATTTCTGCTGAACTTGGTCCCTGGTGAACCACTTTCCTTGGTGCAGGAGTTGGCCAGCTTTGACAACCCGATACAGTTGGATCTGCTGTTGACGAGTGTTCTTGATTTGCATGTCCATGATACAATCAGTGGTGGCCTGTTCCATGCAGTCTGGGTTTAACTCTGTTAGTGTGAGTTGTTCTGCAATGTCCGAAGTGTCCAGTAGAGGTGGGAAGTAAGGACGAAGACGATCCACATTGAAGAATGGGTGTCGACCAAGGAATGGTGGAATACTAAGCTCGTTTTTTTGCTTTCACAAACCTGGCATGATGCACGACCCATACCGAGCGGGCAACAGCCATGTGGCCCAGTGAGGCGCTCCTTCTGCAAATGCAGCCATACCTTATCGCCCACCTGGAAGTTGTGTGGCACCCGGTGTTGATCATGGCGCTACTTGTACTTCGCATTAGCTCTGTCCAATATATCATGAACCTGTTGGCGGATGTGTTGAATGCGCTCGATGAAGCTACTTGCTTTGTCAACTTCAGACTGGACGTGCGCTGAATCGGCCTGAGCAGCTGCAAATGGCATGGCTACGTCAATGGGACATAGTGGCTGGAACCCCAAGCCCACCTGAAAGGGGCTATGGCCAATTGAACTGTGGAGAGCCCGGTTATAACTATGTTGTACATAAGGGAGGCTCTCGTCCCATGTGCGTGGATGCTTTGAATTGTACATGCGCAGAATGTGTATAATCATTCTGTTGACGACCTCTGTCTGGCCATCTGTTTGGGGATGGAAAGCTGTGGACTTGGTGAGATTTGTGTCCAACATTGACCAGAGGCTGGACCAAAATGTGCTGAGGAACCTGCTATCTCGATCTAATATGATAGACTGTGGGATCCCAAAGTGCACCCACACTCGTTCAAAGAAGATTTTAGCAGTGGCTTCTGCTGTGATATTCTTCTTGCAGGCCGCCATAATGGCCATCTTCGAGAATCTGTCGACGACCACAAAAACACAGTCATTTCCATGCTTAGTAGAAGGCAGGCCCGACATGTAATCCATGGAGATGGATTCCCAAGGTCGACTAGTGGTAGGTAGAGGAGTATATAGGCCTTGCTTCTTGATGGTCGGTTTGGCAATGGCACAAGCAGTGCAGGATCTGATGTGCTTCTCGACATCCTTTCGAAGGTTCGGCCAATAGAAATACTTCTGCAGGATTGCTACTATTTTCTCAACCCCGAAATGCCCAGCGACTCGACTGTAGTGTGCTTCCCATATCATCTTGGCACGCTCGCTTGAAGGAACACAAAGGTGTCCCAGGTGACATAAAAGTGCATCTTGGAGGTGAAAATTTGGAACTTGCGTGCCCCCAAGAGTGCCTTGTAAGTGTGGCCGAATTCTGGGTCACTCTCATAGAGAAGCGGCCAATCATAAGTCTCGTGCCCACAAGAGTTGAGCACGGTGGTGAGCGCCACGATCGGTGGTCGGCTGAGGCAGTCTGCAACATTATTGGTGCTACCCTTCTTGTACTGGATGTTCAAATGAAACTGTTGCAGATATGTGGACCACTTCTGATGGCGATCATTCTGCAACTTCCCTTGTGTCTGTATGAACTGCAGGGGCCGGTGGTCCGTGTGGATGATTGTTTCCTTCCCCAAAATGTAATGCTTCCATTGTCGACAGGCTTGCACAATGGAATACATTTCTTTGTCATAGGTGGGATACTTGCGAACTATCTTAGACAATGTCTCACTGTGATATGCCACTGGATGTCCCTGTTGAGTAAGAACTGCCCCAATAGCATAGTCGGAGGCATCTGTCTCGATCTCAAATGGTTGTTGCAAGTCTAGTAATGTGAGCACTGGGGCAGAACATAGGCGATTTTTCAATTCTGTGAATGCCTTCTGTTGAGGCTCTGACCAAAATAATTTTGCTCTCGCTCCTCTCTTGGTGACTTGACTCAAGGGCCAAGTGATATGAGAGAATCCCAACACGAATCTACAGTAGAAATTAGCAAGACCCAGAAAGCTGCGAAGCTTTGTTATAGTGGTTGGGGCTGCCACGAAACTTAAAATGACTCTGGGATCTGGTCATCAATCCGTGGTCATGTACCTATCTTGGGACAAGTTGACCTTGTTCTTAAAGACCCGATAGTCAATACAGAGTCTCTCCACGTCCCATCCTTCTTCTCGTACCAACACGATCGGGCTTCCACAGTATGCATGAACTTGTCCGATGTGACTTTTTCTGGTCAGCCCCGAACCGCCCCCGATTTCATCATTTTCTAGAACAGAGCGTCGATAGATCGGTCCATTGGCTAGTGGCGCACCTGGGGTCAGATCAATCGGGTGCTTGACCTGGCAGTGCAGAGGAACCCCTGTGGGTGAGGTGAAGATGTCCCCGTACTCCTCCACGACCTTATCCATTTGTTGTTGCCGTGCAGAGGGGCCCTGTCTGGAGGTCGTGGCCACAGTCTTCTTCTTGCCCTGGGGGCGGATCATCAGGAAAACGAATTTCCTGGTTTGGGAAATGAGCTTACTGCATTGTTTTGCAGTAACCAAAGAGATTGCGGCAGGAGGTGGTACCTCTGGTATCCTGTACAACTTATTTCCCAAAGTAACAATAACAACACGAGGTCGAGACTCATACACAGCATGACGCTTCCACAAGTATGGTTGTCCTAATAATACATCAGAAACATCAATAGGAGCAACGTCACATAGTACCTCATCCGTGAAGGGCTTGATGCTATAGGGAAGGCGACACTGCCGGCTGACGCGGAGATCTCGTCCTTGGTGAAGCCACCCGATGGTGTATGTATGTGGGTGAGCTGTGGTCGGCAAGCCCAACCGCTTCACGGCGTCTGCTGAAATGAGGTTCTTTTGGCTCCCATTGTCGACAATGAACTGTACCGGGGAGCCCTTTACCCACATCTGGGAGTGGAAGAGACGTTCCTCCTCCTCCGGATCTTCCGACTTTCTTCGGACCGTCATAGTGGCGCTATGGCATTGGGCTCCGCGATCAATAACCGTTTCCTTTTTCATTCCCCTTTTCGTGTTCATTCGTAGTGCTCAGACATATCCTCGAACTGGCCCTCATCTCCGCCCACTAGCGATCGCTGGGTCTGAACACTCATCGGTGTTGTGAGTGAGCTCTTATGAAATCACACCACTTTCCCGTGTCCTTCTTTGGCTTTGCGGTGTTGTTATTTTCTTGGCTTTGACGCGTTGGTTCTAGCCACCATGCCTGCTCCACCGTTCCGTTGCCAGCACCTTTTCCTTGCTTTTGATTCGTTGCATCCAAAAGTCTCTCGCTTCTTTCTGCTTGAATTTCCTCGCTCAATCTTAGCGCATACCGATGTCAGCATTGCCGAGAGATGTCGAGGAACCTCCATTTCAAACAGAACGTAATCAGCAAGATAGCCAACATACTTAGTACCCTAAATGTTTTTGAATCTTTGATACCCAACTTTGTGCACAGGGTATGGAACAGATTCGTCACCTCATCCACATCTTGATCCCTTGTTGTTGCAGCGTGGTCCATTGTATGTACTTGTCCCCATAGCTCCCCACGGGATAGTAATGTTCCTTGACGGCGTCTTGGAAAGAATTCCAAGTTGGTATGGTCGAGAACAGAGAGGGTTCTGTCTGGTCCTTGTTCTCACAGTAGGTTTCCCACCAGTCCTTAACATGGGGGGTAGCTTTGAGGAGTGCAAAAATAATATTCTCCCGGTCTGAAAAGTCATGAATAGAGAAATATCCTTCTAACAGAGATTCAACCATCTATTTCACATGCATCTATTTGACCCTCAAATATGGGAATGCTGTAATTTACTTGTACCTTGGGCATGAGTCGCACCTCCGCAGTGGCCCTCGGATGGAATGTGCCGCCGGTGGCAGTCGTTGTTGATCCACAGTTATCCATCATCGCGCCTTTGTTTTTCTTTAGGCCTCTCGAGCAATATTTTGATAGGATCTCCTCGTTTCCCTCATATTTCTTTTCATCCCCATGGGCGTCCGTCGAGGTTCATGCAGGGTCGATATTGCAATATCCAAATGTCTCCACCGTACCGTGGACTGCAATTCCTTATACCCCGACCTTCGTTGGGGACATGCAAAGTATGATCTAGGAAAAGTAGACCCTTCGATACCACTAACCGGATTTATGTGAACGCAACAGAATAAACATATAACCATAAATACAGAGATGCAGCGGAAATAACACTTCATTTCATTAATATCAAAGAACTGAAATTTGCTTACAAACAGAATGGAAATAAAACTAGCTAGGGCGCTGGTAGCTATTTCTGAGAAGAAATGTGGCAGCTATAGGCCTCTGAATTGAGTTACAATGAGGCTCGAGGACCTATTTATTATTGAGAAACAATGGAAAACCCTAAACATCCAAAAACCTAACCCTAGGAGATGAAGTGCCAAAACTATGGGCCCCGTTTGGGTGAATTGGTGTTTCAACTTCCCAGGGACGTAGCTTTGGCATACTATCTCCATTTGATGCACATGATACATCATTAGAAAGCTTTATCCGAGGAATACAACATTCACCACGAATATCATTCCAAAACGAAATGATATTTTCTCGAGGCACGATGCCCAAAAAACATCGTTTAGGGCCTCAAAACGGCTCCGGAAGTCCAAGACCCAAAAAACTGCTAAAAATAGTAAGTTATGCCGAAACTAAAAAACTGAAAGAGAAAATGGTGGGGGCCCAAGTGGAATAGGTGGGTGGCCACCAATATCCACCTGGATCAACATTTCTGACCATATTTAGGAATGGAGGAGAAGGAAGAGGCTCATTAAAGCCTATATTCCCAATGAATTCCTTCTCAAATGGTTCCTGAAATCTTTACAGCCAGAAATCTCAAAGGATGTATCTCTTTCTGGGGTATTCAATGAGGAGCAAGCCATATTAAGAGCCCAACAATTGGAATTTATCTATTCTCAGTCTGGGATTCTTAATAAGATCTTTCATGGTGTTCCTCATTCCAAGATATATTTAGCCAAGCCAAATCTAGGTCCCCATGCTGACAGGTTTGTTGGTTAGATTGATATTAATACGGCTAACCTTTTGAATCAATTGCAACAATTGTCTCTACAATTTGCTCCTTCTATTTTGGCTATGACGTTAGTGTCTACGCCTTCTCAATCTTTAACAATTAATTTTGTCTAATCCTTTAACCCCAAAGGAAATCAACAATCTGATGGGAAGAAGAAGGGACAGAATAAGAAGAAGGATAAGGATGGAAATGGTAATGTGAATAAATCCAATGATAATGTTGGAGAGGGTGAGAGAGATTTGAAGAATAAAGTCAAGTTTCCTTGAAAATTATGCACTGGAGACCATATCACTCATGTCTTCCCTAAGCTTCAGGATGCTCATCACTTGTTAGCTCAACAGGGTTCCTCTAGTTCCCAGGTTGTCCTGACTAACCCTTTTCCCCAAGGGAAACAAATTCTTGCTGGTGCGAAGGAAAATACTAGAGCTCCCACAGGGGGAAACAAGGAGGGAGAAAATTCTTCAAATGTATACATGATGACTGTTCACGTTGATGTCGCCATGAGATCACATGATTATGGTGAATTTGAATCTTTGAAGGCTAAGGATGCTCCCGATACTTCCGAGCCACTCCATATTGAGGGGCACACAGTTGAGCCTATACCTCGCATGTCGAAAGTATCTGCTAAACATTCGAAAATCATAGCTACTCCATTGTAGAAGATCTACCTCAGATTCCTTGCGTTATGTCTTCGTTGGAGGTACTCTAGTCGTGCCCAGCACAAAGGAATACGCTGCTTACTACGATCGCGGCGATAGATCCAAAGAAATCTCTTATGATCACATTTTATATGTAAAATCTTAAGAAGAGGCTTCCTCATTATACGGCTTTTCAGATCAAATCTATGTATTGGAAAATCAATATTTTTTGAACAGTAGTCGATGAAGGAGCTTCCACATGTGTCATTTCTATCTCTTGTTTGAAATCTATTGGATCTCTTCAAGTCGTTCCTTCACCTACTCTCTTGAATTCATTTGATGGCCATTCTCAGAGGCCACATGGCATTGTTCCTACTTTTCCCATCTGTGTTGGGGACAAAGTTGTCAATATCAAAGTAGAAATAGTTGATGCCAATTTGGACTATAACCTTCTATTGGGACATAATTTGATTTATGAGATGAATGCCATTGCTTCATCATTATTGCGCATCCTATGTTTTCCCCATCAAGTGTGAATTGTTACTGTTGATCAGATGGAATATTCTCCGATAGATCCCAATGCATCCTCTGATTCTACTGTTCCCTTGGTGAATGATGCCAAGAAACCTGTGGAGAATCTAGGAGTTGGTATGTATACCTAGTTGATGGATACCTTTGATCTTATGCCTCCTTTTGTTCAGATCAATGTTGTTTCATCCTCCAAGGCTCCTAATTGAAGAGATTTCTTTCAAATTCATTATCTTTTGGATCCTTGGAACTTACCCTATCGTACGACCACATTAGAAGAGGGGAAAGTGGGTGGAATGGCATATCCTATATCTGCAGCGGAAATTTCTTATTAATCTATTGTTAACTCTGTAGATTACGATCATTTTTCTCATTCTCCAGAGGATTTGGATGGAAATGTGGCTCCAGCTTGGACACTTAACTCATCTTCTTCTTTGGACTGCCTTGATACTGTTCTACCATCTGAGGAGGCAATGACAGGTGTGGAAAGACCGTGGAATTATTTGCATCATCAATCATATTTTCTACCAAATTTGCAATGGGTTGAGTCAATATTGTCTAGCCCTGTGTCAACTAGTCATGTTCACCCGATTCTACACCCTTTGGCTCCAACACAGATTTTTGTCGACGGTAATATGGTTTTCATTTCGGAAATGATTCAGGTGGACATTTCTAGGGATCCCAATGTCATATAGAATGTTTTCATCGAAGAAAAGTGTTCCCCTAAATAGATTCAGATCTATACCGATCTCTTTAAAGAATTTCATGATGTGTTCGTTTGGTCTTATGAGGAAATGCCTGGAATTGACCCATCTATCATCTAGCAAGAGATCAAGACTTATGAGAAAGCTAAGCCTATATGGTAAAATCTTCATCTGATCAATCCTAGGAAAGCCGCAGCTATTAAGGACGAGATTGAGAATATGCTTAAGGCGGGTTTCATATACCCCATTTGTAATGTTCCTACTTAGCCATAGCTTAGAGGAATATTCAATTTTGTTTTAATTTTTTTTGCATGAATAAATGAATAAAGGAGGACATGTAAAACTCCTGAAATGGCTGAATAAATCAATGCCCATGTGAACAAAGATAAATCAGGGCCATGTAAATAATCACTTGCAGGTGTGAAAGAGGTTTGATCTGAAGAGTGGGTCAACCTTGACCAAATCAACAATGATGTCTAAGTTCATTGCATCTCCAAAAGGGACAGTGCAGTTCTAGAAGGAGGTCTCTCATGTGAAAAGGGGTAACTCATCAAGGTGGTTTAGGGTTTGCAAAGGCTTTCCATCTTATAAAAGGAGAGGGAGGGCAGAAAGAGAAGGTTGTTGATTGATCATATTTCTGAGTATTTTTATGCTTAGACAAATACCATTCTCTGTTGTTTAGTGGAAGATTGTGCTTGGAATTCCTATGCAGGGATTTCACCTGTTCCTTTGAGAATTCTTGGAGGAGTATTTTTTGAATTGATCCACTATCAGGCTTGAGGCCAAGCTCTACTTTCATTAGCAGCGCAAATCTAGTGAGGGTTTGTCTGCTTTTGCAAGCTGCATCAAGTGGAGTTTTAGATCTGCATAGATCTAGTTTGTTTTGGGAGCCTCTTCTCATGGAGTGTGTCTTTTAACCTCCTGGAAGAGTGTCTCTTCTCTTTATACTTTAGATCTACAATTTTACAGTGGTTATCTATGTCATTTGAGCTACAGTGTTGTTTCTATTGATGGACTACGTTATTTTGGTATGAGGTTCTTCATGGAGTTTTTCTAATAGTTTAGATCAGAGATCTCTAGTGTTGGGCCTTGCCTTCCACTTCGTGATCCATGGATTAGTTTGCTGATCCATGTTTTATTTAGATCTGATCCATTGTAATGAAATTTTATATTCATAAATTTACTGCAGTAACTTCTGGATCTGAAACTTGTTTCTCAGATCTACTCTTACTTATGCATGATTTGGTCAAAACCCCAAGGGGATCTTGTAAATAAAACCATCTAGTTTCCAGATCTTATATAGATCTAATGTTTCATCCACAGATTTGTTCTAGATCTAAGTTGTAATGTAAAACTGATACAACTCATGAAAATAATGTTTTTGAACCTTTTCTGCTGATATATCTATGTTGCAGCTCTCTTTTATGAAGCTATCTTGCTCTCTTGTCTCATGTAACTTACTGTATATTGAAAGAGATTCACTCTACTTCTGATTTTCTACTGTACATTTATTGATTATATTTGATGGCCTCCTACTTATATTATCAAAGAGAGCATTATTCCTGAAGCTGGTTTTTGTGCATAGCTGCAGCCCCTCTTGTAGGGTGTTTTCCAGGTAGACTAGGTCGTGGGAGACCTGTTTACCACACCTAGTTTGATTTGTTTTTGCTACCCTTTTGGATTTATACTCTAGATCTGCTGATCTAAGGGATCGAAGGGCTTCAAATTCAATTTTGTACACCAATATCCCAAGGAGTGCATTATTTTCCAAGCTTGTTATGCAATACCCAATTTGGGAACATTACAGTGGTATCAGAGCTCCTTTCTTGGCACAGCCTGTGCTTGCCTTGGAGCACAAGTTATGCTGCATTCAGAAGAAGATGATCCTCTTACTGAGAGGGAGAAGAGATACCAGCATAGAAGTCATAAAAAGTATGACTACACTACTGATGATCCTGACAAGGGTCAAGACAAGGGGAAAGCCCCTGAAACTACCAGTGATAAAGAAGGAGAAGTGTTTGCAAGAACTCTGTTAGTGACCATGCAAGATCTGGCCAAGGATATCAAGGAGATGAGGGTGGACAGAATGAGGGAGTCTCTTGGGAGATTTCATTAAGGAGAAAGCTTTGACATGTCTCATCATGGGACTGGTCAACCTGTGAACCTGCCACAAGCTCCACAAGCCTCACAACACTCCACTATGCCTACCTTCTTGGTTGTGGAGAATTAAGGACTACAAGAGCAGGCCTCCCTTGAAGGTTACTTTGTAGATTATGTCTCTCATAGTCGGAGATTCAAGGATAACTTAAGTTTCCAAGACTTTTTCCATCTCAAGGACTGAAGGAGACCAGTGTAGCAGTATAGAGATGGTGGATTCTTTCATGGTAGACACCATACTATGGGCAGATTATTTTTTCCTAAGTTTTATGGATCATCCTCCAGTTATGCCAAGGCATGGGTATAAAAATTGTATATCTATTTCCAGTTGAACAAAGTCCCTGAAGTTGAGGCCATTAAGATTGCAGCGCTGCACTTTGAAGGTGAAGCACACAATTGGTGGTTCCATGGATTGTCTACATTGGGACACATCAATGTGACTACCTATGTTGAATTCACAAGGAGACTAGTGGAGAGGTTTGACAAAAAGGATCCTGAAGCACCCTTCATAAGCCTTGCAAAACTGAAGCAGTTAGGAGATGCAGAGACTTATATCTCTGAGTTTTTAAGATTATTAGTCATGGTCCCTAATCTATCTGTAGCAAGGAGAGTCTACATGTTCATTGATGGTCTGGAGGAACCCTTGCATGGATTGGTTAAATCTACCAAGCCCATCACTTTGAATGATGCCATTGAGAGAGCTAGAGATCTCCAAGATTCCTTGCCAAAAGTAAAGGCAACTTTCCAAAGCAAGGCCCCTCACTTTTATAAGGGGAAAGAAGGAAAATTTGCTCCTCCCAAGGAGAGCTCTTTGAAGAAACCTCTTGATATTGATCTCAAGAGGGAATTGAGGAAGAAGAAGCTGTGCTTCACTTGCCAAGAGTCATGGGTACCAGGACATAGGTGTGTTGCTGGAAGAGCACACTACATAGAAGTCTTCTCTGATTTTGAGGAGGAAGATGATGATGAGGATGAAGAACAAACACCCACCAGAGATGGGAAGGGAGCCTTTGCTCCAACCAATGGGACTCTTGCCTCTTTGAGAGGAGTGCCTAAGTACTTGACCTTAAGAGTACAAGTTTTAGTTATGAATCAGAGAGTATCTATACTAATTGACAGTGGGGAAACCCACAACTTTATTGATGCTCAACTTGTGCAAAAAAGAGGAATCCCCGCCGATACTTTTGAGGGATTTTCTGTCTTGGTTACGGGAGATAGGACCATGCAGTGCATGCAATATGTTCCATCACTCTCTGTCACTATGGGATCCTACACCCCGGTGGATCACTTCTTTGTAGTTGACATACCAGACACCAACATCATCTTGGGTGTCCAATGGTTGATTACCTTGGGGAAGGTTACCACTGATTGGAAAGATTTGCAAATGGAGTGGGTGGACTTAAAGAGTGGGAAACCAAAAATGATTCAAGGCATGCACACTTATCCTTCACCTAATGTTTCCACACAAACAACATAGATGGATTTGCGTTGTGGAAGCAGGGATCTCACGGTCCCTTCTCTCATGTTCATGAGGATGCTTCAAGGGACATTCTTATCTTATGTGAAGCCACCTGGAGTGCCATCATATTCAAATCTTGCGGGGGAAGCCTCACAAAGTGCTGCTCCAAATCTAGATCCAGAAAGTATTGGAGCAATATAAGACCAAGCTATAGCGTTGTGGGAGGAGAATAATGGGAGGATCAACCCTCCAACAAACCACTTTGGCATGTGTAATGTCAAAAATACAGTCAGCAATAAGACAAACACTCCCATGGATGAATCAACAACGTCGTCATTGTTGAGCAGAGTGGATCTTTATTGAAAATCTCAACTGCTTGTAGAGTATTCCAAAGATCTTCACACAGGTGTGATACTATATGGCATGCATCAAGAAGAGGGATACTTGGTCCAAGGAGGGGTCATCTATTATCATGGTAAGGTATTTTTGGCTAGATCTTCCAAGCTCAAGAAAAATATCCTACAAGGAGCATATGAAGAATTCTTCCTCAGCCATATGTGTTCAATGAAGATCTATTCCCTAATCATGAAGAGTTTTGATTGGGAAGGCATGAGAGAGGACTTACATCATCACTTTCAAGAGTGCAATAGCTATGGAGGATTGGGGCAGCTAGCTCTTCCTTTGCAAGAGTCATTTCAGCTAGATCTTCCTTTGCTTGAGAGGAAGGGAATGTTCATGCACAACTCCATGTGTGTGAAGGACTATGATGGTAAATGATTTGATCATGATAAGCAAGTTGTATTTTCTGATCTATTTCCTTCCTTTGCCATGTTTTTGCAGGATGGGACTCCTAAAGGGAGTGAGAGATCATGTGGATCTCATGGGTTGTTGGGGGTCAAGGGAAGTTTTGAGCTTGGCCAATCCCTTGCAGTGAAAAGGAATATTCCCTTCCATGATGGGTGCTTCCCAAAGGCACCAAACTTATGTAACACCTTCAGCCATATTAAGGTGACTCATGCAGCAGAAGTGTGGTGGGGATGCTACTTGCCACACCTGGATCTCATGAAGGCAAGTGTTGCACTATGTTGGCATCACATGTGGAATTTTGACCCACCCCCACATGTTCAGATTTCAGTTTACATTTATGTAGTATTTCTCCCAAACATAGATGATATATTGGTATTGTTTATGGGGTTGTATGTTCAAAGGATGAGCAGTGTGTATGTACCCCATGGAATGGAACTCGAACTTGTGCTTCATGATACATGTTTTAAGTATAGCATTTCTTCAACTATGTTTATCTCTGTTGAGTTCCTCACTCCTGAAGGGTTTGACTATGCACATATTATGTTAGCTTTGGAGGAGAAATTTTTGATGCATTGGCTTAATGAGCACTTGGCCCATGATGAAAACTTGATCCTTGATGGTGCCATAAATGGAGAAGGAGAAGAACTACAACTCTTACTCTATCAGTTGCTTGAGGACAAGCAACATTTTGGAGGGGAGGACTGTAATGTTCCTACTTAGCCATAGCTAAGAGGATTATTCAATTTTGTTTTAATTTATGTTGCATGAATAAATGAATAAAGGAGGACATGTAAAACTCCTTAAATGGCAGAATAAATCAATGCCCATGTGAACAAAGATAAATCAGGGCCATGTAAATAATCACTTACAGGTGTGAAAGAGGTTTGAGCTAAATACTGGGTCAACCTTGACCAAATCAACAGCGTTGTCTAAGTTCATTGCATCTCCAAAAGGGACAACACAGTTCTAGAAGGAGGCCTCTCATGTGAAAAGGGGTAACTCATCAAGGTGGTTTAGGGTTTGCAAAGGCTTTCCATCTTATAAAAGGGGAGGGAGGCCAGTAAGATAAGGTTGTTGATTGATCATATTTCTGAGTATTTTTCTGCTTAGACAAATACCATTCTCTACTGTTTAGTGGAGGATTGTGCTCGGAATTCCTATGCAGGGATTTCACCTCTTCCTTTGAGAATTATTGGAGAATCATTTGCTAAATTGATCCACTATTAGGCTTGAGGACAAGCTCTAATTTCATTAGCAGTGTAGATCTAGTGATTTTTTGTCTTCTTTTGCAAGCTGCATCAAGTGGAGTTTTAGATCTGCATAGATCTAGCTTGTTTTGGGAGCCTCTTCTCATGGAGTGTGTTTTTTAACCTCCTGGAAGAGTGTCTCTTCTCTTTATACTTCAGATCTGAAATTTTACAGTGGTTATCTATGTCATTTAAGCTACATTTTTTTTCCTATTGATGGACTGTGTTATTTTGGTATGAGGCTCTTCATGGAGTTTTGCTCATAGTTTAGATCAGAGATCTCTAGTGTTGGGCCTTGCCTTCCACTTGGTGATCCATGGATTAGCTTGCTGATCCATGTTCTATTTAGATCTGATCCATTGTAATGAAATTTTATATTCATAAATTTACTGCAGCAACTTCCATATCTGCAACTTTTTTCTCAGATCTACTCTTATTTATGCATGACTTGGTCAAAACCCCAAGGGTATCTTGTAAAGAAAACCATGTAGTTTCCAGATCTGATATAGATCTGATGTTTCATCCACAGATCTGTTCTAGATCTGAGTTTCAATGTACAACTACTACAACTCATTAAAATAACACTGTTGAGCCTTTTCTGCTGATATATCTATGTTGCAGCTCTCTTTTATGAAGAAATCTTGCTCTCTTGTCTCATGTAACTTACTGTATATTGAAAGAGCTTCACTCTACTTCTAATTTTATACTGTAAATTCATTTATTGATTATATTTTATGGCCTCCTGCTTATATTATCAAAGATAGTTTTATTCCTGAAGCTTCTTGTTGTGCATAGCTACAGCCCCTCTTGTAGTGTGTTTTCCAGCTAGACTAGGTTGTGGGAGACATGTTTACCACACCTAGTTTGATTTGTTTTTTCTCCCCTTTTGGATTTAGAGTCCAGATCCTCTGATCTAATGGATCCAAGGGCTACAAACTCAATTCTGTACACCAATCTCCCAAGGAGTGCATTATTTTCCAAGCTTGCTGTGCAATCCCCAATTTGGGAGCATTACACGATTCCTTTGACCGAATGGATTTCGAATCTAGTTCCTGTGGAAAATAAGAAAGGAATGATCCATGTTTGCATTGAATTTAGATATTTGAATAAGGCATGTCCGAAAGATAATTACTTCACACCCTTTATTGATCAGATTATTGGTGAGTGTGTGGGCAACGAGATTTTCTCCTTCATGGACAATTTCTCGGGATATAATCAAATTACTATATGTCCTGAAGATCAACATAAGGCTAATTTAATTTTCCTCTGGGTATGTTTACATACAATAAGATGCCTTTTGGTCTTAAAAATGTTGGAGCTACTTTGCTTAGGGCCATGTTTTATGATTTCCATGATATCAAGTATATCATGAAGCTTATTTGGATGATTTAGCTACTCATTCTCGAAAGATAATTGATCATCCTTCTCATCTTCAACATATTTTCGAGAGATGTCATCATTATAAAATCTGGTTGAATCCGAATAACTGTGTTTTTGCAGTCACATCTAGTCAGTTTTTTGGATTCATTGTGTCCACTGAATGGATTCATGTAGATCCTTTCAAGGTTGAGGTAATACTTCAGTTTCCTCCCTCGTCTTCTATTTGTCAACTTCATACTCTTCAAGGAAAATCCAATTTCTTGAGGAGATTTATCATTAACTATGTTGAGATTATGAAAGGTTTTGTGAGATTGTTGAAAAATGAATTCCATTCCTGTGGGATGACTTCGCTCAACGCTCTTTTAATGCTTTGAAAAGGTCATTGACCTCTGCTCCTTTATTGAGTACACCTGATTATAGCATAGATTTCCTTTTGTATCTTATCGCGACAGAATCTACTATAGGTCTGGTTCTAGTTCAGGAGGATGATGCTCTTTGTGAGCATGTTATTTATTATCTAAGATGATGCTTTGTAGGTCCTGAATTACAATATTCTCCCATCAAGAAGTTAGCTTTGGTAGCCATCCATGCTGCCCAGTGACTTAGGCATTATATCCTGCTTCGCAAAACTAATTATGTTTTGGTAATCGTGAATCTGTTTCAACTCATTCTCAGTAGGTGAGTAATTGGGGGCAAATACAATAGATGGACTATCATTTTACAAGAATTTGATCTCGAGTTCCTGTCTTCCAAATCCAAGAAATCATTGATATTTGCAAAGTTAATCTCTGAGTTTCCTTGTGGAGAAGAAATTTTTTATGAGGAATCATTCCTTGATGAACATATTTTCCTCATTAATTCACAAGATCCTTGGTATGGAGATATTATTTTGTATCTTCAGACTTTGGTATTCTTAAAGAGATTGTCACTGAACATGGCAGTCATTTTCAGAACTCCATGATGGTTGAATTGGCTCTCAAATTAGGTTTCTGGCAAGAGCATTCATCTCCTTATTATCCTCAGGCCAATGGGAAAGTGGAAGCCGTGAATAAATCCTTGAAGGTTATCCTACAAAGGACAATCAATAAATCTATATTCAATTGGCATTTCATGTTGTATGTTGCGCTTTGGGCATACCTAATGTCAGTTAAAACTGCAACCAGTTTCACTCCTTTCCAACTGATTTACGGATTGGAATCCATATTCCCTGTGGAATGTGAGATTCCTTCCCTTAAGCTAGTTGTTGAGCTTCTTCCAGACACTTCAAGTCTTGAATAATGCCTTGTTTATCTGGAACATCTCGATGAGCAGCATCGAGATGCGGCCGCGATTATTGAGGCTGATAAGAAAAGAGTGAAAGTTCAGTATGACAAGACTTTGTGACATAGGGTTTTATCTGAAGGCGACCTCGTCCTAGTCTATGATCAAGACAAGCATGCCTTGGGAGAAGGTAAGTTTAAATCCATGTGGTATGGTCCTTTCATTTTAAAAACAATCCTTAAAAAGGGAGCTTATGATTTGGTTGACTTTAACGTAAATGAGCTGGCAGAGTCTAGAAATGGGTTCTATCTTAAGATGTATTATGCCTAGGCTTCTACCTAGCATTTGATTTGGTTTGTACATATTGTATTTTTTGTGCATATGTATCTATCGGTTTCGTTGTGACGTTTAAATTTGATCTAATTTGGCAGGTATTTATGGATGATATGATTCATTTTGGCTTTGTCGATGGTGCTAGTCGACATACTCGGAATCTCGCTTCTGCAGCTTAGGTAATTTACTATCCATCCGATCAATTGTTAGCCTCAAGGGGTATATGTACTGGTCCTACTTCGAATAATGTTTCAGAATATACTGTTGTGGTCAATATACTATCTGACGCAATATCTCTTGGTGTTGCTTCATTAGTAGTGTATTTGGACTCACAACTAGTGGTGTCTCAGTTGAATAACATCTATCGTGTCAGAGATCCATATTTATATCGCCTATTTATGAGAGTGCTTCTATTGCAAAGATAATTAATTAATTATATTACATATATCCATATTCCACAATTATAAAATACATTCGTTGATTCATTAGCTAATCAAGCAATCGATTGGCATATAATTCATTCATCAAATTAAACATCAAAATCATCAATAATCATTATATATATGAGATAGTTTCATTGCGAATTCATTGTATATAGATCAGAGTCATATTTTCAAAGATATGCAAAATTGGACAATAATGTCCTACAAAATTAGGGCTTATGCCCGATCATGTCTAACTCAAAAATATCAAGTCATCCAGTCATCCTAAAAGTCTATGTTTGTTGGCCCTGCCCTCGATGTGCATCTCGGAATAACACTATGGCAATAGCCACATGACGGAATAATCACACCCAATCCCATGGAACACCAACCACGTGTCTCTGAATAGCTTCTGGGAGGTCTTCCACTGCAGCCATAGGCACATGGCGGGTCAAACCCTCCACGTTCCTCTGTATGGCATAGAGACTCTCTCAGGATATCCTGCGACATTCTCCACCTCTCTTCTGTGGCGTTGGTGCCTCGGTATACCCTCAGGTCTAGCTCATCCAACATCTGTATCATGATCAATAATTTTGTAAGTAATTTTTCATATCAAAAATATTTTCATCTTATACTTTTCGAAAACTTAAAAAATAAAATAATCAAAAAAAAAATTAAATGCAATCTTACCAATCACTCCCCATGCAGCTCCGAGTGGTAGGGGTAGATCTGGATCTGCCCTGAATTCCATACCTGCATACAGGTAATCCTCTATGGAGATCACTTTTTCTACCCACCACAAGAATAACTCATTATCCCAAGTAATTCTAGGGACCTTGTCACCCCCTAGTCCCTTAATCAGATCAGCCCATCGTGCTATACGTGGATCTCGTGGGCTACTGATTGTTGATATCACTTTGGGTCAAATCCAAGGTAGTCTCTCGAAAAATAAAGTACAAAGGATATTCCCATATCCGAAGCGCTTGGTCTTATTTTTTGAATTGAAGTCAATTTATTTTTCAAATTGATCAATAATGTTGTGCACTAATCATACAGTGTGGTTAGGCAATTAGTTTCCAAACTCATGGTAGCTCGTGAAGCATGGTGTATTGATGTTGATCCGGCTACTCATAAAATAGTGAAAAGAAGGATTTTCATATGTAATCCTTGTACATATCTGATTGGGATCTAGGTCCCAACCTTCTGAGTATCTTCTTAGGAGTATAGCTGGATGTAGTCATCTATATTAAGTCCTCCTGGGGCCTTCCCCTGCAAAATCACTGGCTCTCCTCTTTGAGAAAGCACAGTGATGAATTATATGTCTTCAATATAAATTCTCAAAGTCATTTGATCGATCATAAATGCATCTTCTTTGGGCTCCCAGTAATCCACAAGCATCTCGAGAATTTTTTTGTTTGTCTTCATATTTGGCATTTTGAGAAACAAAAACAATTCACATCCTTGGAGCACTTCCAAGGACAAGGCATCTTCCATTACCTTAGTATCAATTTCACTATGCTCGCTCTCTCTCCAACTGATTTTTATCCTGCATCAATTCAATTTTTCATCCATTGGATATTTTATTTAAAAATTTACTCTGCACATACGCGGGTTTATTTTTCACACATGCACGTATATACGCAGCTTGAAAATTTTTAACCCGTGTATATGCAGGGGGTTAATCAAAAAATATAATTCCCACAGTGAAATTAACTAAAAATTACTTGAATTGATAAAGAAAATCATTAGAAAGAGGTTTGAGAGGATTACCTGGAAAATTTGAGGTGATTCGGCTGAGAAATTGATTGGATTGAACTTGGGGGTTTTTTGCTCTAGAGCCTTTTTCTCAAATTGTCCAATGCAAAAATGAAAAATGTGAGTTCAAAGGGTATTTTTATGCCCAAATTTCAAAAAATTTTGAAACCTACTTGTATAAAGTTTGTTTTTAATTTTTTAATTTCTCAAGACTTTATGACCATTTGGCTTGCAAGTGTTGGGATAGGTTGTTTTCAGGGCCATTTGGAGATTTTTGAGACGATTTTTACCGCTTCGATTCCATGACCACAGACCCATCATGGCAGGTATTGCATTCATAACTAGCATATAAGTTAGGGAAATTCACTTTTTGTTTCATTCTGCATTATAGTCTCCATACTGAAATCTTTCCATAGGGTCGATCCCATCATGTTATGATTATTAAACCATTTTCTCTCGCTCATTTATAAAATCATGATATGATGGTAGAGCCATCCTTTACATGGGATTCCTAGTTAGATCCTTGCTAGCATATGTTTCCCATGCTACAAAATTGTGCTTCCCATGACTTGTGCGATGGAGCTTCAGTTTTTTCTTCTTCGCTATCTTTTTGGCTCTATATCCTATAGGCTCCCTATTATTGAGTTGTTCTGCTGCATTGCATATTGACCATTTGTATCTCTTTTCCTTAGGACGGCTTCACTTGGACTCATGTATAAGCCAACATTTTTACTATGTCTTTCTACAAAGGCAGCCTTGCAATCACTTAGCATCTACAACTTGACATCCTTTGTCCGTGGACTAAACATTCCTCTGTGTCATTTGCTAGTTTCACCACCTTGCATTGAGCATAGAATTATTCCTATCCTAGGAACTAGTGCATATGTTTCCTGACACTCGTTTTATCCATTGTACTATCAACATTCTTTTATTCCTTTTCAGGCTTTTAATATGAAAAATACAAAAAAAATAAAATATCCCAAAAAGAGTGGGAATGGGACATTACTTCCATATTCGATGGCAGCTAAAGAGTCAGCTGTGTCACCCTTGAACAAAGCACAAAAAATAAACGTCTTTTCTCCATTGGGATGGGCTTTAGTTTGAATTAGGAGAGCCATAACCTTGTTATTCAGTCAGTACTCCCCAGTTAGTTCTCTCCTCCAATCATATGGAGGGTTTTCTCATACCTTCTTCATGACAAGCTTATCCAAAGTTATCATATGTTTCCATATAGTCACATTTTGAGTCCTGCTTGTTGAAATTTTCAACAAGAAACAGTGGAATTGGCATCCAAAAACAACATCCAAAAAATGGCATCCAGAAATGGATACCATGGAGGCTTTTGATTTAATTATTTCTTAATTAAATTACAAGAAATGTATGTCAAATTTATTTATCCCTTAAATAAATTGTAATATTATCTCATAATCACTTGTAATAGTTAATTGAGTGTGATAGACTCAGTTAGCTCATGAAATTCGAGTTGAGGGTGGTTGGTGAGGAATGTAGAGTGATTCTATTTGTTTTAGAGTCCAAGTTGCAGTTAGTATATTAGTTTAATGCATGAGAAATTAGTTAACTCAATTAATTGAGTTAAAATTAGTTGTAACTAATTGTTGCACTAGTGAGAGGTAAGTCGAGTTAACTCAGATTTAATTCACATGCAGTGATCTGTCAAGTGACGGATGATTTACTATTAATAGTTGCATGCATGTCAGTTCTGATGAACGCCCAGTTGAGACAGAGGTTAAAGGGAAGTTATCTATCAGTTGTATTTATAGCAAATTGCATGAGTGCAATTATATACACCATAGGATGCCCATGATGTATTGCATTGTCAAGGAAGGTTGATTATCATATTTAATAGTGCATTATAGTTATTTTCTTTGTAGGTCCCCCATGTCCTCGATTACCTTGAAGCTTCTTCAGCTCAAGGAGTTTAGGAAATTGATGAGTGTAATGGCCATACTCACCAAAAATTGTGCAAGAGTGGTTGGTCTGAAGATTATCCCTCTTGTTCTGCCCTTGGGAGTTTCTTGGCTTCTGGTTTTGATTTCAGTTGGGGTTGCCCCAGCCTGAGATCGTAGAGAGAGATGTTGGTTATTTCCCCCCTGGTCCAGGATCTCCCTTTTGTTTATTTCATTTTCCTTGTTGCATTAGGAGGGTGACTATGATTCTCCTGGCCATATGGCTGGCGCAGTTGGGCCTGGGAAGGTTGCACAAAGTTCATTGGTGTGTTGTTTTACATCGGTGGGTTCTCTGCTGGGGAGTGGGAATATTGAGGTCCAGGTCCCTGGTTTGTATGTGGTTTCTTGGGGGTAGCTCTTTCGTCAGTTTTCCTAGCTGCATATTGGGTCCCTTGTGTGGGAGGGTATGAACCTCCTTGCTGATGATGGTACGACGGCGCCATATTGGCCATGTTCTACAGAGGTGCATGATGAATCTGATGATATCCTAGTTGCAGGATGTTCTGGTAAGGATCATACAGGTAACCGAGGTATGGGGAACTGCTGCCTAGGTGACTTTGGGTCAGTGACCCTATCAATCCATCTGCAGTATTCGACGTGCCTGGAAATTATTTATAAATTTGCAGGCGCAGGGCGTTAGGAAGGATGTTATAGATGTATCCCAACTGGGTGTATATCAAATTGAGTTGTTGGGATTTGCTAATGGCATCCTCTTTGGAAGTAGGTCCTTGAGTTTCCACATCCTTTGAAATATCCACAGTGAGAGTTTTGAGGAATAGCTCCAGTAAAACTCAATCATTGATTTTGGCTTTACACAAACTTCAACGTCGTTGCCATTCATGGAGATGGTCTGAGATATGGACGACTAGTGTTTGTCTAAAATGCATCAATAAATCCATTCCTAAATCGTGGTGGATGGGTAACTGGAAATATGTGAGGAACACAGTAGCACGGGCACTAAATTTTCCATGTGAAGCAGAAGGCTGCTCCACATACCATTTTGTGGCTAGTCCAGTTAAGGTGCACTGAAATAGTCTTAATCGAATAGTATCATCAATAATACTATTTGAAGAACACCATAGGTGGAAATTCATTACAAGGTTTTCAAGGTCTTCCACTTGCTTCCCTTCAAACTTTGGAATGTCCAAAGGGAGCTTCGTGGGCATGGGGGGGAAAATGGGATTGTGTGCAATGGGGTCATTTGTTAACTTTGATAGATCAGGTAAGTTTAAAGATGCTAAGAAATGTAACTGAGTGTTGAGCGCCATTGGAGACTGTGAAAGCACATGGTTTTGGTTGTGTATGGGATTTATCTATGACTTACCTGGATGTGTATTCTGTTATCTTCCTGAATGGGTAGAACTCCTCAACCCTATAAGGGTTGTGGGAGGAGTGGTGTGTGGTGACCTTGAGGGGGTTTCCACCGGTGTGGCGTTGGGTTACCCTAGGGGGTTCCCAACTAAAGATGCCCTGATAAAGGATGAACCAATAAAGGTGGTTGTGTTCCTTCTTTGACGCCTAAATGGAAAAAGACTTGGAACTCCTCCCTCTAATGGGGCTCTAATGGTGGAAGGTCCAAAAAACGTCTAGATCAACAAGGTCCCATTGGGTCCGTTATGGTGTCGACTAGGTTTGATTTTGGAAATATTTTTCAGTTTTATGAGAGGAGAGAGATTATATACAAAGAAAAAATCAAGCGCATACATATAACAAAGCGAAAATAAAAGGTTAATTTCCCTTTAGATTAATCCTATGTGATCAGTCAATCAAAATACGGTTTTTGTTGTTTTGCATGTGATACTAAAAAATCTTAGAAGACCTAATCGCCCTCACACTCTCAATTGTAACTAGGCCTTGCGAAGATATCTTCTGGTGGGTACTGGGGCCAACATCCCGAAAGAACTGGTGACACTTTCCAGTAGCCAAATAATCGACCAGGGTAATGGAAAGAGGATCTAGTGTTGCCTACACCTTCACCTATAGGGAAGGATGCCATAGATTTGGCCACTAAGTACCGTCGTCCCACGTGAGCATTCGAGTCTTGAGCTTCTTGGTATTCAACTACCAATACCGAGCAGTAGATGGGCCAGGTAGCCTCCTAGTTAAACTATATAAATTTGTGACAATAAACTAAAAATTAGAACTATGAAAACAGATAAGCTAAAGTGCAGTTAAAAACATGTCCTAACATTCAAGGGACACCAAAACACAGTGCTGGAAAATTTACTCTAGGCTGCCTCTACTTTACACTTGCAAAAATTGCATAAAACTAGGGAAAAAATTGGTTCATTGGTTTCCACGCAGAATTTTTCTACATAAGCATGTGACTCTATGTGTCTATTTGAGATGAACGCAAGTGGACCAATGCATCTATCTGTGTTGAACGTGCGCAGACCGAGAATATGTCTGTGCTGAATGCACGTAGTTTTCCTGCGCACAAAAATTTTGAACCTCCTAAACTGAATCTCTTCAAAGAGGGTGAATGAGAGAAGCTAAGGAGGAGGAGAGTTGGTCCTGCAGGAATCCTGAGTAGAAAAGAGCTTCTACAAAAACAAAACCACTTAGCTTAAGAGGAAAAATAAGTGGAGTCACCAATCCTGTATTGGTGTGTTTAGTACACGTGTACAAAAAACACCGGTGCTTGATAGGAGTGATTTATAACCTACAAGAAATGGTCATAGGGAAAAAATGAGTTTTTATATGGTTAGTGAAGCTTCATAACATGTAGAAAAACTAGTTTATGTAACATAGCATGCTACAAAAAGAAGAGGACACAAGAAACAAAAAATACACATAAACACAAGCTCAAAATCAAGTAAATGAGCTAATAATACTAATGGAGAACGAATCCCCTTTTATTAGCTGTTGGTGGTAAAAAAGAGGTAGAACACTAAACACTTAATACCCAAAGTATGATACCTCCCTTAAGTCACTGTTTACTGTGGTTCTCTTCTCCTCGAAAGAGTGATTGGATATCGAACACTTTATACACTTCTCCTTTGGGATTAAGATGTTGGATGGCCAAAAATTGAATCCCTTCACTCTCTTGCTGCTTGGAGGACACATTGCTGGTTTGATCATGGGAAATTTGGCCAACATAACAATGTGTTCCAAATTTTTCTTCTCATGGTGGAATTTTATATGCAAAATTCAAATCTTCTTCCCTCTCATGGTACAATTTTGGATAGCGACCCAAGAGTGGTGGTTGATTCCATTGTGTGCTCACTTGAGGACTCAAGGTGGCACTAGGTGGCCTCAAGTGGAGAATATTCTTCCTGAAGTGTGCCAAGTGGTCCCGGATGGTGACCTTGTACCATACTCAGGATCGCGCGGCTTATTGAGGGAAAGCCATAGAGACCAGTGCTACTATCGAAGAAAAATGTGCGCGAAACGCACTTTTCCTGTGTCTTTTGTGCGCAATTTGATCATTTTGCCTTTTGACCTTAGAGAAAGTTAAATTTTCTAGATTCTCTAATGTTTTTCAACCCTGTAAATCCTTCTACTTGAAATTTCACGATGTCTTATGCTTGTCTGATTTTCTAGTGACAACACATATCAAGAGGGATCAACTATCTAAAATTGTTTAAGGCATATAGGGTAAAAGAGTACTAGAAATTAATTGCAAAGTAGTTCACAGTTAATAACTAGTGTTATGTGTGGAATGAAAGATAAAAGTTTCATAAGCAAGCATATGAGCCATAATATGTGAATTTTTAATCAACATAAAACTCATGTGAAAGAAAACATGCATACACAACAGGAGTACATGATATCCATTACAACCACTGTAAAAAGTGCATGGTAACCAATCCCAAGAGTGAAGATATTTTCATTGATAATTCTATAATCTCAAGTACATGTACCACAAGCCCATAAAAATCAAATATTGGAAGATGACATGATTGTATCATATCCATAATAAGTCCCTAGCCTCACCACAACTCAATTAAAATTTTCCAAGAGAAAGAGTTATCATATCTACCTAAGTACCAAAAGACTCAAGTGCTAAAAGCCCACCAATTTAGAGGCATGAGGATACATTTATGCAAATGGGAAGGTGACTCTTCACCTTCGACATGACCTTTCGAATGCCTCATGAACTTTCATTCCTAATAACTTTTACAATCTAGATTGACTCCTACATGACTTTGGTAATTTCCATATTTTCATGACAAAGGATATATTTACAATGTGATATAAGAAATAAAATGAATGTGACTTCTTAGTTTGTGTTGCCTCCCGATATAATGAAACCTTCATCATGCCAATCAACACTTTTATTTAAGTAAATCCTTTGTAACTATTTTTGTTTTTGTTTTATACACCATCTTGAGCCCTCCCTGGACAAGAAAGTCTGGTAAACAACTTCGACCTCTTCAACACCTAATGAAACCCTAGTTGATTCAACATGTGTCATGTTCTTTAACAAGTTCTGCAAGTATCTCAGCTAGAAAAACCAAAAATATTTCATCATTAGTAGGTATAATCCTTCTTGCTTTGTCCTTGCCTTCCAATTCATCATCCAACTATGAAAATTCCAAAACTGAAATCCTATTGCAGCAATTGGTATTATTTATTCTAACTGATAAATTAAATATTCAGTTTATTATTACAAAAAAATTGAAATAAACACACTACAACCTTCACAAATAAAACTATGGAAATAAAATAGCGTTGGAAACTGAGAAAATAATAGCACACACACAGATTATACACCATTTTTTTTGGACGATTGTCCCCGGAAAAACCCTATGCGGGGAAACTGGTGCAACAACTGAGGGTTTTATTATTAAGAAAAAGTGATAAATTTCAAGTACAATAATATGGATGTCAAATCTGGCAGTCCTAGATAGAAAAATACTAGAAAAAATCTACTGAGGAATTTTCCTTACCCCGTGGGAAAATCCTACATTGAATACTGGCCTTTGAAACCCTTTATGAATTTTCCTGTGTCACCCTCTGTGTGGGATCTGCGCAGGATCTAATTCATATGTTATGGATATCAATCTAAGATACTTATTTTGTTTTCCACTGACTCTAGAAATACTTCTCTCAACCTCTGCAAAATTCTCCTGCCATCAGAACACTGAAATGACTTCACAAATCTACAAATCAAACTGCCTTTAGAGGCTACTGCACATTCCCTGTATCAGTCTCATTGTGGCTCTTCTGCCTCTTTGAAAATGCATTCACTGAATCTAGAAATATTCCTCCAACCTCATTGTCCCTTCCCCTCACTCACTGCTTCGATCTCTAGCTCCCCGACAACTGTTGTTGCTCTCTAGAAATCGATTTGCCAAGGAAATCAAACTTCTAGTGTATATTCTCCAAGTGCCAATTGAATTCCTCTTATAATCATATACTGAGACTTCAATGGCCAAGTTTAAAACTTAATAAATGGCTAGTATCATCTTGGAGTCAATCTGTGTGATTTTATAGATTATTCACATCTTGAATTAATTAATTTTGATAAATTAACCATATTCCCTAAGTTTCGGCTTAGGAAATATTTAAAATTTGGTTAATAATCTAATTAATCCATTTCTAGGTTGAATTTCCAGAAAATATTTATGGGTTTTGGAGATCTCATGTATTCCAGCCTCTCCACCAAATTTTGTGGCTAGTGTTGAAATTCCAACAAGAAATTGTTGCACACACACTAGTGTGGGACCACGGGTCCTAGCGATACATTAGTGTGAAGGCCAATTTAATTAATTAAATTGGTGCAGTGTATAATTTAATTTTCCCTTAATTAAATTGGACAATAAATTGTAATCTTATCTCATAATCACTTGTAATAATTAACTGAGTGTGATAAACTCAGTTAGCTCATGAATTTCGAGTTGAGGGTGGTCGATGAGGCATGCAGAGTGATTCTATTAGTTATGGAGTTCAAATTGCAGTAGGTGCATTAGTTTAATGCATGAGTAATCAGTTAACTCAGTTATGTGAGTAAAATTCAGTTGAACTAGTTGTAATTGTCTGTTACACTAGTGACAGATCAAGTGAATTAAATCATACTTAATTCACAATCAGTGATCTTCCATGCAACTGATGATTTACTATTAATAGCTACATGTATGTCATTTCCAGTGGAGACCCAGTTGAGATAAAGGTTAAAGGGATGTTAATTATCAGTTGTGTGATTAATAGGTTTCCCGCATGCAACCAGACATCCATTGGATTTCCCATGATCCTTGTGCAGTTTTGGAAGGTTGAAATTCCTAAAGAATAGGGATTGCATTCCACATTAATTGCAAAAGCAAGGAATACTGATTAGAGGCTGAGAATTGGATAAGTGTTGGTCGATTTTTTCTAGATTAGTGTTAAAGTTGTGAGAGTGTAGGAGATTCTTGTGAGAAGAGTGAATTGTAATTGTTTCATGATTCCATGGTGAGTATACAATAGAAGATAGAGGGGTTTGAGCAGCAAGCTTTCCCTGGGAAATTATATGTGTTGTGGTTTGATTTGTTTCTATCTGCACTTATTGTGATTGGAGATCATATTTATTTTTCACAATTGATTTGTAGAAGGATTTAGTATCTAGCTTTTGTACATTGCTTGATTGGATTGAATCCATTGATATATATATATATATATATATATATATATATATATATATATATATATATATATATATATATATATATATATATATATATGTTTGTATAATTTCTACATGGTATCAGAGCACAGGAAATCACTATAGTGGAGGAGAAGTTGAGCTTGTGACTGAATAGAATTCGAATTTGCAAAAGTATTCTTGGTGCAACAAGAGAATCAAGATAGAAATGGTTTTCAATGACTTGAGATTGGATTATGCACTCGAGGGCAGTTATAATTATATTTCATGGAAATACAAGATGGAGGCAGTACTAGAGGACAATGGGTTGAAATAATTCATTGATAATTATGTTCCCAAACCCATTGTAGTAGATGCCGCAAATCTCGATGCTTGGCAAAAGAAGGTTACAAAGGTGAGGAGGATCTTACTGGAGTGAGTATGAGACCACATTGTCTCAAGTCTCCATGGAAAAGTGACACCATATGCAATGTGGAAATCTTTGACAGATCTTTTTCAAAGTAGCAGTGATCATAGAAAAATTTCACTAAAGGACAAGCTCATGAAAATCAAAATGAAGAAAGGTGACATGATTTTGAAATATTTAACAAAGTTTCTCCAATGTCAGGATGAGCTGGAGAGCGTCAGAATTACTATCGCAGATGATGACTTGGTGAGCCTAACTCTTCTAGGACTTCCCAAGAGTTGGCATAGCTATCAGGACAATGTCAATGGGAGGGAGAAGCTTCTAGATTGGGAACGACTTTGGTCAGATTTGGTGCAAGTTGAATTTAGGCAGAATACCAGGGATGGATCTTCATCTAAGACAAATGAAGAAGAAAATTTTGCTGTGGCTGCCAAGGAAAATAAGGGGAAACGAAAGAAATTACATTCCAAATTTGAGTCCGACAAAGATGGCAAGAAGCGTGACATGTCCAGAGTGAAGTGTTTTCACTATCATGAGAATGGACATTATGCCACTAATTGTCCACAAAATAAGAAGAACAAGAAGGCTTTAGGATCTACAACTGGTGACCCTTTGGCCTCGCAATTTGAGCTTGACTTCTCGCTCATTTCATGCATGGTGTCAAGTGCAATGGGATCAGTGTGGTACTTGGATAGTGATGCATCCTTTCATATGATGGGAGACAAATAAATTTTAAGTAGCTTGGAGGAGAATGACCTCCAGATGCATATCGAAATGGGTTATGATGGGCGGTACAGTGCTACCGATATTGGTACAGTTACTTTCCAAAGATAGTCAAGTAAACCCTTCCTATTAAAAGATGTAATGCATGTACCAGGCTTGAAGAAAAATTTAGTTTCAGTTGCAATGTTGGAGGATAGAGGCTATGATGTTGTTTTCAGTGAAGGAAAATATTTCCTTCGACACAAAGCAACAGGGCCAGCCAAGAATATTGGGATTCATGTGAATAATCTCTATAAACTTGATGTAGATGACTGTGCAACATTGATGCGTAAGGCGGAAAAGGTGGTGAGCCGAGATGAGGGTGAGTTATGGCACAGAATATTGGACCATCTACACCATGAAACCTTGAAGGTCATGCAACATATTTCTATGGATCTTCCCAAGGGTACTCTTGTGCAGTTAGACACATGAAAGGGATGTACTATGGGGAAGTATGCAGAGGCCACTCTTCATGAGAAGGAGAACTGAGCTTCAGAAATCCTTGAGACAGTTCACTCAGACGTGTGTGGACCATTCTCTACTGTTTTGATGGTAAAGCATAAGTAATATGTAATCTTTGTTGATTATTTTTCTAGAAAGTGCTGGATCTACTTCATGCAGAAGAAAGACCAGATGTTCTCAAAATTTCTTGAGTTCACAACACTGGTGGAGAAAGACACGAGGAAGAATGTGTAGGCTCTTGGGAGAAACAATGGTGTTGAGTACATCTCCAATGAATTCAATAACTTATGTATCAAAGAAGGAATTTTGAGAGAGTTGATTGCGCCTCATAACCCACAACAGAGTCGGGTCACAGAAAGAAAGAATAGAATAGTTATGGATGCAACACCAGTGATGTTGCATGATCGGGGCCTATCATTGCATCTGTGATCAGAGGCATGCAACACAATGGTATTTGTGCAAAATCATAGTCCTCATCGGATACTTGGCATGAGTACATCAAAGGAGGATTTTACCGATAAGAAACCTGATGTCTCATATTTTAAGATTTTTGGCACATCTGTTTATGTGCATGTGACCAATGACGCTAGGAAGAAGCTCGAAGCAATAGCTGAGATTGGGATATTTTGGGGTACACTTATACTCCCCACAACTATCGGGTGTATTTTCCAAACAACAAGATGGTTGTTGTGAGATGGGATATAAAATTTGATGAGGAGAAATCCATGTGATTGTCCCTTGAGAGGAAGCTGGATTTGCATGCATATGAGGAACTCTTGGTTCCAAAGAATGAACCTCTAGATGTGGAGCAGCCACATGTGGAGGATCATGGAGTGGAAAAAAACACTCATGCAGAGCCATCCACCAGAAATGGTAGAAGGCGCACCATAGAAGCTAATAGATTGAGACTTGATGCGGTAGAGAATGTAGGAACCCCTATTTCACTACATAGACAGAGGCAGTCTCTAGACAGGTTTATTGGATACATGGCTCTTATGAGCAAGTGTATTGTGACAGAACCATCTTCCCTTGAGGAAGCAGTGCAGCATCCAATTCGGGTTGACGCTATGGTAGAGGAGTATGACTCCATCGTCAAGAACAGTGCATGGGAAGTTGTCCCAAGATCAGTCGGAAAATCAGAGGTTGGATTTAGATGGATCTACAAGGTGAAGCAGGCAGTAGATGGGAGTTTGGAGAAGTACAAGGCCAAATTTTTGGCTCGGGAATTCTCACAAGTTGAGAGGATTGACTATGAGGAGACTTTTGCACCGGTTGCAAGATACTCTTCCATTAGATCTATCATTTCACTCTCAGTGCAAATGGGGTGGCGGATTCATCAGATGGATGTGAAAACTGTGTTTCTCAATGGAGTTATTGAGGAGGAAGTGTACATAGAGAAGACATAAGGTTTCAAGATAGTTGACAATGAGTTTCATGTGTGCCAACTCAAGAGAGCATTGTATGGGCTTAAACAAGCAACTCGTGATTGGTACACTCAGATTGATAGCTATTTCATCGGGTTGGGCTTCACCAAAAGTGAAGCGGATGCAAACCTGTACCAGATTGTGGTTGACAGTAAGCTCTTAATTATTGTACTTTATGTTGATGATCTAATTTTGATAGGTGATGAGTAGCTGATAACTTCTTGTAAGGAGGATATTGCAAGGGAGTTCGAAATGAAGGACATGGGACTCCTTCACTATTTCCTTGGTTTGGAAATATGGTAGCGAGATGGTGAACTATTTGTTTCTCAAGGCAAGTATGAAAAGAGATTCCGGGTAAGTTTCACATGGAGAGTTGTAAACCCATGGATACTCCTCTTCCAGGAAATTGAAGGAAAGAGGATGCTACTTCAAGAGAAGTAGTGGACGCTACTGTCTATAGGCAGCTATTGGTTTCACTGATGTACTTGGTGAACACCAGACCAGACATTTTCTATGCAGTTATCCAGCTAATTCAAGCTATGGTTAAGCCAACCAAGCTCTTTTGGAAGGCAGGGAAGCATGTCTTGAGATATCTCAGGGGCACTACAGAGTATGGATTATGGTACATACGGATAGAGGGAGTGAAGCTCCAAGGCTTCACGAATGCAGATTGGGCAGGCAGTCCATCAGATGGAAAGAGCACATCAGGAGGGATCTTTAGCATAGGATCATAGTAGTTTCTTAGTACAATAGGAAGTAACGATATGTAGCACTCAGTTCAACCGAGGCAGAGTAAATGTTGGAATGGGGGTTCCTAGCCCTAATTTTGTCCAGTTTTGTAATATTTTTGTAATATTTGGTCTAGTGAAGGGGTTTTGGGGTGGGTAAAACCCCCAATGAATTGTAAGAGGTAAAAAGGGTAGACTAAGGGTCTAAAAACCATGGTTTGTGTACCATAGGATAGCACAGGCTAAGGTGCTATAAGTAGATGGATAGATCACATCTAGAAAAATACTAAGGTTGATTGATGCTAATTGTGAACTGTTAAGATCTATTTTGGGTAGTATTTGGGTAAGGACTCCGGCTGGTTGTGTGCGTGGAGATCCTCAGTACTGCTGTGTGCGGGCCCTGTTGGCTGTGTGCACAGGTTGGGAATTGGGTCGGTAAGTGGATTTTGGAAGCTAATGAATGATAAATTTGTTTGATCGTATCTTTGTGTTATAAGAACTGGCTGTGTTTATGGTATTACGGTGATTATGTCTGTTGATTAATATTGATGCGCACATGGATGTGGAGGTATTACTAAGATCTTATTAGTAAAAGTTTCTTTATTTATGCTATCTGTGGGTTTATGAGCTTCACATTCTGCAAGTATATTTTTAAAGGTTCTGCGATAAGATTTCTTCAACACAAATCTGATAGATCTTAACAAAGTTTCCTCTACTAACTCTCTTTCTCTCAAGGTGCGGAAACCTATTTCTAGCACCCTCCCATACTGCTACGGGTGAGACCTTGGCCTACGCAAGCAAGTTATTGTCGAAAGGGCTAGTGGTATAGGGGTTTGTTGGCAAACCTTAAATTTGAACCTGGGTCAGGACCCGCCAAGCCAACAAATGGTTCTATTGCTGGGATCGACAGCATTTTGAGAGAAATTGGGTAACTCCATGAGGTCACTAGCATCCTGAGAAGTCTGAGCTTGAAGACTGGTACTAGAAACATATCCAGGAATTTTCCTTAAAAGAGAATCAAAGTACAAGGCTAACTGCCGAAGAGTGGAAAAACAATTATATCTTTACAGAAGTATATGATATTTTCTTTGTAACCTTCGCACATGAATTACAGGAGTGGTTAGCAAGATTAGAAAAATTCCAGATGTGTGGGAAAAATGATCAGGTTACGCAATGGACTCCTGAATTGATCCAACAGTTGGAGAGGGCTGATAATAAAATCACCCGGACTACAGATCACTAGGTGGATATTGTTTTTGGAGGATTTGTAACGAAATCTGCAGCTGATCAATTTGTATCTTATTTTGAAGCTGAGCGGAGGTTATTCAAAGGGTTCCAAGGTAAGTTTTTGCAAACATTGCTGCTACTAATTAAGATATTATTGTGCGAAAAAGGTGTTTTGTGCAGTCACACTAGGTGAATGACCTACGATCAGAACGAAAGTACAACACGAAGTGGTAAATATTACAGTCTTAATAAAGAAGGGGACAGATTGGTATATAGTCCCTTAAGAGAGCCGCCTACGCACGCAGAAACTAGTCCTCCGGTTACCCCACCGTAGAATCCACGAAAGGGAAATAATTATCCTACCCCACCGCCACCACCGGAAGACGATATGGCCACGCACATGAAGCTACCCACCTTTAAGGGTGTGGGGGGTTGAGGACATGGACCAATTTTGGTTCATAGCAGAATCAATATGGACTGCACAGAATGTTGCTAGCGATGCTATAAAAAGGGCGAAACTATCCCTAGCCTTTGATGGAAGAGCCTTGGATTGGTTCATGGGCCACATCGGCCAGCACGCAGATCCATCAATATAGGAAATTAAGGATGCCTTAAAACAAAAATTTCGGAAGCCAAAGTCCTACACTCAACTGGTGATTGACTAGAACGATTTTAGACAAGGACCTACAGAGTCGGTATGGGAGGTTGATCAGCGGCTAAAGAAAGTTATCAGGGATGGAGATTTTAAGTACGAAGATAAACAACACAAATAATGGTTCATTCCCATGTTATTACCACACCTGCGCGGGCCTGTGGGCCAGAAGATGATTGATACACAAGAAAAGGCCTTGGAAATTTCCATGAAGCTAGAAGTTGCGCCGGACGATGCCCAGTTTGGGGTGCAGCAGATCCAAGGCCAATTGGAGGCAATGCACCTAGAAATCTAGAATCTACGAAAAGAACGGGGAAAATAAGCCAGCACAGACATCTAGTGCATACGATGCAGGGTGTTGGGCCACACCAAGGATTAGTGCCCTATGTTATTGGACTACATGCAGGCTGTGGGGCCTAACCCATTACGCCTCAAAGATATTGCGGGACCAAGTACCCCCACGTTATGGTGCTCTGACTTTCGAGTAGTCGGATTGCATGATACAAAACACTGCCCCTAACTTGCTACCTATGTCCCAGAATTGAAGCAACAGTGGTGTATATTCTGCTCATCTCTAGGACATGATGAGCACAACTGCTAGACATATGATTTGATGATAGATATAGGAAACCTGTATAGGGTACAAGCTAACCCTTCCACACCACTATCTCCCTCTAGATGAGGAGGCTCCCCTACAAGTGGCCGAGGGGGGGGAAGAGGTGGAAGCACAGGTCGGGGAAGAGGACAACTGATCTTCTATAACTATGGAGAGGTGGGACACTTCGCAAGGGAATTTCCAAACCCTGCACAAAAATTTTGTAGGTATTGCAAGAAATTGGATCATGTGATCAAAGACTGTCCTGTACTGGTAGCAAAGATGCAGGAAAAACAACAAACACCGACGAAGAATGTGTAAAGGGTTAAGGCAGAACCGCACGATGAGGGACCCAGTATTAACATAATTACGTGCAGTGGCATGGCCAGGGGAGGAGCTGAGAAAAAGGTCGCAGCCGAACCACTTATTAGAAAATCCGCTGATAAAAGGGAAAGCCTGGACTTAAAGAAAAATAAAGAAACCTTCCTTGAAGCTAGAAAATAATTTACCAAAAATGAGGTATCTACCTCCAATGCCCCAATGGATCTAAAAGCAGATGAAGAATTGAAGCCATTCCTGCAGGCATGTATGAAGTTACTACGTAACCAAAAGGTAGTCGAGAACCTCCAAGAATTGATAGACAGTTGCGCAGAAAATATTTCCCTACCAACATAAGTGAGAGACGTCAACAAACTTTATAAGCATAAGAAGAGAACCGGTTGGGAAATGTGGCCAACTGTGCAGATTGGAGATTATGAAGTGGATCAGGTCATCCTTAATTTAGGATCCGATGCGAATGTCCTGCCTAAACAGACTTCGTAGAGGATGGGAGAGCCAAGGCTAGAATGGTATACTATACTGCTACGCATGACGAACCAATAGAAGATCATACCACTAGGAAGGATATCAAAGGTTATGGTAGACTGATCGTGGGAGTTAAGGTATACGCAAATTTTGAGGTGATTCAAATTGTAGATGATGCCGACCCTTACCCTATGCTTTTAGGACTGGATTGGGCTATAGACATGGGAGGTATTATCAACTTAAAAAGGAGAAACATGGTTTTTGAGAATGAGGGTCCGTGTGTAATATTCCTTCTATATCCGACAGAGGGCGAGCGGTATACAAAACCAGTGTGCGAAGGGGATGATGTTGATCGGATTTACAAGCTGACTACCCGGAACGAGGATTGGATCAACCCTACTGTTGATGGCGTGCTCTACTGGGATAAGGACAGCGAATGTCTCTCTGACTCAGACGAGGAGATAGAAAATTGGCAGAACCAGTTGCATGACGTATCTACGTTACGATGCCTGAAGATCACAAAGAGCTTTCGATGCATCTCCTCAGAGGTAAGAGAGCTGCCCTATTTTGATGATTTTGATAGTGTTAGGTATTTTCTTAGAGCAATCAATGCAGAAGTCCTAAGAGAACGGAGGATGTGGGCGCTTAACCTAGCTATGCATGCGACCCCTACGTGGTGGTGGGAAACTCATTAGGGGAATTTTGAGGTCTAAAATGGGCCTCGTAAGGAAATAATAAAATAATAACTAAAAAAATAAAATAATATTTATGAATTTTCTATTCACTTTTTGCACCACAATCTATGTAACCATAGTTAAATTCAATTCAAAATTTGTACCAAAATAAAATTAATAAAAAAATTGTATTGATGTGACTATAAATAAGAATGAGATTTTCAAGAAAAAGTCATTATCATTGAACAAGTAATGCATTTGTCCTTTGTACTTAAATAACTTAAAATAAAATATAAATATAAATCTATAAATTCTTAATTATATTATATGCTATTAATTAAAATTTATATTATTTAAATTGTATAATAACATGTAATTAATATACTATATAAAAATAAAATAATCTAATAAATGTATAGGGATATGCATTGTTTCTTTCAAGAAATATGAAATGACAATAATATACTTTTATTCAGAAAGTGTGAAATGAAATTTATTATGAGTACTTTACTTTGACTTTAAAAGTACTTAGAGCACTACCATGGTTAACCATGAGTTTTTGTCCACCATTGAGAATGTGACAAGTAAGTACCTTTAACTCAACAATTCCACCTAAACCATTAGGGATGATGTCATCCCCTAAAATGGGATTGCTTCTCATAAAGTGAATTTATATTGTATATTTTCCTTAGGAGGCCCATTTTAGACCTCAAAATTCCCCTAATGCATAAGGGGACTTTCCAGGATTGGGAGGAATGTCACAGAATGTTGATCCTACGATTCGAACCTCTGATCAACCTACCCATGGAGATTTTCCTCGGCCGTGGCGATCCACGCAAGCACTTGCCTATATGGATGGAAGTACGGTGCGAAAGGACTTGGGACAAATCGGTCCACATGTTTATCCACGCCTTGGGACCTATCCCCACCAAGTGGTATTTGGATGCAGAGCTACATCAGCGCACTCACCACTGGGACACCATGAGGGAAGCATTTTTGGGGACGTTCGGATTGGTAGGTGGGACTGAGAAATTAGAAGAAATCCTGTAGGACATAGATGCTCTATTATTTGATGAATCATGCCCTCACATAGAATGTGGGGAACCAACATAGGATGGGCAGATGTAGGATATTGCCAACTATCAGAATCTATCAGTGGAAGAGTGTGATAAGGACACGTGAAATATCACTATCCCAGAGTCCGAGGTGAACGTGCAGTTGTTGGACCCCAATTACAAGTAGTAGACATGACTAAGCCTCTCAAATTAAGGGAAGTAAACATTAGAACAGAAGAACAACCCAAGATGGCTAGAATTGGGGATTACTGGGATGATCATACCATTGGATAAAATCGCGGAACTTCTCACTGAATATCAGGATCTGTTTCCCACAAAATTTTTAGAGCTCAAAGATATTATAGAGGACCTGGGTGTCATGTAGATCACCTTAAAACCAGATGCATGTCCTGTCAAGTAGTGACCTTACCGATTGAACCCAAAATACAAGCAGAAAGTTAGAGAATAAATTGATAAAATGATAGCCGCAGGTATCATCAAACCAATAGAAAATTTTGATTAGGTAAGCCCTATGGTGGTCCAAGAAAATAATACTAAAGGGGAAATAAGAATCTGTGTAGGCCTGTGCAAGTTGAATGATGCTTGCGACATGATCCCTTCCCTACACCATTCTCTGATGAAATTCTTAACAGTGTGAAGGGTTAGGAAGCATACTCATTCACTAAAGGGTTTTCAGGCTACCATCAGATCAGAATCGCACCCGAAGATCGTAGCAAAACTACCTTCGCAACCGAATGGGGATCCTTCCAATACACTGTCATGCCCTTTGGGCTCAAAAATTCCCTGCCAATATATTTTCACGAGTGGTGGTGGCAGTGTTCAAGGAATTCATTCACAAGTTTCTGGAAGTATAATTTGACGATTGGACAGTGTTTGGATTGGTAAAGAAGCACGGATCGAACCTGCGCATGATGTTGGATGCCTGCAGAAAGCACTAAATTTCCCTAAACATTAAGAAGTGCATATTTTGTGTACCTTTCGGGATCTTGTTAGGACATGTGGTCTGTCGGAACGGATTGATGGTTGACCCAGCCAAGGTGGCAGTTATCATCAACTTAGAATTACCCACAACTGAGAAGCAGTTGCGCTCCATCCTCAGGCCCACTGGAAACTATAGGAAATTAATTCAAGGGTACGCACTGATCACGATGCCAATGGAGAAGATGCTAAAGAAGGACGTATCTGTTTTCTGGGACACGGAGTGTCAGAAGAGTTTTGAGTTGCTCAAGGAAAAGATGGTCTCTGCACCTATCCTCATATTTCTTGACTAGTCAAAGGTTTTTCATGTCCATGTGGATGCCTCAGGGATTGCCCTAGGCACTGTCCTTACATATCCCGGTAAGGGAACATTGACCACCCGGTTGTGTTTGCTAGTAGAAAAATTTCTAGAGCAGAACGTAATTACTCTACTACTGAACTCAAGGGACTGGAAATGGTTTATGCCCTGCAGATATACCGGCACTATATACTGGAAGGGAACTTCAAGGTGTTCACAGATCATTTAGCTTTGAAGTACCTAGGAAATAAGCCTGTGTTGGGGTGGAAGATGTGTCGATGGTTACTACTATTTCAGGAGTATGATTTTGAGATAATTGTGAAGCCTGGGAGACTAAATGCTGGACTGGACCACTTGTCCCGAATCGAGTGTGGTGAAGAGCCAACTAACCTAGAAGAAGGCTTGTCTGATGCACAACTATTTTCTATTAAGGTGGTTGACGAGCACTTTGCAGATATTATTAAATTATTAACTACCAGGATGGCACCTAAAGACTACTTGGTACAACAGAAAAGAGAATTGGTAACCCGTGCAGCTAACTTTACCATCATTGTAGGCCAATTGTACAAGTTGGGAGTTCATGAGGTGCTAAAAAGGTATGCATTGGAGCATGCAAGACAAGCCATTTTAGCAGAAGTCCATGGAGGAGTGGCAGAAGGTCACTATGCCAGAAAAGAAACTGTGAAAAAGGTACTAATAGTTGGGTTGTGGTGGCCCACACTACATAGTGACTCCCGTGCATATTTTAAAGCCTGCGATGCGTTCCAACGGACAAGAAGACCTTCGCGCCAGGATCAGATGCCCTTCCACCCACAGATGGCCCTGTAGGAATTTGATAAGTGGGCCATTCACTTTGTAGGACCCATTAACCCCCCTGGTAAGAAGACAGGTTCTCGATATATCATTACGGCCATAAATTATGTTACCAGGTGGGATGTAACGGAAGTTGTCAAGGACTGCACTATGGACATGGCGGCGCACTTACTTTTTGAGAATATCTTAACCAGGTTTGGGTACCCTAGGGTCCTAATGAGCAACAGAGGAACACATTTCGTTAATGAAACAATTAAGGCTCTGACTGAGAATTCCAGATCCACCATGCCAAAAGTACCCCATATCATCTGCAAGCGAATGGAACCAGAGAGGCATTCAACAAAATTTTCGAACAAGTGCTCACCAAGGTCTGTAACACATGACAGATTGATTGGGACGTGTGCATCCCCTCTATCCTCTAGGCCTATAGAACCACATGTAAGAAGCTCATGGGAAAAACACCCTTCTGCCTCGTTTACGGAAAGGAAGCTATTATGTGTATGGAATACATTGTTCCCAGCTTGCGCATCTTAGCCATCAAAAATATGGCTAACCCAAACAATATGGAGGAGCACTTGGTGCAGTGGGTAGCATTGGAAAAATGCTGATTCATCACCCAATTCCACCAACAGGTTCAGAAGGCGCGGGAGAAAGCATGGCACGATCGACATATTCGACAGAAGGACTTTTCGGAGGAAGCATTAGTCCAACTATATGATAGCCAATTCGCGCGATACCCAGGAAAGTTTTGACAGCACTGGTTAGGGTCGTATTTGGTCAAAGAAATCACCAACGATGAAGCAGTCAGATTGGCCACAATACGCGGCGATTCCCTACTAGGATATGTTAACAGGTGTCGACTACCGAGACTCCTCGGTCACGTCGATCAAATGACTATATGGCCGAAGTAGCTATACTGTGGACACTATATGCAGGGAGGATGCGCAAGAATGGATGCGCGGGGGTGATACACAGGACTGGTAGTACGAGTGGGTAAGAGATAGGTGCAGTTGAAGCGTGCAATGGACAAAACTAGCCATTGGAACGGAGCAGGAACATGGAAAAATGTGCTTCCCATTTAATGAAGCAGCTAACTGGCAATTAATGTGGTGACTTACGAGGACTTTTTACCATTCCCGTAATGATGAAATGAAATTAAGAATCCGTCGACCATTTCTCCATCATGGAAGATATAAGATCGGAGTTGTTTGTTTTACAGGATTCAATTACTACTCAAGCTTGTCGCACCCTGGCCACTTGGGTATATATCATTTTTTCTATCTACCTATCGTCTGCATGACTAAGAAAGCTCTACTGTTTGATAGTAGCCATGCTGAATTTATCTTTCAAGCAAGGATGACCGCTACCAACCCAAATGCACCTCCACCTAAATCAACGTCCGAGGAAATAGGATTTGATGAGGTCCGAGAAGTCACCCCTGCAGTAGAATAAATTGGCTCGACTTCAACACCCCAGAAGGGAAAGGGAAAGGAAAAATAGAAGGAATGGGTTGGTGGGAAGATTCATACTTCCCCTCGGATTTGACGCCCCCCCTCGGAAGGTGCCTAATAAGCAATCGCCCACCGCACCCCCGAATCCGATGGCGCTCATAGAAGAAATCCTGCAGGCGACTTCGCTGACTTGGTTACTAAACTATGTTCGGCCACGTAGAATAGCAACTCGTATGCCCAACATGGATGTCGTTTGTTCCTATATTTAGATGCCTCTAGTCCTTGAAGAAGTTCCCCAGCGGGGAGATATGTTCAGACAACTTCCCAACACAAAGTTCAATAACCATGACCTGGGAAACCTAGAAGCTTTCCCTTCGTTAGCTCCACAACTGTAATTGGAACAGGTGGTCAAATACGGTGTGCACAAATTTGTGCCAATGGTTTGGGTCAAGCTATTAGTCGCGGCAGACATCTTGAACTTGTTGTGCCTCCCCAATTTTGGTCACTACAACATAACTAGCCTTATTGTTCGCCAACTGCTGGCACTTTTCCATGATGGATGCTTGTGGCTCCAAGGCCGCATACCGATCGATGCTGCACTTATTCACTGCATTACAATCCTCCCTATGAACGAGCCTAACCCTAGGGATGAAACGAGAAGGAAATTTGAGCACCATACTGCTGAAGATGTCCAAAAGAGGTACAATGTTGAACGCAACAAGCGGGGCTTCATGATTGATACCATCAATGACCCGGGGACGCGCATGGGCACTTTACTGCTTGCCTGCAAATTAATGCAGAAATTTCAGGCTACAACTGTCTCTAATCATGTAATTCAAATCTCTAGCCAGTGCGAAAAGGGAGTCTGTTATAATTGGTCCCAGTACCTGGTTGAAGAATTTCTCGACAATGTGCGCGAGGCTCAAGAGCAGGGAAAACCTTTCTACTACTTGTGGTTGATCCTGCTAATCATCTTAGTTTCCCAGGAGACCCTGGATGAAGTGTTCTTCCCCCCTCTTGAGCCTGGCATGTGCGAGGGGGCGTGGTTTTCCAATCTATGGGAATTAAAGGACCCCAAGCAGGTCGAGGAAAACAAGATCTTCTAGATACTCTACGATGGGGCTATCTATGTGGCCATTGATTCACAACCGTGCCTATCCTCGACCGTCTATGACAAGTATAAGCTCATAGCAGCATTTCAAATAACCATGCACAATGTGAAAATTTGGGCCCTAAAAGCTCACACTTGGCATGATCTTCCATACGTGACTACTGAGGTTGAAATTGAACAAGTAATCACCACTTGGCCAACGGAGTGGAAGGTCGTAGCCCCGCTAACTGACCTAGAAGTAGCAGGCACATCTGGCCCAAACGCAGTATCCAAACCTACCATTCCGCTCAACCCAATAGCAGAGTCAGTGCTTCCAGCATCCACGCGACAAGGGACCCCCAGAAGCGCCACCGCGCATCCAGAGCCAGACTCCTCGCCGGATGAACACATAAATGATGTTGATGACGCTGGTATTTCCATCTTGCATACCCTTAAGTGGCCCCACAAATTGTCTCAAGGGCCTAGAAAAAAATGTAAGGCCACTAAGACTGGCACCAATGCGAAAGTTACCCTCATGAAGGATGACCTTGAACAGATCGTCGAATCTGTCACTACTATGTCTACTAATCGATGGAGTACTTGGGAAGAATAGAACAAGGTTGTTGTCGATGTTCTACAAGCCAAGATATAGGCCCTCTAGCTCAAAGCAAACACACTTCAAGCGAGCATGGATCAAGGGAGGCAGAATCGGGCGAGCATGGATCATGCAAGGCAGACTCCTGTGGGCCCACTAGCCCCCATTACAACCCTGGCCACCGTCGCAGATATTCGAATCTGCCCACTCCCCGGTGTTGCCTTTGTCTTGGAACTCACTGAATTATGCACCCAAGTCCAGGTATGCTCCTCCATCAGCCTTGAGCTTAGACGACTGGTCAGTGCGCAACTACAGGAATTATTGACCGTCGTCACCAGCGAAATACAACACCGCGAACTCCAAATATAGCAGCACCTCAGTACAGCCGAGTAAGCTATTCTGACCCAAGCCACCAAAGTTGCTCAAATCCAAGGTGCTCACGTCGCCACCATCGCGAAACAGGCTGCCCTAGAACAACTGATCAACAGGCTCTGAGAGGACATGCTTGAAGTCATTCCTACCTTCGTTGAACCCCAAGCTAAGGTCAAAGGATTGGTCTCTTCCCTGAAGGCATCCCAGACTGAGGTACAGGTTTTCAAGGATGAGTTCAAACTTCAACTCGCATCTTTACAGACCAAGATGAAGCCTGAGACCCCTCTAGTGGTACGCACCCAGCGCACTGCATTGGTTACATAAGCCACGACCACTATCACAACACAGATCAGCCAGGGTGTCACTCTGCTTGAGAAGGTTATGGAATTATGGTCCCAAGTGTAGCACAACCCTCTCCTCCACGAGATCGATCAAGAATTAACTCAGAAGGAGCAAGACTGTGAACAAATGGAAGCTACGATGTCCACTCTTGTTCCCGCCCAGCACTTAGCCCATCTTCGAACCAGCCACACACTTCGCACTGAAATTATGAGGCTACGGCACAAGAAACAAGTCCTTGGTGACCATCTCACACCATGGTTGGATGACGCCCTCAAGCTATCGCAGGAATTAGACGAGGCGGTGAGACAATCGAACCAAACTCTCGACAGTGTCGTCGCTGCTACGAAAGGACCAACCTCACAGAAATTGGTAGACATTGTGCAGACTGTCGCCGCGCAAAGCCTTCGTGATTTTCCCCCACTGGTTGTCGTGATGGAGTAGCTCAAGGACATGATGAATACCCCACCGGCGCTGTGACTCGGGATGAGTCACAAGATTTTGTTGGGGGAATGTTGTAACGGGGGTTCCTAGCTCTAATTTTGTCCAGTTTTGTAATATTTTTGTAATATTTGGTCTAGCAAAAGAGGTTTTGGGTGGGTCAAACCCCCAATGAATTGTAAGGGGTAAAAAGGGTAGACCAAGGGTCTACAAACCATGTTTTGCGGGCCATAGGATAACGCAGGCTAAGGTGCTATAAGTAGTTGGATAGATCCAGTCTAGAAAAAGGCTAAGGTTGATTGATGCTAATTGTGAACTATTAAGATCTATTTTGGGTTGTAATTGGGTAAGGACTCCGGCTGGCTATGTGTGCGGAGATCCTCAGTCATGTTGTGTGCGGACCCCGCTGTATGTGTGCGCGGGTTGGGAATTGGGTGAGTAAGTGGATTTTGGAAGCTAATGAATGATAAATCTGTTTGATCGTATCTCTGTGTTATAGGAACTCGCTGTGTTTATGGTATTACGGTGATTATGTCTATGGATTAATATTTATGCACACGTGGATGACAAGGTATTACTGAGATCTGATTAGTAATAGTTGCTTTATTTATGCTATCTATGGGTTTATGAGCTTTTCATTCTGCAAGTATACTGTTAAAGGTTTTTCGATAAGATTTCTTCTGCACAAATCTGATAGATCTTAACAAAGTTGCCTCTAATAACTCTCTTTCTCTAAGTGTTCTAAAACCTGGTTCCAGCACCCTCCCATACTACTTCGGGTGAGACCTTGGCCTACGTAAGCAGGTCATTGCCGAAAGGGCCAGTAATATAGGGGTTTGTTGGAAAACCTTAAATCCGAACCTGGGTCAGGACCCCTCAAGCCAACAGTACATCACAGCAAGTCAAGCTGCATGTGAGGGCATCTGGATGAGAAAGATCCTAGTTGGTTTGTTTAGTTCTTAGATGGATCTGATAATGATACATTGTGATAACCAAAGTTGCATTAAACTCTCGGTTAATCTGGTATTCCATGATAGGTCCAAGCACATAGACATTTGGTACCACCATCTTAGAGATTGTGTTCAGAGGCACATTATGTTACTTCAGTACATTCCCACGGAAGATCAGGATGTAGATATTCTGGCGAACACGCTCGCCAGGAGAAAATTTGAATAATATAGAGGCAAGATCGGGGTGGCAGATAATCCATTTCTTGTTAAGAGGGAGTGTTGAAAGTCCAACAAGAAATTTCAGCAAACACACTAGTGTGGGACCACAGGTCCTAGCGATACATTAGTTTGAAGGCCAATTTAATTAATTAAATTGGTGCAATGCATAATTTAATTTCCCCTTCATTACATTGGACAATAAAATGTAATTTGATCTCATAGTCACTTGTAATAGTTAACTGAGTGTGGCAAATTCAGTTAGTTCATGAATTTCGAGTTGAGGGTGGTTGGTGAGGCATGCAGAGTGATTCTATTATTTATGGAGTTCAAATTTTAGTTGGTGCATTCTTTTAATTCATGAGTAATCAGTTAACTCAGTTAGGTGAGTTAAATTCAATTGAACTAGTTGTAACTATTTGTTGCACTAGTGAGAGATCAAGTGAATCAAATCCTATTTAATTCACAATCAGTGATATGCCATGCAACTGATGATTTACTATTAATAGCTACATGCATGTAAGTTCCAATGGAGACCTAATTGAGAGAAAGGTTAAAGGGATGTTAACTATCAGTTGTGTGATTCGTAGGTTGCCCGGATGCAACCAGACATCCAATGGATTACCCATGATGCTTGCATAGTTTTGGAAGGCTGAAATTCATAAAGAATAGGGATTACATTCCACATGAATTTCACAGGCAAGGCAGACTGATTAGAGGTTGAGAATTGGCTAAGTGTTGGTCAATTTTGTCTTGATCAGTGTGAGACAGTTGTGAGAGTGCAAGAGACTCTTGTGAGAAGAGTTCATTGTAATTGTTTCATGATTCCATGGTTAATATACAATAGAATATAGAGGGGTTTGAGCAGCAAGATTTCCTCGAGAAATTATCTGTGTTGTGGTTTGATTTGTTTCTTTCTGCAATTGTTGTGATTTGCGATCGTGTTTATTTTCCGTAATTGATTTGTAAAGGATTCAATATCTAGCTTTAGTACATTTCTTGATCGGATTGAATCCATTGATATACATATGTTTGTATAATTTCTACAACTAGAACAAATCCAATGCTACAAAAACTAACACTCCCTCTTAGCGAGGAATACGTTCTCTCTAGTGCTACAGATTCTTCCACAACACCACCTCCTGTCATGTTGCTAATTTCTAGCCATTGTTACTTCTTGCCACTGCCCACCAACCACTACGTAAATATGATGTTGCATTTTTGTTGCTGTTAACCCTGTTGTACTTCTTCCAACACTGCATCTGCACTACAACTCTCTATCATTTGTTGTTGTTGCAACAAATGCAACTAAGAAGCATTTGAAATATTGAATCAACTATGTTCAATATGATGCATCTGTCTCCCAAGTCTTGACTGCTACTAGCTACTACACTATCCACTGAAGACTCTTCGTTGTTGTTGAATCTACACTATGCCACTCTACATTGCTTCCAACTCTGTGTTTTTCTCCTCAACACCTGATTGCTAATAGTCTACAAATGTCACTATGGTTCTAACTGCATCTCCTGACACTGTTCCATCCTGCTACTCAATAATGTGGGCCCTTGTAGCCAGGTAATGATCCATGATGTGGACTCCTCAGTGGACCTTGCCCAAATCTGTAGCTCTCTCGGGCTACAATTCCAAGTCACCCCACCTCCTCTTGGACATATTGCTACCAACATTGCGAATTATTCCTCCAACCTAGAGGAAAACTTCTCAATCTCAGCGGACGCTGGTTCTTGGTCCTACTTCTCTTCCTTATCCTTCCTACTGAGAGGACATTGAGTACTTTAGTAAATCTCACCATATCTGAAGCACTCGACCCTTGACAAGTTCTTCTTCTTCCTTCTTTTCTCCCCCTACCCCTGACTGGGACCCTTTTATGCGAGGTCCAAATTCTCCTCCTCCTTCACCACCTTCGATCCGCTACTACCACTGATGGAGCTCTTTATCAGAGCTTGTATTAACTCTTCTTGCTGCAAATTGGCCCACATCCTATCCCATCTTGGAAAAGTGTCTCTACCGAATATTCTTTGGACAAACACTTGCCAATCCTCCGAGACACTATTGAGTGCCAATCACACTAGCTCTGATGGTTGAGGTGTTTCCCCAATAGTTTCAAGTTGGTCTTGGACCTCTTGAATCCTGATGAGGAAGGGATCTATGCCTTCCCCTTTCTGCATCTTGGTGTTTCTCAGCTTCTCTTCCCGGAACATATTTCTCTACTCAGAAGTATACCCTGATATAGTGTGGAGAGATAATCCCACATTTCTTTGTCCATACCCTTGTCTACCACATGTGAGACTATATGATGTTGCACTCCATCTAGGATGAACCCATTTTCCCTTTCCATCTCCTTCTTGCATTATTTTTATTGATCTACATCCTAATGAACTGCCACCATATTGTTTATGTAGGATTTCAAGCCATATTCATCTCGAAGGAAGGATATCCTAGCCTTCTAGATGACAAAGTTGGAATCTACATCCAAACTATCATGATCTCTAAGCCTTGTTGTGGCCATCTCAAAAAAATATCGAAAACCCCCTCTTTCCTTCTTCTTGGCTATTACTTTGCTACTCGCACTCCTTTCTGGAATGCATGGATATGTTAGCTACTATTAGTATCAATATTCATGGAAAAATCAAACTTATGAGATTTTAAGTTTGTTGAGATAAATTTTCCCTCTATTGAGTGTGCTTTTCTCTTCCACCCAATGTTCATTCTACTACTGCAAAACCCTCTGCATCCAACCAAGGAATTTGCTCCCTCTGACTGTTGGAATCACTATCCCTGGAAACTCAACTTTTCTGTAACCCTACAACTGAAAAAAGAATTTTTGCTCCAGGAATTAGGCATGCACGTCTAAGTATTGCACTGCTTTCTCTCTCTGAGCAATGAAATTCTCTCTTCCTCTTCTAAGCTTCTTGACTAATCAATCACACTCTGATACCATGTGAAAAATCCAAAACTGAAATCCTATTGCAGAAACTAGTATTATTTCTTCTAACTGATAAATTAATTATTCAATTTATTGTTATGGAAATATCGAAATAAACACACTGCAACCTTCACAAATAAAACTGTGGAAATAAATTAGCGTTGGAAACTAAGAAAATGCTAGCACACACACACACACACATAAATTAGACACCGTTATTTTTGGATAATTGTCCCCATAAAAACCCAATGCGAGAAACCCGATGCAACAATTTATGGTTTTATTATTAAGTAGCAGTGATAAATTATGAGTACAATAATTTGGATATTGAATTTGGAAATCCTGTAAAGAAAAATACTGGTAAAAATCTAGTGAGGAATTTTCCTCATCCCACAGGAAAATTCAACATTGAAGACTAGCCTCTGAAACCCTCTACGAATTGTCCCGCATCACCCTTTGCGTAGGATCTATGTAGGATATAATTCATATGAAATGGATATCAATCTAAGTTTCTTCTATTATTTTTCACTGACTCTGGAAACACTACCCCTGACCTCTGCAAAATTCTTCTACCACTAGAACACTGAAACGACTTCCCGCCCTGCAAATTGAATTACCTTTAGAGGCTACTATGCAGTCCTTGCATCAACCTCACTATGGTTCTTTTTCCTCTTTTCAAATGCACTCATAGATCTAGAAATACTCCTCCGGCCTCACTGTCCCTACCCCTCACTCACAACTTCGATCTCTGGCTCTCCGGAAACTGGTGTTGTTCTTTAGAAATCAATTTTCCAATAAAATTAAACTTTTTTTGTTTATGGTGTATCTTCTCCAAGTGCCCATTGACTTCCTCTTATAATCCTCTGTTGATACTTCAACGACCAATATTAAGACTTAATCAATGGATAGTTGTTACACGATAATTTTTCACTGTACATGTACTCCCCATCCCTGATCCTGGAGACCCCTAACAGTGACCCATGTGCTTGTTTTCCATCATGAAAATATGCCTTCATGTCCTTTTTAGCACAATGAATAAATTCTTTGTTGGCCATTCTTGAAGTAGCTCCTTGTAAACCTAATTATATGGAGCGATGCACCCTCTCCGTGTATTGCTGGCGTTGATGGCCTATTTTTGGTCTAGGGTTGAACTAATCGACATTGGAACTAGGCTTATACTCGTGATGATCCCCTTCTAGGAAGTTTTTTAAAAATGGAAGTGAAGCTTTGAGATCTGGAAGCTTCGTGGCGCAGACCTGGCTGTTTGTTCCTGAGAATAGAGTTGAGCTTCTCCCTTTGGCATCTTTTTTCTTACAAAATTGGAACCACCCAAAGGGATTACCCATTTCCCCACCTAAAGTGGATCCATGCTCCTTCCTCCCTTTTTTTTATAATGGACAATCTCCCATAGCTCTGCTAGTTAGAAAAAATATAGAAGAACAACAGAGATACTTTTGTTGCTATATATATCGAGTGAGAGTTGGGACCTTTTGCCCTCACATCAAGTTGAAACAGCACTTTGGAGACATGCCAGCTGGATCAGGACCCATTGAAGGAGAGTTTCGACATCAGGGTGTAGGTTGTAACTCGACCCCCTCTCTATTTTAGTATAATACGATTGGTTCATGCTTTCCATTCTTGTCTTAATGTGTGATTGGATTCTTAGTTTTCCTTGATCAGATAAGTAGGTTATGTATGCATTATATATGTTATGCTTACACGTTTGTTGTGTTTTGATTCCTCGTGCAGGTAACCGAGTTCCAGGAGCAGCAAATATCTAACCACGAAATGCAAAGGGCCAAAGGATTCAAATGGGAATTAGCATCAGATTGAGGTAGGTGATCTATTCACGATATACATGAGTTTACAATCTAGGAAATTAGGTTTCTAATTGTTCCATGTTGTTACTAGACACACTCTAGGGATAGAGGGATCGTCTCTATCCGTAGAGAGGATTTTCCTACAGATCTGACAACTCCACTGGGGACTACTAGCCTTTCAATCTCATATTTTCAATTTTTTTATCTCTTGTCTTATCTTCGATTTTCATCGAGGGTCCTTCTCCTTGTCTCTGTAGCTCTTGTAATTGCTTACAGACCTTTATCTCTCCATTGAAGTGATAATCTCAGTGTCATTTTTGAAAACCTTTTTATTTTTCAATATTTTCCTTGATCTGCATTGGTATTTCTCTGATAGTTGCGTCGATAAGCGCATTATGCATTTTACATAGGCGCCCTTTTTCCTTTCCAGCGCAGGTTTTGGCATCAACATTCGCGTCGATTCCTATGTATGAATTTTTAGGTTTTCCTTCATTTGATCAGCCAGTGAGTCTTGTCTTTCTAACTATTTTTACTTGTTTGAGTAACTCTGTTCCTTCTCTATTCATTGACATTTCTGGTTCAAGTTTCACACCTTTGGTTGTCTATTTTTCAAAGCTGGTTGCATCCTTGTCTTCCTAGGGTTTCAAGGTCTCCTCGGGCCATCCAAGGGGTTGCTTTCTTTGCTTACCTCTAGACTTCTCATTGAATCAAGTCATGTCATACCTTTCAGGCTTAGTGTTTGATTGGGTTTTATCTGTCGGTCGGTTCTCGCGGATAGTATTTTTTCAAGTGTATATTTTGAATGCATTTTCATTTCTATTCATCGTCAAGCATAGATTACAATTTATTGCGTTCCAGTTGAAGTTTGTTTTGTTTGAGTGATTAATCAGTGTGTTGAATGAAGAGTGCTTTGTTTTGAAGAAAATGGTTCGCGTCTCTCTTTGATTTTCAAAATATTTTCTTCTTGTATGCATATCTGAGAGATCTCATTGTGTTGTTTATTAATTCACATTCTACATTTCACATTGTGCTTATAAGGAAAATACAAAATATTTTTGTTTCATTTCACTTTATAAAATGAAAATTTCATTTCAATTCGCTTCTTAGTTCATGCAGGGAAATGAAGAAAATTATAAAATTTTGTTTCGCTTTAAAATTTCGCACTTGAAGAGAAAAGTGAATGTTGTTTTATGCATTTGTTTTGTTTCTGTGTTGATTGTGTGAGTTTCTCTCTCCCTAATTAACGTAGGATTCATTCTAATGAATGGTTCTTTTCTCATTTAGCTGCATTTTAGGGATTCATATGACATCGGTAGGGCTTTGAAATCGAGACATAATTCAAGATCAACCATAAAATTTATTCAATCAATCTAAGGAGCATTTGGAACCTAACAAATCACATTTAGAGGTCTAGCCTAAAGACGTGTTCCGACATCGTTAAGCATACGATTTATCGCTAACAGACTGTGTTACAACCCAGGGGTGATATCACATCCCACGTATGGAAGTATATTGATGTATGAAAAGTATATTTTGGAATTCTCTCATCAAATGGTTACGCATCAGACAGCACTACTAAGGATTTGGACTCCCATGTATCACCGCATATATTTTGGGAGACACCACAAGGTTACATACCTGCCATACGTAATTGAGCCGACCGCCTTGTAGACGTGATACACCAAACACAACATTTGGGGATATTGGTTGTCGTACGTTGATTCCTTGGTATTTTCTCTTTCATTTGATCACCAAGGTGTATATTGCAGTTCTCGGCTACCTCGTAATCCTTTTACCTAGCTTACCCCTTTTTTATTTATTTCATTTTTTCTAAAATTAATTTCCCACGATCACATGGCTTACATGTTAGAATATTTTTGGGCCTCATCATGAGTAACTCCTTATAAAGATATTGTTTAAAGCCTTGAATTCATCATCTTTCTCCTCCCTTGATTTTTGAGATAAGATCATCATGGCTTAACCACCAAGTTTAGTTTCCTCTCCATCTACTCCTTCCGAAGGGACATTATCGCTTGTCTCTTCTGATTCTCCACCTTCGACTAGGACTCAAACTGATGAGTTCACTCTCGTTCTGAGTATTCAACCTCTCGCCTCTCAATATCCTCCTGATGTCCCATTAGGATATGTTTCCTCCTCTCTGAATCCACTATTTGATCCCATTGAAATATCCCCTCAACAACCCTATCATTCCATACGATACACTTGGTGTACCATTTGTGAATTCACCGTGTCCATCTCAAAGTGTTGCCCTAAATTTGTTCCCGATGGCTTCTGAGGGAGAAGTTTAATCCACCCTAGAGGTTTCAAGCACCATTATTGGTGTAGATGAGACTACATATGAGGGACCCCAATTCCCTCCCGAGGGTCTTCCTTATGTGATGACTCAACCTTCCTCCTAGCCATAAATTCCATAGAACTACACCTCGTTGGGACACCTGATCTCGAATATGTCAAGTGGTACACCTTTGTATTAAAATACTATTTGGAAGAATACTGGAGTATATTCCCCTAGTCCAAGTGTTTCAATGTAATCATTTCTATGCCTGCTCGAACTATATTCACGCCTACTTTTGTAAAGCTAACTGTTTCCATAGGTGTTTCAGTACTCCAGTGTCAATCCCCTCGACTTCAATTTCTAGAGGAGGTCCTACCCTATCAAATGTCTCCCAACCTACTGTTGGATCATCCACGAGTGGATCTTCGGCTTACATTCTGAATTCCTCTCAAGCTGTTGACAGCATTCCTATGCCCATTGGATCGTCCGGCCCAATAGGGCCTGAATATGGCCAATATCAACAATTTTTGCAGAGTATTAACTAGCAGTATTATCTCCTGTATGGTTCCCAGCAGTTTCAAACTCAGTTAGTAAATCCTCAAAGGATTTCAAGGGAAACCTGGTGTCCAGACAGGGGGTTATGTCTATCAGCAGGGTTTTAACCATGGTCAAAATTGACCTTATGTACCATAAGGGCAACCTTTCGTAGAACAAGCAGTGCCTTACATATAACCTAATCAACCTTTTGTCCATCAAGGAAAATTTTCCATTTTTCATTAGGGACAACCTTCTCGTCAACCAGGCCAACCCCAATTTCAGCAGGGTCATCCTTTTTTTCCAGCAAGGACAACCCTCCATTTAACCAAATCTGGTCTTTATTCAACCAGGTCCTTAGGTACAATCTGGACCTCAGGTACAACCTGGTCCTCAGGTACAACCTAGCCCTTGGGTACAACCTGGTCCTCGAGTATAACCTAGCCCCTAAGTACAACCTAGTCCTCAAGTACAACTTGGTCCTAAGGCACAACCTGGTCCTCAGGTACAACCTAGTCCTCAAGCACAACCTGGTCAACCTTAGCAACCTCAGGGTATGATCCAACAACCCCAGGGACAACCCCAAGGAAATCCATACCAAACCTTCCAGCAGCCGCAAAATCCGTATGATGGGAATTATGGTCAACCTAGAACTCAGTGGTCTAATGTAGGTCATAATCCATTTTTGGGTCAACAACCAAGATATGGTCAAAATCCACAAAGTTTCAACCCTTATGGATAGTACCAAGGTTTAAATCCTTATGGGAAAAACCCTTCGGGGCAGCACCCTTAGAGGAAAAATTACTCCCAACCCAGTTGGCATCCACAAATGGGCATGTATCAAGACACAACACCATCACTTTTAATCCGCAATTTCCATTTCTCGCGACGTTGGAACTTCCTGATGTGTCAAGACTGACCAACGATCCAATTCTTCACAATCTATATTTGTTCTTGGTTCCAACCAAAATTCCGAGCGATTGCCCCAAGTTTGAAGGCAAATATGGGGGAGACCCCCAGCCGCATGTTATTACGTACCATCTTTGGTGCTCCTCCAATTCCTGGGTCGACGATTCCATCTATTTACGTCTCTTTCAAATAATTTTGATCGGTACTGCTATAAAGTGGTACATTGAACTCCCGCGCAAGACTTTTCAAGATTTCAATTCCTTAGCCATGGTCTTTCTCACGCATTTTCAATTGCTTGTTCGTTATGAAACAAGAACCCACCTCTTGACATCCTTAAATAAAAATACTATTATGCATATCTCTGATCATATCCATGAATGGAGAAGGTGTTGTCGTTTGATCAAATTTGACATCCCTAATCAACTATTGACAAAATGGTTTACCAAATCATTTGTCAATTAAATCACTAAGGATATCGCTATGGGGGCAGCTGTCACAGAAGAGCAAACCATAGCTCGTGCCTAGTATCTTGATCTTGTTTATTCTCAGCCTTGCACGTTATATGATATATTTCCTGACACCCTGCACCCAAATTCTCAGTCTTCAGTGTCAAAATGTTGGTGACACCATCGATAGACAGCATCATTGGTTCTGTTTCCCAGACTTCACGGAAGTCTTCTTCTGCTTCTAACCAGAAATCGTCTTCTTTCTCTAATTTTGTTCCTCAGAATCCCCAGAATCCTAGAAAAACCTCAAAGGTTAACGTCGTTCAGTCTTGTACAGCCAAAAAATCCTCTAAAGGAAAGAAGAAGGGAAAAGGAAAATCTCAATTTGATGCCCGAAAACAGGATTCCTCCAAACCTCACACTGATGATGGAGCTAGACGTAAACTAAAGTATCCTTGCCTTATATGTGATGATGAACATTACACCAAGGAATTTCCTTGACGAGCCGAAGTGAGTTGATTGCTCAAAGGCACCCAAGGAACTCCAGTTGTTCTTAAGGAACCGTTTCCATCATAACAGACTCAAATGTTGGAGCAACCCCAGTCTTCCACCCATTTTGGTTCTCAAGTTTTCATGATGAATGGCACTGCACCCATATCTATCGCTACCAGATAGAAATATTATGCAGAACCGCATCCAGCGATGGGGAAATAAATCGCATATGCTCTTATTCCTTCTCCCCATCCCGCTTCCGACCCTCTTCATATTGAAAGGCCTAGTTCTAATCCTATTGTAGGACCACCTTCTAAAGGTGTGCTCTGCAATTCCTCCTATAATCTAAATGCCCGTGCCTCTCAGCATTATAATATTGTTGAGGATTTGGCTCAGGCACCATCTGCTATGTCTGCACTAGAGGTACTTCAGAGCTGTCTATCACAACGAAAGACATTATTATCCACTATCGAAGGAGTTGATCTAGCCGATTCAAGCCTTATTACTTTCGATCTGGAGAATTACTTCTCGTGTCTCCCTCATCAACTTGCTTTATTATCCAAGTTGGTATTAATGGTAAGAATATCCATCAAGCGGTCATGGACGAAGGTGCATCTACATGCATTATTTCTATTTCATGTTTTAAATCCATTGGTTCTCAACCTCTCAATCAGTATTTGAATACCTTGGAGGCCTTCGACGGGAGAGATTCTCATCCTTTTGGTATCCTTCCCAGTTTTCCTATCACTTTGGAAGGAAAAACGGTCAACATTAGGGTTGAAGTTGTTGATTCCAAGCTCAATTTTAATCTTCTCCTTAGTCATCATTGAACTCATGCTATTATTTGTGTGTCATCCACTCTATTTCATGTTCTCTGTTTCCCGCGTGAAGGAAAGATTATCATTGTTGATCAGTTGTCCTTTTTTTCTTCCACTTCTTCTGAAGGAAATATTCTGTATGTAAACCGTACCACCACACCGTATGAAAGTGTGGGGGCAAGGATTTTTAAATATTCAGCCCTTATGGGTCTATTTTCTCTTCCTCCACCAAACACTGCTCAGGTTAATATGATCTCCACTTCTTCTTATCCTTGGATCATCCCTTCGCCTGATCAGGTTGATTCATTTGGTGATGTGATGTCGTTAAGCCCAGTAGAGGTCAATTATTGTGAAATTGTATCGGCTTTGGCTAATCACTCTGAATATGCTACTTCTAGCATGCATTTTGATGTGTACTCCAAATCTCCTTGGCTCGATTCCTCGCATTCGTCTGATCCCCTAAATGAGACATTTTCATCCGACAAGAGTATCGTGGAAACTATGTCTCTTGAGAAAACCCCTTGGAATGATATTCATCATTGTTCTTCATTTCCCCCAAGCCATGGAGTAGATCAGTCATATCATGAAGATATCGCTCCCCATGTTCTACACGAACCACTGCCAACCTCGGTGTCGGCCCATCAGTTCTTTTTTGAAGGGAACATGGGCAGTATTGCTAAGACTATGCCTATCAAAATTTCTGAAAAACCAGGAATTGTCGAGAATATTCATATTGGGGTGACTTGCTCCTAGATGAGGTCAATCTCTATACTAGTCTCTTTCAATAATTTCGAGATGTTTTTGCATGGTCATATGTGGAAATGTTTGGCATCGACTTGAGTATATTGGTGCATGAAATACAAAATTACCCTGACGTGAAGCCTTTTTGTCAACAAAATTTCCCTGTGCACCCTAGAAAGGTTGCCACCATTAAGGGAGAATTTGAAAAACTTCTTAAGGCTGGATTCATTTATCCCATCCCATTATAGAGTGGGTGTCCAATATTGTCCCTGTCATTAAAAAATAGGGTACCATTCGCGTTTGTGTTGATTACCTAGATATTAAGCGGGTTTGCCTGAAGGATAATTATCCCACTCCGTTTATTGATGAGATCATCGATGAATGTGATGGGAGTGAGATATTATCCTTTCTGGATGGTTTTTTGGCTACAACTAGATCAGCATATTACCCGTTGATTAGCACAAGACTGCCTTTATCTATCCAAGGGCAACCTTCGCTTACAAAAATATCCTTTTTGGTCTCAAGAACATCGGTGTTACTCTCCAGCGCATGATGTCCTATGCTTTTCATGACATTAAAAACATCATGCATCCTTATCTAGATTACCTCCATGCTCATTCATCTAAGCATCATGACCATCCCACGCACCTTCGAGAGATTTTTCTACGCTTCTGACGATATTATATTCGTTTGAATCTGCATAAGTGTGTTTTCTGTGTCGAATCTGGCAGAATCCTTGGGTTTTTCATCCCTAAAGAAGGCATTTATCTCAATCCCTTGAAATTCGAGGCTATCGTAAATTCACCCCCTCCCTCCTCTTTATCTCAATTTCGGAGTTTGCAGGGGAAAGCTAATTTCCTATGTTTTTTCGTTCCCAATTACACAAAACTTTCTAAAGGTTTTACACGATTTCTAAAACAAGGGATCCCATTTTTATGGGACGAAGTTTCTCAACGCTCCTTCGATTCTTTAAATAAGTTTCTCATCAATGCTCCTTTACTACATCCCCCAAATTACCATCGTGACTATTTTTTATACTTAGCAGCTTCCTCCGACACCATAGCTATGGTACTCGTTCAAGACAATGACGATGGTACTGAACATGTCATCTATTACCTCAGCCATAACCTTATGGATACAGAGACTCGATATTCCCATGTTGAGAAATTGTCTTTAGCTGCGGTACATGATATCCAGTGCTTTTGGCATTATATTCTTTTACGCACGACTACCGTGATCTCCGACTACAATCCTATGACTTATATCTTGACGCACTAGTTGCTGGGGGGAGAATATTTAAAATGAATTGTCATTTTACAGGAGTTTTATTTGGAATTCACTGCTGCAAAATCAAATAAATCATCCTTTTTCATTGAATTAATATTCTCCCTTCCCTATGCCTCTGCTCCATTGACTGATCTCGATGACAACATTCCGGATGAGGCTCTCTTCCTAATAAGCACTGTCGATCCATGGTACAGTGATATCATCGTGTATCTCCAGACCCAAACTTTCCAATATGAGTTGGACAAGTCTAATTGTCGACGGATTCAACGTCATTCCTAACTATATCGTATCATTGGGGATACTTTATACCGATTCGAAATAGATTTGATTCTTTGTCATTGTCTGACTTTCGAAGAAGCTGAGAGAGTGCTCAACGATTGCCACTCTGCGGCATGTGGTGGTCACATGTCTGGCTATGCAGAAACTCAAAAAATCATTCGTGTTGGTTACTTTTGGCCTTCTATTTTCAAAGATTACATTCTTGTCATCGGAAAATTCCATGCTTTCCGTATTTATCAGCGCAAGATGTGTGCCCCACCCGCACCCTTACAACTAGTTGTTACCATTGGCCCATTTTCCAAATGGGGCATTGAATTCATGACATGTAACCCTCACTCAGTCGGGGGGCATGCTTATATCATTGTCGATGTGGACTATTTCACTAAATGGGCCGAGGCGATGCCTACATATGTTGCTAATGGTAAAATTGCGGCTCAATTTCTCTTCAATCATGTTATCACACGGTTTGGTGTTCCTCATGCCATTTTCACCGACCACGGGTCTCATTTTCGCCACTACATGATGGTTGACCTAACTTCTCAGTTGGGCTTGCGTCACGACAGCTCAACTCCATATTACCCTCAGGCCAATAGCCAACTTGAAGCAGTAAATAAGGTTTTAGTTACCATGCTTCAACGTACCATTGGGATGCACAAGTCAAATTGGCATCTCGTGTTGTTTTCAGATCTTTGGGCATACCGAACCTTGACTAAGAATGCTACTGGATTCACCCCATTTTAGTTGGTGTGTGGCCTCAAAGCAACCTTGACGATTGAATGTGAGATTCCTTCGCTCAAGTTAGTTCTCGAATTACTTCTTAATACCTCGCCAGAAGAGGAACATCTCTTGTACTTGGAGTGGCTTGACGAAACTCGATGCTTCGCTGCTTTGGTTACTGAAGAAAAAAAGAAACAGGTCAAAGCCCATTTTGATTAGACCGTTTCTCAACGTGCCTTATCTGAAGGAGACTTGGTCCTTCTTTACGACCAAGCACACGATAAGCCAGGAGCAGGAAAATTCGAACCCATATGGCATGGGCCATATATCGTAAAACATGTTTTTCAGAAGGGGGCCTATGAGCTGATTGATTATGAAGGTTACCCTTTGGATAAACCCTGAAATGGGCTTTATCTAAAGAGGTATTATGCATTATTTTATCGTGTATTTACTCTTGTACATTAGTGTGCTTTTCATTTTTGTACATTTTTGGTTTACTGTGCGTTTGCAAGTGGTTTTCCTGCTTATTTTGTTTTACTTGATTTGCAGATGTCTTTGGCTCCTTATGTTGGTTTCGCTGATGGTGCCTGCCGTAGTACCTAAAATATATCTTCTGCAGCTTGGGTTATCTATGACCCTAATGGTGAGTTAGTAGATCTGCAAGGTATATGTTTAGGTCGTACAACCAATAATATTTTTGAATACAGTGAAATTATTGAGCTTTTGTCCGAAGCAATTTCTCTTGGCATTAGAGAACTTGTTGTCAACCTGTATTCACAACTTGTTGTTCTACATCTCAACGATAAATATTCCGTCAAACACCCTCAAATATTGAGAATATATTTGCGTGTTCGTTTGTTAGAAAGAAATTTTTATTACATCACATATCATCATATTCCACAACACATGAATACATTAACAGATGCATTGGCTAATCATGTTCTAGATAGACATTTGCGGAATTTATAATCATCATAGCATAACATGGAATAGGAAAATAGCATATATATATATATATATATATATATATATATATATATATCGATTGCTTTGTATATATTGTTTACTAGTACATCATAACCCCCTCAAAAAATAATATATGTTCTGGTACATAGTGAGACTCGCATGTCTCGGAAAAACTGCAGAAAAGGAAAATATAATCTAATCCGCGTGGTGGTCATGATAGCAAGCTACTACTCAAATAAATTGAGTTAGCAATCGATGGATGCAATTGGATACCCCAACAGTGTGACACTGGTACTGACGGGGAATGTCTCCCATCTGTGCATACTCTAGAATCCTGATGGTCAAGGCATCCAGGTTCCTTGCAATCTCCTCTTCAAGGTCCGCTCCCTCCACATAGTGGGCACCCTCGAAGTCTCTTGCCACCCTCCTAGCGATTGGTGACATCCCCGCAAACCTTTGTGGTCCAACATCTGTGATACATAAAGTTTCACATCAATTCATATATATATATATATATCTTATAAAACATGAAAAAATAACAAAAAAATGTTTTTACCTCTGTCATCCCAGCACTCACCTGTTGGAAGTGGCATATCAGGGTCACCCCAGAAATCTGTCCCAGATTATGGCTAGTCTTCAACCATGATCACCTAATGCCTCAATAATGTGAAGAAGCCAGGCCCAAATGACATCCTTTGCCCGTCTCCTCCACGAGTCATCAATGTTTCCCACCTTGCCAACCGTGTCTCCCATCGCACTAGTGCCTCCATCTCTATCCCTTGGTACTGGAATAGAGGCACTTGCTCTAAGAATGAGGCCATCAGAATAGACCGTACCCAAACTGCTTCAGTTTGCTGTTTTTACATTTCGTGAGTTGTTTCTTCATTTTTTCCACTACGGCCTCACACCAGTTGAATACGGTGGGTGCCATGCAATCCACCGCCATCTACAGTTGAGCCTCAGTGGCCTCATGCAATGCTTGCACCCCAACCATGTGTGTAATACTCTATAGCACTACCTTGGGTGCTAGATCATTTATTGTGCTTATGGATATCTTGCCACTCAAGGATCGTGTTGCCTCGGAGCATGCTCTCCCAATGAACATGTCCATACTCTCACCCATGATTCGGGATCTGGAAAACCATGCTCTTGCCACTCTACACGAGACACCAGTGATGAAGTAGATGTCCGCAACTTTGATTTCTAGTTCTTGGTCACCAAGGATAAATCTCTCTTGGTCTGTGTCCTAGATACTAACCAGATACTGCAGAAGATTTGGTTGGGCTCTTATGCCCGGGGTCATAAAGAATTTGAGGACCCCACATTTCCTCATTGCGTCCATGCAAGCTTTGTTCTGCATAACTACCTAATCAACTCCAACATGATCTCATTATTTCCACTCAATCACCATGAATGATGACTTCTCTTCCCTACAACAACATTCAACAAGACCCTTGTCAATGTTTAGGCCCAAAAAAAAAATGTATTAAAAATAGCGGCGCCCATCGGCGACCTACCCATTGTAAAAAGGGCAGGTCGGCGCAGCCCTGATAGTGGATACCCACGCCGATCCGCGACATTGTCAAAAATGAAATCCTCTCCCCAAAATCATAATAAGCCCTAAATACACTTAAATTAATATTAAAATTCAAGCAAGGAAAGTGACTCGTACCTGGAACAGAAGGTTTGTTGATTGACCTCCCGGATCTCCTGCAATGCACTCCTGAAGATTTGAGGTAAACTAGGGTAAAAAAAATTTCTCAACCAAGTGAAAGTGAAAAGTAGTTTGTTTTTTACTTTCTCCATATTTTATAAATGCGCAATGAAATTTTAGGGTTTTTTCCATTATTTTAATAATATTTTAAATGCTCTTACCTTGAAAATAGCTATGGTTTGTTCTTGTGCAGTGAACGGGTCAATTTCCTCATGGATGACACTTTTACAAGTTCTAGTTTACTAATTTTTCGGACTCGATTAAAAACAAATGAAAAAGTAACCACCGTGGAGTCATATTTCAGCACTTTACTGACTCCCTAAACCTAAAAATATTGTCGAGTTCTTGTCATTTTTAGCTCGTTAAAAGTGCACGAAATTTCATTTACCAAGTATGCATTTACCCCTTTTTTGGGCTGGGATAAATTATTTACGAACGATAAAAACCTTAGTCAATCACGACTAAGAGGTTCTCTCACACTTTATTTTCTACATTTTTACGTATGAGGGACTCTTTGCAAAAAGGGCCATCTAGAGTTTTCTTTTCGCCTCTTTTCAAACTCTCTAAACATGAAAAGACACCGAGTTTCACCTTTATCAGACTCGTTAAATTTTAACGGCATTGGATCTGTCATCATGATGACATCGAGTTCTTCCTTCCTAGGGCTCGTAAAATGTACTAGGATGGATTTGTCTGAAGGACAAACTTATATCACAAGAATTTTCTATTCCCTTCAAGCTTGTATACAAAAATAATTGGGGTACTTGCCAGAAATGGTGGGGAAAAATAGAATGCATTAATCAGTTGTGTTGGCAGTATGTCACTCTTGAACATGAAACATCCTCTGTTTCATGTCAGGTTGGGGATATCCTTCATTCGTCACTTTTCCTCCATGGGTTCAAGATATTTTTTTTTCCTCTTATGCCATCACCATTCTTATCCAGCATGACCTTTGATTCCATTTGAGTGAAATACTACCAAATCCAGAGTCCTGTCTCTGATATGTTCAAGAGAAGTTCCTTTTCTGTCTCATTCATTGCTTGGTTCTCTGATCACTCTCACTATTCTCTTATTGCCTGCATCTCGTGTCAATGATGTGAGATACATTATGGCCCTCCTTCGACGAAACACTTCTTGTCGACCTTAGCACATTATCTAAGAATTTGATCTACAGATCCCCTTTTCAGTACCTTAGAGCTTGCATGCCTTAATGGCAGGTTGTTCGCATCCGAAGATAGGCTTACATCATTGGCCTTCGATTGGGTGATTCCACAAGTGCTCAATGGCAGCTCCTTATTCGCATCTCGTGGATTGTACTGTTGGTACCTTGAGACCCATTTTCATTATTGGTGGTTTCTCTCGCACCTGTTAACAATTTACATCATTAGCTGGTGATCAGGCGATTTTCTTGCATGTTCAGCTTCAGCTCATTTATTCGCATGCTTGAATGTGTACTTGATTGGATCGTGACGAAGCGCAAGACCCTAGGTTTTTTCTAATAAAACCTAGGCTGCGAGGCGATATGTATTATTCATGATTGTACACATGACCCCTTCATTTGGATGGTTGCGACCATACCTTGAGTCTATATTCGTAATCCTCTTTATTTGGATGGTTGCGACCATACCTCAGATCCCATTTCATGTTTACTTCTATGGATGGGTGAATCCATACCTTATGTCATGTGATTATTTTAGAGATATCAATTTATGTATATGTGTGCTTGTTTGCACAGGTTTTCTGACGATGACATCTTGGTCCTGGCACTTATTTGTAAATCATTTCACCCCTCACTCTCGTTTGGCCTTCATGATTTAGGAGGCATCTGTTACATGGAAATTTGTCACTATACCTGTACTCACCGTCCCTGATCCTAGAGACCCCTAAAAATGACCCTTGTGTCTGTTTTCCATCATGAAAATATGCCTTCATTTCCTTTTTAGCACAATGAATAAACTCTTTGTTGGCCATTTATGAAGCATCTCCTTGAAAACCTAATTATATAGAGTGGCACACCCTCTCCATGTCTTTCTTGCACCGATGGCCTCTTTTTGGTCTAGGGTTGTGCCGATCACCATTGGAATTAGGCTCATACTCGCGTCGATCCCCTTCTAGGATTTTTTTTTAAATGGAAGTGAAGCTTCGAGATCTGGAAGCTTCGTGACAGAGACCTAGTTTTTTTTTTCTTGAGGATAGAACTGAACTTCTCCCTTTGGCCTCTTTGTTCCTACAAAAGTGGAACCACCCAAAGGGATAACCCATTTCCCCACCTAAATTGGATCCATGCTCCCTCCTCCCTTTGTTATATAATGGACAATCTCCCATAGCTCCACTAGTTAGAACAGAGATAGAAGAACAAAAAAGAGACTTTTGTTGCTATAGATATCGAGCGAGATGTTGAGATTCAACAAGATGATGAGCTTAGTGAAAATATTTTCCTTCACTAAGTGGGCCTGCAGGCTATTTTTGGTGCAAAGTCTATTTTTAGACTATGTCTATTTTTATACATGTCGATCATATTCTATGCGTTGCAAGATGATATTTGTGGATGGTTGGTCAAGCTGGAAAAATAGATGGACTTCTATTTTTAGACATATTGGGCGAAGTCTATTTTTATATTTCCAATCTAACAATAGATATGTTGAATATTATTAGCTCTTCATAATATTTGGACTCTAAACATTATCTTATTCTCTTGGAGCACTTAAGTTAAGTGCACAGATGTGGCACAGCAGCTGACAGAAGGAATTACGTTATTCCTGAGGGTTTACTGGAGCTATTGCATGGAGGAATTCAGTTAGAACTCATATGATAGAGTTTGGTGGAGTTGGAGAAGTAGTTGGTGGAGTTGTATTTAGTTTAACTCAGTTAGACTCAGTTGAGCTAGTTTTATCTAGTCTAACTGATTGATACACGAGTGAGAGTGGATTGAATTAATTAGTTAATTAATTCACAAATAATAACTCATTAATCAACTGAAGAATACATCAGTTAACTACAGTGCATGGCAGTTTCAATGGAGACCAGTGGAGAGATAGGTGAAAGAGCAAGTGTGACTATCAATTGTGACTATAGTGATGCATTGATTGCATCCAACACTGAGTGGATATGCCAATGAGGATTGCGTGAGCAAGGCTGGAGTAATTTGAACTCATTCAGAGCCATTCTTTAGCAGGTGGCAAAGATCGGTGCATGGATTTGCAAGATCGGGCTTGATTAGTGTGTAGCGATTGTATTGTACTGAGAGCTTGATATGATGAGCTTTGTATGAGGATTGTTCGATGATCTCTATGACATATATTATATACAGATAGTTGGGTTTTTCAGCTTCAGGCTTTCCCGTTAAACAATTGTGTTAATGTGTGTGAATTTTTATTGTTTCATGTGTGCATTGCAATCTTGATTTAATTTCCGCAAATGATCAATGGTGGAATAGATTCTGTATTTTGCATGAAGTTAAAATAGTGTGAGATCAGGAGAATATTGGACATATAACACATCAGTTATATAATTTCTGCATGGTATCAGAGCAGTTGATCATTGGAGGAGATTGCAATTATTGAAGCGGTTGAGTTTTGTGCTCGTGGAATTCGAATTTGCTGCAGTGTTTTCTTGGTGTCGAAGTTGAGCATTCATTGAAATGTCTTTCAATGGATTGCGATTGGAGTATGCCCTTGATGGGAGCTAAAATTACATAGCATGGAAGGACAGGATGGAGGCAGTGCTGGATGATAATGGGTTGAAGGAGTTCATATATGTTGATATTCTGAAACCTGCTTCTAGCGATGCAGCCGCACTTGACGCATGGAAAAAGAAGGTAGAAAAGTGTCTAAGGATTCTGTTGGAAGGTGTGAAGGACCACATTGCGTCCAGCCTTCATGGTAAAGCCACTCCATTCTTAATGTGGAAGGCTTTGACAGACTTGTTCCAAAGCAGAAGTGACCAGAGGAAGTTGGCGCTTAAAGACAAGCTCAAAAAAATAAAAATGGAGAAAGGCGACAGTATACCAAAATACCTCACGAAGTTTGTCCACTGCAAGGATGAGTTGGGAAGTGTGGGGATTACTATTGATGAAGAAGACTTGGTGAGCTTGGCTCTCCTTGGGCTTCTGAAGAGTTGGCATAACTACGAAGTCTCTATCAATGGAAGGGAGAAACTGCCAGGATGGGAGCGACTTTGGTCGAATCTTGTGCAAGACGAGATAAGGTGGGGTACTTGCGATGGATCTTCATCGAAGAATGAAGATGAAGAAAATTTCACTTTGGTTTCCAAAGCTTGGAAAGGAAAAGGGAAGAAATCTTCCAAATCCGAAGCTAAAGGCAACAAGCAGGATTTGTCCAAGGTGAAGTGTTTTCACTGTCACCAGCACGGGCATTTCACCACTAATTGCCCACAGAAGAAGAAGAATAAGCAGGATGTTGGATCTGCAGCTAGAGAGGCCTTAGCCTCACAGTTTGAGCTATATTTTTCTTTGATCGCATGCTTGGTTTCAAGTGTGATGGGATCAGTGTGGTTTCTTGATAGTGGTGCATCTTTGCATATGACCAAAGACAAAGATTTGTTTAGTGATCTAGATGAAAAGGATCTTGGAGTGCACATCGAGATTGGCGATGATGGTAGATACAGTGTGACTGGTATCGGGAACATTTCCTTTGAGAGGGAGTCTGGTAAACGTTTCATCTTGAACGATGTCATGCCTGTTCCAGGATTGAAGAAGAATCTGATCTCTATGGAAATGTTGGAAGACAAGGGTTATGATGTTGTTTTTAGTGAGGGAAAATCCTTCCCGCGCCATAAAACAACTGGTCAAACCAGGAGGATAGGGATTCGAGTTAAGAATATTTATCAATTGTAGGTAGATGGTTGTGCAGCAATGGCAGAGAAAGCAGAAGGAGTGGTGAGCCAGGATGAGGGCGAGTTGTGGCACAGGAGATTGGGCCATCTTCACCATGGTGCTTTGAAAATTTTGTAGCAGATTTCTACTGGGCTTCCCAAAGGCACACTTGCGCAGTCAGATCAGTGCAAGGGATGTACTTTGGGAAAATTTGTGAAGACCACCTTTCATGAGAAGGATATTCGTGCCTCGATGATCCTTGAGAGAATTCACATAGACATGTGTGGACCTTTCTCGGTTGCTTCAATAGCAAAGCACAGGTATTATGTGATATTTTTTGATGAATTTTCTCGTAAGTGATGGATCTTCTTCATGCAAAAGAAGAGCGAGACATACTCAAAGCTCTGTGAGTTCAAGGAGCTGGTTGAGAAAGAGTCGAGGAAGTAGGTGAAATCTCTCCGGAGCGATAATGGTGGTGAATAAATCTCTGGAAAATTCAAAGACTTCTGTAGCAAAGAAGGAATTCGAAGAGAAATCATAGCGCCTCATAACCCACAGCAGAATGAGGTCGCGGAGAGAAAGAAAAGAACGATCATGGGTGTTGCACGGGCAATGTTGCATGATTAGGGCCTTCCCATACACTTGTGGGCTAAGGCATGCAACACTGCATTTTATGTGCAAAACCGTTGTCCTCGTAGAGTACTTGGCATGAGTACACCCGAAGAGGCGTTTTCTGGTAAGAAGCCTGATATTTCTCATTTGAAGATTTTTGGCTCACTTGTTTACATTCATGTGACGAAGGATGCCAGGAAGAAGCTGGAGCTGACCGCAGAGGTTAGGATATTTGTGGGGTACACAGAAGCACCCCATAATTATTATGTGTATTTTCCAGACAGTCGGATGACTGTCGTGCGACGGGATATCAAATTTCATGAGGAGAAAGCCATGAAGTTGTCACTTGAGAGGGAGCTACACTTGCATGCAGAGGAGGAGCTACTTGTTCCTAAAGATGAGCCTCAAGATGTGGATCAAACATAAGAGGAGGTTCATGGAGTGGATGAAACCACTCATGCAGTGCCAAACATCAAAGGGCGGAAGTGCACTACAGAAGCTGAGCGACTGAATCTTGATGCAGCGCAGAATGTAGGAGTTCCTACATCACAGCGTGGATAGAGACAGTCACCTGACCAATTTACTGGATACATGGCTCTGATGAGAAAGTGTATCGTGACAAAACCATCCTATTTTGAGGAAGCTGTGGAGGATCCCGCATGGGTAGATGCCATGGTGGAAGAGTATGATTCGATTGTCATAAACAATGCATGGGAGATTGTCCCAAGGCCGGAAGGGAAATCAGTGGTAGGTTCGAGATGGATCTACAAAGTGAAGCAAGCTGCTGATGGGAGTGTCAAGAAGTATAAGGCAAGATTTGTTGCTCGGGGCTTCTCACAGATCAAGGGGATTTACTATGAAGAAACCTTTGCACCTATCGCAAGGTATTCTTCCATATGGACCATCCTTGCTCTCTCAGCGCAGATGGGTTGGCACATTCATTAGATGGATGTGAAGACTGCATTCCTCAATGGAATCATTGAGAAGGAGGTGTACATTGAGCAGCATGAAGGATTCGAAATCTTCAGCAGCGAGTCGCATGTGTGCAAATTCAAAAGAGCACTATATGGGCTGAAACAAGCACCTCTTGCTTGGTACACACGAATAGATAGTTATTTCACTAGACTTGGTTTCGCCAAGAGTGAGGCGGATCCTAACCTATACCAGATTGTGGTGGAGGGCAAGGTTTTGATCATTGTGCTTTATGTAGATGATTTAATACTAACGAGTGATGAACTGTTGATACACTCATGCAAGGCAGATCTTGCAAAGGAGTTCAAGATGAAGGACTTGGGCCTCCTTCATTATTTCCCGGGATTGGAAATTTGGCAGTGGAAGGGTGAACTGTTTGTGTCTCAAGGCAAGTATTCTCGGGAGATACTGGAGAAGTTTCAAATGCAAGGCTACAAGCCTATCGACACTCCTATTCCTGGTGGTTGGAGGAAAGAGGATGCTACATCGGTAGAGGTAGTGGATGCCACTGTTTATCGACAGTTGGTTGGTTCGCTCATGTATTTAGTCAATACACAACTGGACATATGCTATGTTGTGAACTAGCTTTCACAAGCAATGGCGAAGCCTACCAAGCTCTTTTGGAATGTAGGCAAGCATGTCCTGAGATATCTCAGGGGCACATCTGGGTATGGATTGTGGTATAGACAGTCGGATGAGTTGAAGCTGCATGGCTTCACGGATGCAGATTGGGCAGGAAGCCCAGCAGACAGAAAGAGCACATCTGGAGGGATTTTCAGTATCGGATCTACAGTAGTTTCTTGGTACAGCAAGACACAAAGATCCGTGGCACTCAGTTCAGCGGAGGCCGAGTACATGGCAGCAAGTTTGGCTGCATGCGAGGCTATTTGGATGAGGAAGATCATGGTCAGTTTGTTCGGTTCTCACTTAGATCCTACTGTGATATATTGTGATAATAAGAGTTGCATTACCCTCTCGGTTAATCCAGTATTTCATGATAGATCTAAACACATTGACATCTGGTACCATCATATCATAGATTGTGTGTAGCGGAAGATCATGTTGCTTTCTTACATTCCTACGGAGGATCAGGATGCAGATATTCTAATGAAGGCGCTCACCAGGAGAAAATTCGAATACCATAGAGACAGGATCGAGGTGGCAGATAATCCCTATCATGTTGAGAGGGAGTTTTTAGATTCAACAAGATGATGAGCTTAGTGAAAAGAGTTGCCTTCACTAAGTGGGCCCATAGGCTATTTTTGGTGAAAAGTCTATTTCTAGACATGTCGATCATATTCTATGAGTTGCAGGATGTTATTTATGGATGGTTGGTCAAGTTGGAAAAATAGATGGACTTCTATTTTTAGACATATTGGGCAGAGTCTATTTTTAGATTGCTAGTCTAAAAATAGATATGTCGAATATTATTAGCTCTTAATAATATTTGGACTCTAAACATTATCTTATTCTCTTGGAGCACTTCAGTTAAGTGCACAGATATGGCACAACCTTTGACAGAAGGAATTACGCTATTCCTGAGGCTTTACTAGAGCTATTGCATGGAGGACTTTAGTTAGAACTCATGTGACAGAGTTTGGTGGAGTTGGAGAAGTAGTTGGTGGAGTTGTATTTAGTTTAACTCAGTTAGACTCAATTGAGCTAGTTGTATCTAGTCTAACTGATTAATACACTAGTGAGAGTGGAGTGAATTAATTATTTAATTAATTCACAAATAATAACTCATTAATCAACTGAAGAATACATCAGTTAACTACAGTGCATGGCAGTTTCAGTGGAGACCAGTGGAGAGATAGGTGAAAGAGCAAGTGGAGATATGCCAATGAGGGTTGCATGAGAAAGGCTGGAGTAATTTGAACTCATTCAAAGCCATTCTTCAGCAAGGATTGCGCAGTAGAGGCAGGCTAGTAGGTGGAAAAGATCGGTGCATGGATTTGCAAGATCAGGCTTGATTAGTGTGTAGCGATTGTATTGTACTCAGAGCTTGATATGATCAGCTTTGTATGAGGATTGTTACATGATCTCTATGACACATATTATATACAGATAGTTGGGGTTTTCAACTTCAGGCTTTCCCGTTAAACAATTGTGTTAATGTGTTTGAATTTTTATTATTTCATGTGTGCATTGCATTCTTGATTTAATTTATGCAAATGATCAATGGTGGAATAGATTATGTATTTTGCATGAAGTTAAAATAGTGTGAGATTAGGAGAATCTTGGACATATAATACATAAGTTGTATAATTTCTACACGATATTTGGGACCTTTTTCCCTCACATCAAGTTGAAAGAGTGCTTTGGAGACATGCCTGGATCAGTACCCTGTCAAAGGAGAGTTGCGACAACAAGGCACAGGTTGTAACTCCCCCTCTCTATTTTAATATAATATGATTGGTTCATGCTTTCCATTCTTGTCTTAGTGTGTGATTGGATTATTAGTTTTCCTTGATCAGCTAAGTAGGTTGTATATTCATTATATATGTTATGATTTCACATTTATTATCATTTTGATTCCTCGTGCAGGTATCCGAGTGCCGATAGCGGCAAAGATCTCACCACGGAATACGAAGGACCAAAGTATTCAAACGAGAATTAGTATCAGATTGAGGCAGGTGATCTATTCACGATCTACATGCATTTACAATCTAGGAAAGTAGGTTTCTAATTGTTCCCTGTTGTTACTAGACCCACTCTAGGGCTAGAGGGATCGTCTCAGTCCGCAGAGAGGAATTTCCTGCATAACAATAGTCTTAATATTTGAATTGATCTGTGTGAGTTTATAGATGATTCACACCTTGAATTAATTAATTGTGATTAATTAACCATACTCCCTAAGTTTAGACTTAGGAAATATTTAAAAAATGGTTAATGATATAACTAATCCATTTCTAGGAGGAATTTCCATAATTGTTTTTGGGGTTTTGGATATCTCATGTATTGTAGTGTCTCCACCAAATTTTGTGGCTAGAACACATCCGATGCTACATAAATTAACACCAACTTCATGTAAATATTTTTCACATCGTAAAACTTTTTTATCATTCCTCTATCTACCATCCTTGAATTTTCCAAAAGTATGTATGTTTGAATTATTTAGCATGAGAAAATATGGTCAGTCACAGACTAAAGGGATTGTTTCATCCCTAAAATTCAATGGTGAACCGACTGTTCCAACATTTGAAAGGTAACTATGTAAATGGTGAACACCATTTCTTGTCACTGACTTTGGTCAACAACTACAACATATGTTTGAATAAATACATAGGAAGCCATCAATCATAGACTTTATCACTCAAATTTGTTACTGAAAACGATACATATCTAGTAACTAAAAATGTTGTTTTGAGATTAAGATCACCTCATATAAATGAAAAATGAAAAGTGACAACCTCTTTGTGATTACCATGACATAAATGAGGAAAAATTCATGGCCTCTTTGTGATTACCATGTCAGGTTCCAACCAACTTGCATACTGAAGTATTTGCAAGATATGAATTTGCAAAATTGACTGCATAGCACATATGAAATAACGTCCTTAATTATGCATTATTCTCCTCATATGTATTGAATATCCACAAATAAGTGAAGATATTCATTTAGTCTACATGTTTTACAATTTTAGAACATTAAAATTGTTGGCAATGTTACAAATATGGAACAGTTGCTTAAACGTTGAAATTTCAAGCAACACTTTGCGAACTAAATGTGGTGAAATGCAAGCTATGCAAAATTAAAATTACAATATGTTATCTTTTCTGATATCAGCTGCTTACAAGGCTCAATAAAATATGCCACAAAAACGTGGGTATTTGATGAAATCATATTCAATGACAGATGAAAGACCACACATATTTCCATTATAGGGGCAAGAACCTTCAAACTATGGCCTGATAGGCAGAGAGCTATTGAATGGAATGCATTATCACGTCTCTATTTTGATAGGAAACCAAGAAGGAGATATTCATAAGTTTCCACTACCATATTTTTTTTCTTACCACTGTCTTTCCACAATACTCTAGTCATAATGGAGATGTAATTTATTCCATGACATTCAAATGTGGCTCTCTACTTTATGAAGAGATAACAATGATACATTCTTCAACCTATATTCATCAAGTTTATAGCCTTCCAATTGCTTCATCCTTTCATTCAATGTCACACCTAGAGCATAGAATAGTGACACCACTATACCTATAATCGATAAAATATTACAACAAGAACCTCCCTTTCTTTAGCAGTATTTCAAGTTTGACAAATATTTTGTTTTATATATGATACCCTTTGTTGTAGTGTATTTGATGCATGGGTGGACGAAATACATTGTGCTTAATAGGGAGGATGTTTTCCTACAAGCAAGTCGTAGGTCAATTGGTTTTTCAAATGTTAGTGGAACAAGTTCAACATGTAATAAGCTAAGTTAAATGGAAACATAGCATGCTACATAAAAAAAAGAAATCAAAACAAAATAACATGTACAAGAACATGCTCAATCGAGAAAACACACTAATAACTCAACAATGGAGAGCTCTCTCCCTTTATTAGGTAATGGTAGTAGTAGAATATAGAATGCTAAATATCTTGTAGTGGATCCTTAGAGCTACGAAGCTCCAATATCCAAGACAATGGTGTCTCTTACCCTCAAGCTTTCATCAAGCCTCTCTTACCTCTCAAGGGATGGTAGATCAATGGACATGTGGTGAACTCTTCTCTCTTGGATTGAGGTATTGGATGGCCAGCAACTGAATCCTTCCAATCCTCTTGCTGCTCGACAACGCAAGTTGGTTTGCTTTTGAACAATTTGGCCAGCATAACAATGTTTTCTCATGCTTCTCTTCATGTGGCTAGATTTTATAGAAAAATTTAAAATTTTTCCTCCCTCTCTTAGTACAATATGGATGTTGACACAAGTGTGGGGGTATGATTCCTTTATGTGTTGCACTAAAGCCTCAAGGTGGCTCCAAGGTAGTTGTACTTGGCTAGCTGGAGTGAGAGTATTTTTCTCCAAGTGTGCCAAGTAGTCCTGGATGGTGACTTTTCGCTTCCTATGGACTACGCGACTCTTTGAGGGATAGCCGCGATGATCTTCATGGCTATCGAAGAAAATGCCGCAATGATCACCTAGGGGCAGTGCTTCCTGTGCACAGTTTAATAAATGTTAATGCTTAACCTTAGGAAAATTTAATTTTTTAGGTTCTGTAATGTATTAATTCCCTGTAAATATTTATTTGTACCTTCTTCTTGACATTTTCTAATGTATTTTTCTTGTACGATTTTCCAGTGCTAACAGTTTCCCCCTAATGTATTAGGTCTAGGAAGAACTATATAGCCTAAATACATTATAGTTTTTTTTTTGTTCTATGTAATCCTTTTGAGAGAGAGAGAGAGTAACTTTCTTGAAAATTGAGGTTGTAGACCCCTTGGCATGAGTAAAAGAGATATCATGCTCGGCTGGAAACCTGCAAGAGATAAAATAAATAAAATATTTCTACGAGGTAGGCATGTTTCGTGCTTGTGATGTTTTGACTAGTTAAGCTTATCTGACACATAGAGGTTATGTCTGTGTCACTATTTTGGTCATGACCTGCTGCTGGTTGATGAAGATGGTTTTTGACTCCCTCAGGGGCCTTTTTTCTTTGAAAGAAGGTTGAATTTGGTGCCCACACGCATAATCTTGGTATGGCATGTTTTCTTTTAGAACAAATGCTCATTGTATGCATGGGTCTCTAACTGGTGAGAACCTTCCCGTGTAAGCATTTCTGAAAGATATGCTTATCATGTCACGGGGTCTTCGACAAATTCTGATAGAGTGCAACGGTTATGAAGTACGATACCATCTTGGACATGAAATTTTATTTTGAAGTCGAATGTAAAGAGGATCGATGACATCAATGGGCAGTGATGACTACCATAGTGCCATATGAGAATGCCCCTATTGAGGTGAGGAACCATCCAAGCCTTCTTGGAAAATGGTTGTTGAATTCGACAAGAAGGAAGCACCAACCGACCGAGAGGAGTACTGATACAAGGGACCAGGGTCTCTGATGTAGCATGGTAGGGTGTGATAGGTTAACTTAGGTATGATGACGATAAATGGTTGTAACTGATGATGGAATTTCAGTGGCCTGAAGTTGGAGCTTGTAAATGCAAGTGGTGGCAGTCATAAAAATTTCTAGTGAGGAAATCCCTGGAGTCGGTAGGACATCCAAGGTGGGTGTGTGGTTGTTATTAGTGTCATGGTGGGGTTTGGTAAAGAATATGAAGCTCCAACCAAGGGTGATTAGGGATTGTTTCCAGGTGAGAAATGTGGGTGGATGGGCGGGATTTCTCTCCTAAAAAATCTTTGCACACTTTCCAAAAGAACATAGAATGGGTTTGGATGTACAAGCACGGAGATGGGTGCCCCAGTAAACATGAAAATAATCTGTCACTATGGTGTGAGGAGGGTGTTTTTCTGAGGGTGGGTGGCCCATTGGTTGGTCTCAGTGCGAGGGTGATGAAGTGGATGAAAAGTGTCATAGATGGGCTATGTTGATGGGGGTGTGCTAGTCCAAGTGCAAGACGCGGTGGTGCGTATTCAATCTGCTTATGAGAATGGTAGTCCAGGAAAGGGGTTTTATTGTGATATGTGTAAAACTTGACTTGATGTATGATGGATGAATGAACATGAAGTGCTTCCCAGACTTAGATGGTATGGCCATGGTTCCATATATTTGGTGTATGTTTTACTTGAGTGATGGTTGCCATGGAGGGTGAGGCTCAACCGACCTGCGAGAATGTTTATCACATGCGAGGTGAGGTGATGATAAACATGATCGGGTGACTAGAACCTATGGTTTATTTTTGGGGAGAAATTATGTCAGGATATGCAAAGCTTCTTTAGGGAGCCTTATCATGCTAGGGATAGAATGATACCTGCTCTTGTACCTTTAATGTCTGGGGCAACAGGTGATTTGGAGTGCTTGTAATACCTACAACCAATACCCCAAGTAAAAGCATATTTTTTATTCAAACATATTGAAAATAACATTGAATGGAAAGCGATAAGAGAGGGCATACCTATCGTAACTGAAAAACTGAATTTTTCTCAGGGGTGCATGTATGAAGCCTATTTTGCACGTGATGAGGTGTTGATCACTGTGTTTCTTGTGGTTTTGAAATTGGGTGTTCTGAGCTCCATTTATGGATTGTCGAATAATGATAAAAGGGTGATATATAGGCCAATATGACTTATTTCAATTCATTTGTATTGTTTGAGAGTCTGAGGTCAAATCTGAGCCCTTGTTGTCAAGCCTTTTTTGTTTTTGTCGTCAGGCTAGGTACGTGAGATTCACGTTGTCAGTGTCAGGTAGGGCCTTGAACGTCTTGCTTTTCAATTTTGTCATTTTTTGCCTTGTGGGGTCCGTACAAATGTGATTTATACGGATTACCTACGTATTTTTTTGCCTCAATCACACATGCGATCAAGGCTGAGCTACAAGTACCTCGCAGAGAAGGAAGTTTTCCCACGAGGTTATCTTGCTTGGCAAATATTTTGCGTGATGAAGCGCGAGTATATTTTTGATACAAATGCGTGGTCATCACGCCTGTGTAGAAAACATGAGCGATGATGAGAAAAATTTTGAAAAAATTTTGGTTTCCTGATTTTAGCCACTGATTTTTTGGTTTTTTATATGGTAATAGGATGTTGTGGCACGAGCTGGATGGCTCAATCTTTGTATATTTGTGGCACAGGACACTAATGCTCGGAGGCTTTTGGCGAAGTGGGGTTTGTTGAAATTTCTGGAGAACAACATCTTGAGATCACATGATACTCTACTCTGTTTCTTGGTCGTTGTCAGAATAGGATGATCCAGATTTATGCAGGAATGAAAAAGAATACACATATCACCATAAATATAAAAATTCAACGGAAATAACACTTAATTTCATTAATATAAAAGAACTAAAATTTGTTTACGGACATAATAGAAATAAACTCGCTAGGGCACTGGTAGCTTATCTCTGAGAATAGATGTGGTGGCTACAAGACTCTGAACTCTGTGTTAAAATGAGGCTCGAAGGCCTATGTATTATTGAGAAATAATTAAAAACCCTTAACATCCAAAAACCTAACCCTAGGAGATGAAACGCCAGAATATGGGCCCTGTCGGGGTAAATTAGTACATCAATTTCCTAGGGTCGTAGATTTGGCATACTATCTTCGTTTGACGCATATAATACATCATTAGAAATATCTATCTGAGAACTGCAACTTCTAACCATGAATGTACAGTTTAAAACTAAATTATATTCGTTGGAGGCTTGATGCCCAAAAAACGTCGTTTAGGGCCTCAAAACGACTTCGGAAGTTCAGAACCCGAAAAAAAACTTCTAAAAGTAGTAAATTATGTTATAATTAAGGAAACTGAAAAAAAATGAAAGAAAAAATGGTGTTAACCCAAGTAGAATAGGCAGGTGGCCATCAATATCCACCTGGATCATTCCTCCCCCCTTAGGAAGCAATGGTCCCCATTTCGTTCAGTTCCTCCATGAGATGAGGAAACTTCTGCTAAAATTGGTCCATGGTGAACCACTTGCCTTGGTGCAGGAGTTGGCCAGCTTTAACAACCCAATACAGTTGGATCTTCTTTTGGTGAGTGTTCTTGATTTTCATGTCCATGATACAATCTATGGTAGCATGTTCCATGCATTCTAAGTTTAACTATGTTGGTGTGAGTTGTTCTGCAATATCAGAATTTTCTAGTAGAGGTGGGAAATAGGTCCGAAGGCGGTCCACATTGATTACTGGGTGTAGACCAAGCAATGGTGGAATAGTGAGCTCGAAGTTATTGTTACCTACAGCCTTGGTGATGGTGTACAGCCCATATCGGAGCGGGCGAAGCTTGCGGTGGGGTCTAGTGAGGCACTCCTTTTGCAAATGTAGCCACACTTTTTCGCCCACCTGGAAGTGGTGTGGCACCCGATTTTGATCATCTATTTGCTTGTACTTATCATTGGCTCTATCCAATATGTCATGAACCTTCTAGCGGATGTGTTGAATGTGCTCAATGAATTTGTTCGCTTTGTCAGCTTTAGAATGGACATGAGCCGAATCAGCCCGAGTAGCCAAAAATGGCATGGCTACCGTTGATCAACAGTTGTCATTAATGTCAACCCAAGCAACACTAGGGGCTATCCCAATTTTTCATGGGAATTTTTACCTACCAAATTAATATATTCTGGGTCAAGAATGATTTTGATAATTTCTGCTTGTCGAGATGTTTCCGTTGATATATGGCATGCCACGTAATTATTCACGGTTTGAGAGATATTCATGTTTCAAGTTTGTATCCCTAATTAGTGGGCTAAAACCCCATGGGGTTGTGGCATGGGTCATTGAAAAGTCATAATTAATATTTTTAAGCTCCTAAAATCCCTCCCACGTTCACTTGTTGAATCCCCTCTCAACCTAAGCATTTATATAAATTGTGATCCTCATATCCTCTTTATGAAAGGAATTTCGCCATCTGAAACAGGTCATTGTGGCATTTTCACTCTAAAAATTTTTTCTACGAAGCTGAAATCCTGAGGAATCTCCTGTAAAAATTTCAGATCAAGGTGCGCAATATTTTCAAAGATATGATCTGTGGAAGTCTGTGTTTTTGCAGGCTTCTGAAATTCATCTCAAAGAAGTGACCTTGGGAAAATTGTCATAACTCTCTCTCTGAGTATCAGATTGGAATTCTGTAAATAGTGGCAGTTAGTGCACGGATTTTAGTTTTAACATTATTAATTTTAGATTCGAATGAAGAAACAATGACATGTGGCATGTCGTACAATTTCACTCTACTGAAACAATCCATAATTAGGGCATTGTGAGAGATTGGGCATAACCCTCCCTTGAAGAACACAAATTGGGTCAGACCTATGTCATTGAAAAGATGACTCAGAGGACTAATATAGGACCGAAAATCACATATTGGGGATCTGAAATAACAAAGATACACCAGATTCAATATTGAGCTCCTAGAAGGCAAGAAAAAGCTAGATCATGTGTTGTCAAGGGTTGCAAAGGACCAGACCTTATAGGGTAGAAAATCAAAGCAAGGTGCAGCAGAGGGTAGCATGAGAAGAGAAGAAACCAAGGTGCAGAACAACAACAATAAGTTCTGTTGAGCTCCAAAGATGTTATTTCTTCCACCACATTCCACTCCATTTCCTTTGTCCATTATTAATTATAGGCTCAAATGATCAATAGAATTAGTTAAAATTGCTTTAAGAATGAATATCATGACTAACTTGCTATGTTTTTATGATTTTGTCATTGTAGTACTTTTTGAACTAGATCTAGCTACAGAATACAGACATTCTGTAGCTAGTTGTCGATTCTGCAGCTGTCTTCATGTTTACGCAGGTTCCAGGTGTGATCTTGGAGAAAAACACATATGGGCATATTCCACATCATTCCCTCATCATTTGTTGCTCTCCACGAAGTTTGAACAGAATTCTGTAGGCAGTTATGTACATGGGAACTCAAACTAGGAGAGAGACTCCTAATAGGACAAGGACAGTCCAGATGTCCTTAATTCTATTACGTGACCACCATTAGAGTCCTAGTTTGATTTTTATTTGGAAAGACAATTATCCCTAGGTTATCTCAAAACAGTTATGTAAATTTGTTACAAATATGGCTCGGGAAACCGAGGGACAAGGTTAGATTTTGTATTTTGACTGCTAGATTTCAGAAGTACGAAAACGCTATGTTTTGAAGTAATTTCTCTCTAATTCAAGAAGTATCACTTTATTGAAAGCACTGAGTCAATCTTGAAGTAGATTTTGCGTGCTACTCCGGTGGTAGAGGGCCCCTGCCTCCTGAGCAGCCTTGTTTATACGGTTTAGATAAGTATTTTAGTCTCATTTTTTTTTTTTTTCTAGCTTAAGCACGTTTCTGAAGTTTATGTTTCATGCTTGTTTACAGTGATCATCACAGCTATACTTACTCTTATAAACTCTTCCAAAATATCATCATGATGAATAAGGCATAGATGTGGTGTTGTAGGTTTTAGTTGCATTTCCTTTCGAATTTTATGATTTATGCTTGTTTACACTAAGTGTCACAGCCGGTCTTACTCCTACAAACTCTTCCAAAACATCATTAACAATGAATAAGAAACAGTTGTGGTATCTTAGATTTTAATTGTATTTGCTTTCAAATCTTATGTTTATGTTAAATTGCATTGAATAATATAGCCAGAATTGTTTTTACAAACTCTTCCAAAATATCATTCACATTGAACAAGATGGGCTATAGAATTCCAATAGACTAGCTGCATGTTAGTTTAGTCATAACACTCCGGAGGATGATTTAATTTAGTTCAGCTCTGTCACTACATTTCAAGTTTGATAATGGAATTTTAATTTAACTCTGTTCACTGTGTTGGTTCCCCGTGTTCTGACAGTTTGGCAAATCAAAAGACAAGGCAACATCAGAACCAATCTTTAGAGTTCCAGGATCTAGTCCTCCTGTTCTCAGAGAGGGATCTCTCAAATATTTGTTTGCAAAGGTTTATCTTGTTTGCTTTGGTTATGGAATTTTAGACTAGTTATTACGTGAAAATGTTTGTTTGGTTGGGTTGAGTTGATACAACAGAATATGAAAGGTCTAGGAAAGATAGACAGAAAGAGGAAATATCTGGTTCATTGGGCAATGGATTCAAAATAAGATCATGACAAACTCTTCAAGGGATATGGGATATCAAAGGGAAAATCTAACTTGGCCACAGGATCCTTTGTTTTGGAATGAGATGGACATTAATGATTTGGAAAAAGAAATTTAATTCTCAACAAAGGGAACTTGAGAAACATAACTTATCAATAAAGAGATATTTGATAGACAAGGCTAACCATAAATTCTACAAACATTCTTTAAGAAAATAATGATTTCAAGACAACTTCTTAAAATGAAATCTAAGATTCGGGGAACACCCTATTTCCTCAAAGATCTTATTTAAGGATTTAGAAAACATAAAAGATTCACTGATAATTGCATTCATAGAAGAGGGAAAACCTAAATAACATCTGTGTTTGCAACTATAAAGACCTTCAAAACAACTGTTTAAGCAGGGGCAAAGGGTAAGATCAAAACTAACCTCTTTGGTTAACTTAAGACAATGGTACTTCAAAGGGAGATTTCAATAACGGCTTTCAAGTGATGGCAGACAAGCAGAGAGAACCATAACATGCTGAAACCAACTATTTGAGCTATCAAGGAAATAAACTAGCATGAAGACTAAAGAGAAGGTTTAAAGCCTCTAAAATACTTCAGCAGAAGAAAACATAAAACAGTGAAGGGTGAACAGGTCTAAGGTGCTTCCAGGAGTCATTTCTTAGCCTAAAAATTTCAGCCTACTGTAGTAAGAAATTATGGAACATAATGAAAACAAGGAAAAACATTTAACAGTTCAGAGCACTTCACCAACAGCCAAGCTCATGGATCAAATGATAGAGCCTTCTCAGGAACAGACATGCAACGGCATCATCAAGACATCCAAGACTCCAAATTATTTTCAACTTCAACATACTTGTATATTTATTTCAGAGAGTTTCAATATTACAACTTGTGATCAAACAGCAACCAAACTTCTCATCTTATGAAGAAGTACTTATAGGAAGATGAGGAGGTGAGAACTAACAAAAATATCTCGTGAACCATTAATACAGATTAAATGACTTCTCGGTCTCTTGAGGGGTTCGATGGAGAAGTGTACAGGTGGATCACTGTATTAATGTTTTACAATTAATATCAAAGCCCGATGGGAGCTTTATTTGACTTTGAGGCTCTATGTTCTGTCCGGAGCAACTCTGCAGCTATTTTCTATTACACTCCTTTGGCAGAATTAACTTCTTGGCAGCGCTGGAGGCAGATATTTCCTGAATCAATAACTTCGGCCTCGGTTTTGAATGGTTTGAGGCGACAGGTGGCTCTTTGTAGTAGCTGAGGAATCAATTCGCCTCAGTTGAAGCGGTGGAAACTTTTGTGTCTGATAAAACACTTTAGGTTTTCCTTTAAATTGTGTTTTAGATTGGGGATTAGGCTTTTGATAACTGTCTTAGCCGTAATCCCCATAAAAATTGTCTTCAATCTTCATCTGTTGTGCTCTGTCTTCAAAACTGATACTCTCTAACTGTGTTTGAATTAAAACAGTGTCTTGTCAACGTGCAGACCCGCACTGGGCTTTACGGCATCAATACTCATAGAGTACTAATGAAACATGGAATAGAGCCCCGTGGATGGCTTCTCTGTAATGAAACGAGGGCATGAGAATCGTCATTCCCAGCCCTTGGCATTTCTTCGTTATACAATGGAAAACCATTTAGAACACCTGCATCAAACACAAAACAATTAAGAAATCCTACGAAAAAATAGGTTTAAACTGCTTCAGATGGCGGGGGAGGAGAGTAGTCGTCGGATAAAAATATCTAACAGTGGAGATCGGTGCAAAACAGGAAAATGAGAGCGGGGAGAAGAAATAAGGTGGGGTGGTTTTGGACCGTTCGATCTGGACACGTGGACGGTCCTGATCTAATCGGAGGATCTCAATCGGGGGTGGCAGGCAAGTGCATGCGATGTAAATTTCCAATGCGATTAAGCGCTGGTCGTTGATCTGCAGATCAGATCGACGGCGAAAGATGAATCGGAGGGTTTTTGAAATGCGGCAAGACTTGTGATCAGAGGGAATAAGGGTCGTTGGATCTTCGGGAGGATGGACGGCTCAGATTGGATCGGGGATCAGCAATCAGGAGTGCAACAAAAATGCATGCGATTTCAAACTTGCGATTAGAGACTTGCGATTGAGCGTTGTCCGTCCGATCATCAGGGAGATGGACGGCCCAGATTTAATCGGAGGATCGCAATCGGGGAGGTCACACAACAACATGCGATTGAAACTTTGCGATTGAGCCCTTTGCGATTTGGTGATAGCCATCGGATCGGGTCTAGATCGACGGTCCAGATCCTTTGATTTCTTGCACCGGCGGGACCCTTATACTTTGCGAGAAACCTGAAAATTTCGATAAACACCAAGGTTTTGAGTGGATCGGGCAGAAAATATATATGATAGGCTGGCGCCCGATTGCGGGGCCACTGGGAGTATGGAGTACCATGGGCCCGGGGCTTTATATAACTAGGGCTAATCGCAATCGGAACATTCGAGCCCGGTCTTTCAATCAACCCATTTGTAATTTCTCCGATCGCGATTGCGCGATTGGTCTTTTTGATCAACCCATTTTCATTTATCACGTGTTCTTAAGTTTTTAACTTAAAAACTTCGGAAAGTGGGTTTTTGGGTTTACAAAGGAAAAAATTGATCAGAGAGGGATTTTTCAATGGTTTAGCGCCCGATTGCGGGCCTATGGGTTAAACGAAATAACAATATGATCTGCGGTTTATGACGAGGGGCTGATCGCAATCGGCATTTTGAAATGGCTCACAAACATGCACACTTGAATCTTTCCGATGCGATTAGCGTCGACAAGCTTTGGCATTTGGTTTCGATGCATGGGCATGTGGGGGGAAGTGGTTTAGGACTTAGCCCAAGGGGCTTAGGTCCATAGCAATAAAACTTTGTTTTTTATGAAAAATTTCAAGGTTTTAAATGGATTTGAGGGTTTCGGCACAGCTCAAAAAGAAGTTTTAAACCATGTCAGGAAGATTTTCACAGATGGAGGGAGAAACTTATGAAAAGTAGAGGAATAATATGGAGAAAAAAGGGGAAGAAAATGATGGTTTCTTCAGCAGTTTGTTATATGAAATCAGCAAAATTTTCTGAGTATAAAATGGGACAGAAAATGAGGATTTGGGACAGAGGCATGAGGCCTTAAAGAGACTTCAAGAGCTAACAATTTTTAGTGATAAAATTTGTTCCTTGGAGGCTCAAAAAAGATCTTAGCCACCTTTTGGTATAACAAAATATTATAGGTGGCTAACACACTGTACTTCAAGTAGATTAGCAGCACTCTAGTTTAATCTTAGCTCACTGTATTAGCATTCCAGTTTATTTGTTATCCATTGCATTTTAAATTGCATTAGTTGTTAAATTTAGATACCACGGTCTTCATTATTTACAAAAACTTCTTTTGTTCCAACCTCATATTAATACATAATCATCTGGATAGAAGCTAGTATCAGTCTAAGGCCTGGAGTATTTTGCAACCTTTTTACCATTTTCACACATAAGCATTTTCTCAAGGACTATTCTAAAAAGAAACTTATAACTTTTGAGTGAGGCCTAGTGGTGCTAAATTGAGTTGCAGAACAAAATTAGAAGTTAGTTTAGAATAAAAATCTTATTGTGCTACAATTGTTCTTTTCAAAATATGTTCCAATAAACCTTTAATCATGGATGAGATGTTGTAACATTGTAAATTGATTGTTTATTGAGGAGAACTTCATTCATACTTAACTTGTCCATTTCTCAAGCTCTTCCAATACATATTTAATGAATGAATTGGATAAGTTCAAGCTCATGTTGTGATTTATTTCCTTGCAATGAAGTCATTATCAAGTTTTGCATTTGTTGTTTAGCCATAGTTTAGGCTTTGTTCTGTTTTAATATTTGCATTTGTTGTTTGCCATCCATAGTTTAGGCCTTCTTTTCACCAGCATTTAGTTCTTTCCATTTTCAAACATAAAACCATAAAACCAAAAACATCAGAAAACACTAAACACAACGTAGTGAGAAACAAATACCTAGGCACATATAGTGCACCACACTTCAGCAGTTTACCAACCCTGGTTGAAAATTAATGAACTCAATTTAGGAACACTAAGTTGAGCACAAACAAGTTCATCACATGAATTCTTCAAGTGGGCAGCACTGCATACATTCATTGTAAAGGTATCATTGTACTAATTCATTGTAAATACAATATTGTAAAAATTGTACTAGTGTCTATCTGCCAAGAGTTGAAGAGGCAGTGTTAGGAGGTCTAGGATCATCATTAGGTGTTTGTGTCATAGTTGGGGTTATGGTCTAGTGTGTCTTATTCTTCTACATCATTCTATATCATTGTAAAGTGGACCATTTTCCCTGGTACGAGAGTCCATTCTTCTTTTATTCTTCTACAAGGTGGAAGGGTGGTGCTAGGGTGAGTTGTATCTCATTGGTTGTTGGGGAATCCATTCAGTTGACTACTGAAGAATCTTCAGCGTTGGAGCGTCCATCCAGTGGGAGCTGGAAAAGAATTCTTTTCTAGATTCTAGGAAGTTGGAGCTTTATTTTCAATTGGATTTGAATATTAAAGAATTATTAGAAAAGCATTAGGTGGTTTTTGTCCCGGAGTGGATTTCCACCTTAAAAACTGTGTGCATTTGTGTTCCTTTTGTTTACTGCTATCATTGTACAAACACTGATAATAATTGAAGATCAACTAATGCTCTAATTGAAAGGAATATTGATTCAACCCCCCCTCTTAGTATTTCCAACTATTGGTATCAGAGCTTGGTTTCTTCAATAGCAGTTTAACAGCTAGAAGGCGGTCATGGAGAATACCAAGAATGGTGTACCTCTGTTCAATGAAAATAATTATGCACTCTGGAAAGGAAGAATGGAGGTCTATCTCTTGGTGCAAGGTTATGAAGTATGGGACATTGTTCAAAATGGATTTACATCAACTGTGAATGAACAAGGTAAGACGAATTTGGTAAATGATGCAAAAGAAAAGAATATTATTATCATTGGACATATTGAATCTTATTATCATAAGGTGTTGGGTTGTAAAACAACAAAAAATGTATGGGGCAAGCTTGAGAATATATATGCAGGTGACTCAAATGTCAAATAAGAAAAGCTTCAAATCTATAAAGCAAAATTTGAGCAACTCAGAATGAAAGAAGATTGCAACATTGTTGCATACTTCCAATACGTTGATGAATTAACCAATACTCTTGAAGGATTGGGAGAGCCAATTGACAAGAAGACTATTATACGAAAGATTCTTAGAACATTACCTGGGAGATTCAACCCAAAGGTATTAGTCTTAGAATACAGTGCAAATCTAGACAAACTCAGCAAAGAGGAATTACATGGAGTTCTCATAGCATATGAAATGAGACTTGATGAAGAAGAGGGTACTTCACATCTAAAAATTGCGTTCATTGCATCTAAGGAAACCAATAAGGACAAACAACCTTCAATTCAAAATACATGCACCTGCAAGTGTTAAGAAAAGGGAGATGATGAAGAAGGTATTTCAAATGAAGAATATGCTTACTTTATGAGAAAACTAAAAATTGGTAATGGAAAATTCAAAGGTACTTCCATTGATATATTTCAGATGTGGTGAGGTTGGGCATTTCGCAGCAAAATGTCCAAATAGAAGTGATGGCAACTCAAAATGAAAGAAAGGCTTTAAGAAATTCAACAAGTAAGAAAAAAGGAAAGGATCCAAAAGGAACTTTCTCTCTAAAGAAGATAGCTCATCATCTGATGAAGACAGTGATAGCGAATAAATATTTTTTATGGCCAAGCAAAATAAACAAGAGTTATCAAACAACGAAGAAGAAGGGTTGAACATAGAAGAATATTATAAGGACGCAATCAGGCTTATAAAAGAGCTCAAGGCTGAAAAAATTCGTTCCAATACTCTTGAAGAACAAGTTCAAGGTCTCAAAATTGAAGTTGAAGAACACAAATGTATTGAAAATTCGCTTCAAAAGAAGTTGGAAGAAAGCAACCAAGAAATGGAAGCATTAGAAGCCGAAGTAGTCTCGTTGTGCAAGGAAGTGAAGAAGGGAAAATTTGTCAAAAACTATGCAAACAGCTCAAGGGCATTGGAAGAACTCATCAAAAATCAACGATCTTACAACGACAGAACTGGCCTCGGTTACAAAGAAGAAGAAGCAGGACCTTCTACAACAAAATACAATGAACCTATGAGATCTGACATGCATGTAGACTTCATTAGACAAGATTCGCAAGAATATTCTTGGGAGACGATTACTCGACAAAGATTTCCATCCATGTACCAACACATTTTTCATGGCTATTGTTATTCATGTGGAAAATTTGGTCATAAAGCTATAGAATGTCGCACGTACCCTAGGAACCAATACAATTCTAGGAGATCCTTCAAATATGAACCTCCTAGGGCTCAACTAAACATCAATAAATTTAAAAATTTAAGAAATAATATGGAATGTTACAAATGTCAGAACTTTGGACACATAGCTAGAGACTGCAAACTTGAAAATCCTCTAGAAGAATCTTCGAAGCCACGGAATGAACGAACATGGAAGAAGAAGAAGATTGATAATTGTGCACTCTCTCTCAAGGCTCAAAACAACAAAGATGTGTGTTATGATGACAGCGGTTGCACAACGCATATGACTGGAGATAGAAGGAAATTTGTATCTCTAAAAGAGAAGAAGGATGGAACCGTATCCTTTGGAAATGATGGATCTTCAAATGTTATAGGATCAAGTACTGTCACTCTCAGAAGAAAATATGTTATAGCCAAGAATGTTCTATTGGTTGAAAACATGAATCACAATCTGCTCAGTGTTGGACAAATGTGTGATCAAGGACACACAATGCTATTCAACTCTAGAAAATATGAAATCAGGAAAGGCAGGTATGGTAAAATTGTGGCTACAACAAGTCGAGCTCCAAACGACATATATGTTCTGGATGAAGCAACTAAAGCATGTCTACTAGCTAAAGAAGATGAAAGCTAGTTATGGCACAAACGAATGGGTCACATAAACTTTGACAATATTGTCAGGATAAGAAATAACAAAGCAGTACGAGAAATGTCGAAAATATCAAAACATTCCAACACACTATGTGAGGCATGTCGGCACAACAAGCAGAAAAAATTCCAATTTAAAACAAAATAACACTTTGCATCACATCCATTGGAATTGATACATACTGATCTATGTGGTCTTGTGAGAAAAAAAGGCTTAGATGGAGAATTATATTTCATGTTAATGATAGATGACTATACCAGGATGACAGTTGTCAGTTTCCTAAGGAAAAAATCTAAAGCATTTGAGTGCTTTAAGATCTACAAGGAGTTGGCCGAAAATGAAACTGATTTGAAAATAAAGTGTCTAAGATCACATAATGGCGGAGAATTCACTTCCAAATTATTTCAGTAATACTATGACGAAAATGGAATAAAAAGACAATTTTCAACAGCACTGACACCTCAGCAAAATGGAGCTGCTGAATGAAAGAACAAAACCATACAGGAAATGGGTAGAACAATGTTGAAGGACTCAAAATTGGATGAAAAATTCTAGGTTCAAGCAATTGATACAGCAGTCTTCATTATCAACCGAAGTCTTCTCAAAAATAATTGCAACAAGACCCCATATGAATTATGGAAAGGAAAACCAACTAATGTAAAATATTTCAGAATCTTCGGAAGTAAATGTTATATCAAAAGAGAAGATCAAAATTTGGTTAAGTTTGAATCATGTGTTGATGAAGGTATATTTGTTGGTTAATCATGAAAAAGAAAGGCCTATAAATGTTATAATCTAAGACGAAAATAGATAGTGGAGAGCATAAATGTTACATTTGATGAAGATGGTGTTCTAACGAATAATGATGAGGATCTAGAATCTTTGAAACTTAAGACAGAGGTTGAAAAAGACACAGATAAAATTCTAGAACAAGAAGCAACTATCAACCAGGAAGAAGTAAATAATGATCATCAAGATATACCAGAACAACAACAAGAATCTCCTCCAAAGAGAAAAAAAGAAGGATTCAAAAGAACCATCCATTAAATCAAATCATTAATGACATAAATGAAGGTCAACAGCTTCCTTCATCACAACAATCTCACATTTCTTTTCTAGCAACCTTTGAGCCTAGTAGTTTTGAGGAAGCTAGCCAAAATGAACATTGGGTAGCAACTATGAATGAATAATTGGATCATTTTGTTAGAGAAAAAGTCGCTGAAAAGAATATCAAACTTGAGTATGTTGGTACAAAAGAACAAATCGTTGATATCTTCACTAAACCTTTACCTCGTGAAGAATTTGAATATCTTCGCCAGAAGCTTGGGATTCTCCCAATTCTCATTAAATTTTCCTTATTCATAATATCAAGGGGGAATGGAAGTGTTTACAGGTCCTCAGGATGGTTGTGTGTCAAGGGGAGTTACCCTTTTCCATTGATGTCAAAGGGGGAGATAATGTTGTAGGAAGGGGTGTCATGATCGCAGGGGGAGTACTTGTGTTTCCATCAATGCCAAAGGGGGAGATTGTTGATCAGCGGTTGTCATTGACTTCAACCCAAGTAGAACCAGGGGCTACCCCAATACTGCATGGGAATTTTGGCCTACTAAATTAATATATTCTAGGTCAATAATTCTTTGGATGGTTTCTACTTGTCGAGATGTTTCCGTTGATATATGGCATGCCACGTAATTCTTCATGGTTTGAGAGATATTCATATTTGAAGTTTGCACCCCCAGTTAGTGGGCTAAAACCCCATGGGTTTGTGGCATGGGTCATTGAAAAGTCATAATTAATATTTTTTAAGCTCCTAAAAATCCCTTCCACGTTCACTTGTTGAAGCCCCTCTCAACCTAAGCATTTATATAAATTGTGATCCTCATATCCTCCTTATGCAAGGGATTTCGCCATCTAAAACAGGTCATTGTGGAATTTTCACTCTAACATTTTTTATACGAAGGTTCAGAAGCTGAAATTTGTATGAGGCGGAGCTGAAATCCTGAGGAAGCTCCTGTAAAAATTTCAGATCAAGGAGCGAAATATTTTCAGATATGTGATCTATGGAATTCAATGTTTTTGCAGGCTCCTGAAATTCATCTCAAAGAAGTTACCTTGGGAAAATCATCATAACTCTCTCTCTGAGTATCAGATTGGAATTCTGTAGAAAGTAGAAAATATTGCATAGACTTTAGTTTTTTCTCTATTAATTTCAGATCTGAATGAAGAAACAGTGACATGTGGCACGTCGTACAAGTTCGCTCTACTGAAACAGTCCATAATTGGGGCATTGTGAGAGATTGGGCATAAATCTCTCTTGAAGAATCCAAATCGGGTCAGACCTATGGCATTGGAAAGATGACTCAGAGGACTAATACAGGACCAAAAATCACATATTGGGGATCTTAAATAACAGAGATACACTAGATTCAATATCGAGCTCCTAGAAGGCAAGAAAAAGCTAGATCGTGTGTTGTCAAGGGCTACAAAGGACTAGACTTTCTAGGGCAGAAAATCAAAGCAAGGTGCAGCAGAGGGTAGCATGACAAGAGCAGCAACCAAGGTGCAGAACAGCAGCAATAAGTTCATCACATGAAGTCTTCAAGTGGGCAGCACTGCATACAGGCACTATAAAGGTATCGTTGTAAATACATTATTGTAAAAATTGTACTAGTGTATATCTGCCAAGAGTTGAAGAGGCAATGTCGGGAGGTCTAGGATCATCATTAGGTGGCTGTGTCATAGTTGGGGTTATGCTCTAATGTGTCTTATTCTTCTACATCATTCTATATCATTGTAAAGTGGACCATTTTCCCTGGTACAGGAGTCCATTCTTCTTTTATTCTTCTACATGGTGGTAGGGTGGTGCTAGGGTGAGTTGTAGCTCATTGGCTGTTGGGGCATCCGTTCAGTTGACTACTGAAGAATCTTGGGCGTCGGAGGGTCCATCCAGTGGGAGCTGGAGAAGAATGCTTTTCTAGATTCTAGGAAGTTGGAGCTTTATTTTCATTTGGAGTTTAATATTAAAGAATTATTAGAAAAGCATTAGGTGGTTTTCATCCAGGAGTGAGTTTCCACCTTAAAAACTGTGTGCATTTGTGTTCCTTTTTTTTACTACTATCATTGTACAAACACTGATAATAATTGAAGATTAACTAATTCTCTAATTAAAATGAATATTAATTCACCCCCCCTATCAGTGTTTCCAACAGCTATGTCAAGGGGACATAATGGTTGGAGCCCCGAGCCCACCTAAAAGGGGTTGTGGCCGATTGAGTTGTGGAGAGTCCAGTTATAACTTTGTTGTACATAGGGAAGGCTCTCATACCATGCGTGTGGATGCTTTGAATTGTACATGCGCAGAATGTGTACAATCATCATGTTGAAAACCTCTGTCTGGCCATCAGTTTGGGGATGGAAAGTTGTGGACTTGGTGAGCTTGATGTCCAACATTGACAAGAGGCTGCACCAAAATGTGTTGAGGAACCTATTGTCCTGATATGAGATGATAGACTATGGGATCCCAACCTTGCACCCATACTCATTCAAAGAAGATTTTAGCAGTGGCTTCTGTTGTGATATTCTTCTTGCTAGCCGACATAATGGACATCTTCAATAATTTATCAACGACCACGAAAACACAGTCATTTCCATGCTTAGTAGAATGAAGGCCCAACATGTAATCCATGGAGATGGATTCCCAAGGTCGACTAGGGGTAGGTAGCGGAGTATAGAGTCTTGCTTCTTGATGATCGGTTTGGTAATGGAGCAAGCAGTGCAGGATCTGATGTACTTCCCAACATCTTGTCAAGGTTCGACCAATAGAAATAATTATGCAGTACTGCCACTATTTTCTCGACACTGAAATGCCCTGTGACTCAACTGTAGTGTGCTTCCCAAATAATCTTGGCACGCTCGCTTGAAGGAACACAAAGGTGTCCCAGATGACATAGCAGTGCATCCTGGATGTGAAAATTTGGAACTTGTGTACCCTCCAAGAGTGTCTTGTATGTGTGGCCAAATTCTAGATCACTCTTGTAGAGAAGCAGCCAATCAGAAGTCTCAAGCCCACAAGAGTTGGGAACAGTGGTTAGCGCCACGATTGTTGGCCGGCTGAGGCAGTCTGCAACATTATTGGTGCTGCCCTTCTTATACTTTATTTTCAAATGAAATTGTTGCAGATATGTAGACCAATCCTGATGGCAATCGTTCTGCAACTTCCCTTTTTTCTGTATGAACTGCAAGGGTCAGTGGTCTGTGTGGGTGACCGTTTCCTTCCCAAAAATGTAATGCTTCCATTGGCGGCACGCTTGCACAATGTAATACATTTATTTTTCATAATTGGGATATTTTCATACTGCGTCGGATAGTGTCTCATTGTGATATGCCAGTGGATACCCCTGTTGAGTAAGAACTACCCCAATAGCATAGTCAGAGGCATCTCTCTCAATCTCAAATGGTTGATGCAAATCTGGTAATGTGAGCACTGGGGCAGAGCAGAGGCGAAGTTTTAATTCTACAAACACCTTCTTTTGACATTCCGACCAAAATAATTTTCTTTCGCTCCTCCCTTGGTGACTTGGCTCAAGGGCCAAGTGATATGAGAGAATCGCAACCTGAACCTGTGGTAGAAATTATCAAGACCTAGAAAGTTGTGAAGCTATGTTAGAGTGGTTGGGGTCGGCCAATCCCGAATTACATGGATCTTGTTTGGATCCACATGCACCCCCCGTTCATCAATAATGTATCCTAGATACTGAACCTCGGTCATGCCAACAGTGCACTTCTCCAAATTGGCACACAACTTGTGTTGTCATGGTGTTTGGAGGACCTCTCAGATGTGGTGGAGGTGCTCTTCCCAATTTTTGCTTAAGATCATGATGTCATCCAAGTACACTAATAAAAATGAGTTGGTGAATGGTCGCAAGATGTCATCCATCAACCTCATGAAGGTTGCAGGAGCATTCTCAACTCGAAAGGCATGACCAGCCATTCGAAAAGGCCCTCCTTGGATTTGAAGGCAGTCTTCCACACATCGGAGGGTTTGATTGGTACCTAGACTTCAAGTTGATATTACTGAAGTATTTCGCCCCTTTGAGTTGATCCAGAAGGTCAACAAACTATGGGATCAGGTACCTATTCTGGACAGTGATCTTGTTCAGCACCCAATAGTCAATACAGAGTCTCCAAGTCCCATCCTTATTTTTCACCAACATGATCGAGCTCCCATAGGGAGATGAAATCAACTGAATCTGACCTTTCTGCAGCAGCTCCTAAATCTGCCTCTTGATTTCATCGTTCTCCATAACAGAGCATCGATAGATCGGTCCATTGGGCAGTGCCGCACTTGGGGTCAGATCGATGGGGTTCTTGACTTGACAGTGCAGAGGCACCCTTGTGGATGAGGTGAAGATGTCCCCGTACGCCTCCATGACCTTTTCCATTTTTTTTGTCATGCTTAGGAGCCTTTTCTGGAGGTCGTGGCCACGATCTTCTTCTTGCCCTAGGGGCAGATCATCAAGAAAAAAATTTCCCAGTTTTGGAAATGAGCATACTGCATTTTTTGCAGTAACCAAAGAGATAGCCACATCCCATGGTACCTCTGGTATCATGTACAACTTATTTCCCAAAGTAAAAATAACAGCGTGAGGCCAGGACTCATACATAGCATTTCGCTTCCATAAGTATTGTTGGCTTAATAATACATTACACACATCAAGAGGAGCAATGTCACATAATATCTCATTTGTGAAGGGCTTGATGTTGTAGGGAAGGCAGCACTGCTGGTTGACACAGATATCTCATCCTTGGTGACGCCACCCGATGGTGTACGGTTGTGGGTGTGTTGTGGTCGACAAGACCAAACGCTTCACGACCTCTGCTGAAATGAGGTTTTTTTGGCTCCCCCTATCGACAATGAACTATAGCGGGGAACCCTCTACCCACATCTGAGAGTGGAAGAGATGCTCCTCCTCCTCTAGATCTTTTGGTTCCTTGTTCTGGATATTTACAGTGGAAATGGTGGCGTTGGGCTTCGCATCAATAATCTTCTTCCCTTTGTCATTCCCCTTGTTGGGTTCTGATTCAGATTTGTAGCATGCATTCGATTCAGAAGCGCTCATTTGAGCCACTAGTGACTTCTTGGCCCAACACTCACTTGTGTTGTGAGTGGAGCTCTTATGGAACTCACACCACTTTCCCATGTCCTTCTTCAGCTTCGTGGGGTTGTTATTTTCTTGTGGCTTCGGTAGGTTATCTTGGACCACCATGCCTTGGCTTTGTCCTTTGTTCTGTGGTTTTGGGGCACCTTTCCCTTGCTTTTGATTCGCATATCCAAAGTCTCTCTTCTTCTGTTTGAATTTCTGCTCAATCTTGGCAGCATACCATTATGTTGTACCAAGCGAGAATATGTCAAGGAACTCCATTTCCTCCTAAATGTGTTTGTGCAGAAAACTACATTACTTCAGCACCAAATGTTTCTCTGAATCTTTGATACCCAACTTTGTGCACAGGGTATGGAACAGATTCGTCAACTCATGCACATCTTGATCCCTTTGCTGCTGTAGCGTATCCCATTGTATGTACTTGTCCTCATAGCTCCCCATGGGATAATATTGTTCCTTGATGGTCTCTCGAAAATAATTCCAAGTGGGTACATCCGAGAATAGAGAGGGTTCCCCCTCATCCTTTTTCTCACAATAGGTTTCCCACCAGTCCTTGACATGGGGGGTAGCTTTGAGGACTGCAAAAATAATCTTCTCCCAGTCGGAAAAGTCATGAACTAAGAAATATCATTCTAATAGATTCAACCATCTATCTACAGTGATTGCATCTATTTGGCCCTAAAATATGGGAATGTCAAAGTTTACTTGTACCTTAAAAGGAGTTGCGCCTCCAGAGTGGCTGCTAGATGCAGATGCGCCGCTAGTGGGCAGTGGTTGAAGGATCTGGGAAAATTTATCCATCATCGCGTTCCTTTGTTTTTCGAGGGCCTACTCGAGCAATATTTTGATAGGATATCCTGCTCCCTCATCTTTATTTTTGTCCCCCATGGTCAGCCATCGGGGTTTGCGAGGATGATCTTGCAAAGGTTCAACCAAATCGAGCCTTACCTCCTTATACCCTGGCCTCGTTGGGGACATGCAAAGAAGGATTGAGAAAGAGTAGACCACTCTGATACCACTAATCCAGATTTATTAAGGAACACAACATAAATGCAATGAAAATAACGCTTCATTTCATTAATATCAAAGAAATGAAATTTGTTTACAGACATAATGGAAATAAACTAGCTAGGGTGCTAGTAGCTTATCTCTGAGAAGAGATGTGGTGGCAACAGGCCTCTGAAATCTATGTTACAATGAGACTCGAAGGCCTATATATTATTGAGAAACAATGGAAAACCCTAAACATCCAAAAAATTAACCCTAGGAGATGAAATGCTAGAATATGGGCCCTGTCAGGGTAAATTGGTACATCAATTTCCCAGGGTCGTAACTTTGGCATACTATCTTTGTTTGACGCACATGATACATCGTTATAAATATCTATTCGGGGACTACAACTTCTCACCATGAATATCAAGTTTGGAACATACTCATATTTGCCATAGGTTTGATGCCCAAAAAACGTCGTTTAGGACCTCAAAACGGCTCCAGAAGTTCAGGACCCGAAAAACTGCTAAAAATGGTAAGCTGTGCTATAATTAAGGAAACTAAATAAATGAAAGAAGCAATGGTGGTGCCCCAAGTGGAATAGGAAGGTGGCCACCAATATCCACCTGGATCATAGGAGACGATGACTGATGGTGTTGCGGCGTAGAGACGTCATCATCTGTCTAGAGATGGATGTTTACTTTGTAACTGGCTTACTTCCTCAAGGCGAGGCTCTACCACACCCACTCCCTCCTGGGAGGGTGAGTATCTAGCGCTAGGTTGAGCAGCATTGCGGTGGTGAGACACTTACATAGGGATGTGACTCAGTGACCGACTTAGCTGAGAGGTGTTCCTTGGCAATGATAGTTTGCCTTAAGGGGTCGTCATTGCCCAATAGGGCATCTGGACCTCATATTGGTGCCTTGCACTAGCTCCAGGCCGGTCACTTCTACAACTGGGCGAGCCATGTGTATGATGGCATGGTATCATAGTTAGGGAAGGTCTGGGGGAATCTTCTAGGGTTTTTACTTATGCGATCATCTTATGCAGCATCATGTTTGAGAGAGTAGTGATGCTCTGACCTTTTGTGTCAGTGCCCATTGGTCCTCGCAGGGATCCGCAGATGCTGTGGTGGGTGCCCGTGATGTCTCATGGTGAAGGAGGGGAGGTTGGTCATTATTGGGATGCGACCATTGAGGCGTGGTTCCAGGTGAACCCGCAGATGTTCCTAGACTATCCATATTCAACAATGGATTTCCAGGGGGACCCGGATATGGGTCTTCCTATCGGTTATTTATGGGGTCCAACAAGTATGACCTTTCATGTTTTTCTAAATTTTAGGATTGTATGATGTGTGTATTTATATCTTTGTTATGGTGACACTGACACTATCTTTGTTTCTCTTTCATATGTGGGGGCATTCGGGCATCCTCTTTCCCGCTTGGTGGGGCATCAGCCACCGAGGAGGGGCCCAAGTGGGGCTGATCAGGCCTAGGTTGGGGGGCAGGGAGCTGGTGATGTCCCTTCAGTGGAGGGAAGCATTGATGCCGCTTCCAAGGGGGATGTTTCCCTTCTTGCTCGCATTGAGGAGGTTGAGGCTCGACCAGCGATGGTCGAGGAGTAGCTAGTTGCTGTTGAGGCTCGGGTCTAGGCTGCAGACGCTTGTGCAGCAGATTTAGCTAACTCATGGAGTCAGCTAGAGAGGTTGATCCTTGGTATTCAAACCTGGGGGTTTTTTGATGACTTGGATGAAACATGACTCGAGGCATTGACGGCTCAAGATAGGGCACATCGCTCAACAATGCACCATGTGGCACTTGCAGTTTTGGCTACTGCACCTATACTAGCACGGGGTGCAGCTGTGGGTCCAAAGGATCCACCTGGCGGGGCTCAACCCTAGATATTTGTTATGTTTAGGGAAAACACCCGATAAAAGGATGCTTGCCTATTCTTTTATGACATGTAGACATATTTTTTTACTAAAATTATGGTCAGGGACATGACATGTATATTGTGACTCATATATTTTTTTATGTATATATGCGAGATGTGTATTTTTGCATATCTGATGATGTGTCTATGGTTATTATATTGATGGATGTTATATACCTATGATGGATATATATTTTTTCATGTTTTTTTCTTTTCTATGGATGATGGTTTATATGAGATGCATTCCGGTATAGAATGTGATTAGTTATGTGATCAGCTATCTGGTTTTAATTTCTTGGTATATGTGTGAATGTAATATGATCAAACTGATGAATTAATCTTCGTGCATGAAAATAATTCCTAAATGGTTGAGAATATTGTACTTCAAAATATTGGTTAATTTTGATACCACTAGATCGGAATCAAGGTAGACATGTAGATGGTGAATACCTTGGTTGAAGGCATCACTCATCAGCCTGATGACTGCATCATATTCTGATTGATTATTGGTGGATGATCAGATGCATACTCCATTGGTGAAGAATGGCGATCGGCCAGGATAGTAAATGGCCCCAGCGGTTGCTGCTAGATTTTGAGACCATCGCGAGGCTCCATCAGCAAATCCAAAATAGTGGAAGGGGGGATGATCCATCTGTGACACCAAAGAATTTTTTTTAGAACAAGTCTTTGATGATTGTGATCATCTCAAAAATAGATTATGCTACATGTATCTTTTCTATAAGGCTGAAACCTCCTGCCCTTATGGGTGAAATTTTTGAGGTAGATCCCATTTACGGGGTTAGCTAGGCATGTACCATCAATCTCTGACATGATGTATGCCCCCTTGAGGAGGAAATGTTTTATGTTGCAAGGACATTTCCATAATGTTTCAAACTTCCCAGGTCCTAGGTCCTCTTTCATGACATTGTAGCGAAGGACAAACTCTCCCTCAGTAAATGAACAAGGGGTGATGTTGTGGTTGAATGATGATTTTACCCATTTTTTATGTGCCTCATTATGTTGGAGCAACTCTCATCAATTTTCATAGACGAGTTATAATTATTTCAATCGTTTTTCTAAAGGCTGGGTATCATCGAGGAGTTCGATGGCAGCATGTAAGTTGGGGATTTCACATATGATGGGAATCACAACTTCTACCATGTACACTAGTTGGAAAGGTGTCAATCCTATTGAGTTTTTAACTATCGTGCTTTATGCCCACGGGGCTAAAAAATCCATGAGGTTCCAGTTTGTCTTATGGTTATTCACCATACGTTGAAACATTGTTTTATGCACTTTGTTGACAGCTTCTCCCTTTCCAATGGACTAAGGATAATATGGTGATGGGAATTCATGTGTGAGTCGTAGGTGGGCCAGAAATAACCTAGTCGACAAACATGAGTATGATGACATAGTTGACGTTGTCGAATTAGATGAGGTTGAGGGGGTGTAGACTGGTTGAGTGTGCAGCGTCGATGGTACAGCTATTGTTGTAGCTTTAGCAGTCTCGATATCAATGACAGATGAGCAGACAACATGATTCATGGTTCTCATGCATGATGAGATGAATCGTATGTGGTGTTGTGTGTCGTCGACGTTGGATGTTGGAGGAATTTCCATTGTTGTGGCTTGTATGAGATAAATCTTATGTTCCTCACGTGGCGTACAAAGGGTACTCGCACTTTCCTATATTTGGAAGTTGCGTTGAGTGCAGAGGTGCCTAAATGTTTCCATTAAGGGGCACAACTCTGTTTCGTGATTATGACTTGTGAAAATGGTTCACGGTGTCAAGGTGCTTATCAAGTAGATGGTACGAGAACCAACGCTAATATTTGTGCCTGAAGTGGACGCTCGGAGATGATTGAGCATTGGGGTGTCATGTTTGCACTTTTGCCATCTCCGAGAATTTGGTTTTGGTTGGTCTAGCTCTTTGGGGAGTTCAAACTCAAAGTTTCCTTTGCCGCTTGTAGCCTTGGGAGTTACTCACAATCCATCGTATGGTGGAATTGTGAGAAAATCCTACAATAGAAGCGTTTGATATTATCTTTATTGGAGAGATTGATCTGTGGGATGGGGGTGACCATGTGAATACTGTCAGTAAGTTTCTCAAGTTCCTTACATTGAATTATTCGGCGGTCATTTCTATCACACAACCCACATGGTGTCCTTGGTTGGTTTTGGGCCCTCCTAGGGTGATGGGTTGTCTTAGCCTTCCTAATGTTATGGTAATGATGGGGGGTAGGCTGCCTCGGGGCAGGTTGCCTTGCATTAGGTTGTCTTGGCTCTAGACCAATTATATCTGGGTATTTGGAATCCAACGAGCATATGGTGTCTAAAAAAGGGCATATTTAGGAGATGTAAGTACAGTGTCTAGTCTAATGGTTGCCTTGACAAACCAGACAATACTTCCTTTTCTTGGTACTTTGTTCCATTAGAACTGCTGGAGTGATTGGGTACCATTTGCAGAATGATTCTATATTTGGGCATAGGGTGACCAAGTGCTTACGTGTGTTTCATAATGCACAGGTTGGTCTTATCTGTGGATGGTGATTGGGGGTGATGATGTGCCCCTTTGTTGGCCATTTTTATGTTGACATGAATAAAATGGGCCTAGTTGTCACATTTTCTTGCATTTTCCAACTTTCCACGTATTTTAAATATGGTCCTTTTTCTACGGTGAGGCGTACTATGGCCTGGAGTAAACTTTTCAATGCCAACCAAAATCGGCAGATATAGGGACAACGATGAACCGGGTGGTATTATAAACACACCTCACACGAATACTGGACTGATCATAATCCGTTGTAGTATACGGGGTTGACAGGGTAACAACTCTAAAACAACTCTAGGGCTGCACAGTCAGCAATGAAGTGATCATGTTCATCAGAGAGTACACAAACCTAGATAGGAGCTTGAGGACAATAACGGGGGGGAGGTGTTCGTTTAGGTGACTTCCTCTCCTCAGACACATATAATATGGTCCTTTTTGTTTATGTCCATCGACTAGTAGTGTTGTTCACGGATTCTGTGTCTAAGTCGGCTAAGTCATTATTTTTAGCGATGAATTGTCGCACGGAATCCAACATGTACCAGAACTGATGGATGTGGGGAAAACGACGCACATGATGGTTTCTTCAACAAATTTGACACGTATGACGTTGATTTCGGACTAAGTTTCTTTGGGAAATGTGATGGATTTGGTACCAACGGGTAAACGCCCTTAATTCGGGACACTGTGTGACTAAATGGTCAGGTTCGTCACAAAGTGCGCAAACTGGGGCCGGCTGAGTGGCCTCTGTCTATTATCTTTGGTCTGTTGGAGTGACTATCTATGAGAAAGATGTAGGCTCCTCTCGTAGGTATAGTATGGTTCTAGGCTCTCCCTCGTCCATCTACATGACTGGATTTGAGGGATCTTGCTGGTAAGATTGCTCTAGGGCCTGCAGGGCATCCTTATATCGTGGCATCTCTGGGAAATGGTGGGTGTAGTGCCCATAACAGTCGCATATGGCACATGCATGGTTGGTGCATAATGCTTTCCCTTGACTTTTCATGGCATGTTCCTTTTTTATGGGAACTTGAGGCCGCGACATTTTTTTCGGTGCTTAGAAGAGGCTTTAATTCATCTAACTCCAGGAAATTATTGGTAGGATGGCCTACAATATCACATAATGCACAAGGTTGTAATGCCCTATGTATGTTGGGATTTTATATTTTCTTCCCTTTTTTGTTGATTTATTTGGTTGCGTTAGCTAATGCTACTACGGGAGTTTCGTTAACCGTTGTAGCCTCCTAAGGAGTGATAGGGGTTATCCCTATAGAATTGATGCCAGGACTTCCCAGCATGGCTGGTGGGACTAAATAACAGACATATATTGTGAAATCCATGTTTGGAAATTTAATAGTTTCCAAGACTTGCTTTAACACAAAACTAGGTGGGGGGTATAAAAATAGGGTTTGACGATCCCGTAGGGTAGGAAAGTTGTGTACATGGCTTCGGTATTTTCACTACTGATCTCCATTTCCAGGCTGGTCTCGGTGTTTGATGATAGCATCACGAACACCGGTTCCCCAGTGATTTATGTGTTTGCCTCTGGTATGATAGGGAAATCTCCTAAGAATGATCCTAGGATCTATGATGGTTTTAATTGACCAGGGAAAAATTATTGATACCACATGAACGATTCTATAGTTGTTTCCACGTAAGGTAAAATGACATTGAGAGCCATCAGGGGTTTCTTATCATAGTATGTAATTTGGTTAATGGTGATGATTCGATCTTCATGGGGGAACATCATCACCCAAAAGACAGAGGATGTTATTGCAGTCTTGGCATACATATAACTTTGCCTGAGTATATTGTAGTCAAGTTGTGCATCCAAGAATTCAATGTCTATAAGTATAGTCTTTTCGGCCAAGTTTACAGGGACATTCTCATATAGACCGATGGGAGCTAAAGTTCGACCATTGCATGCTCTAATCATGATTTCAGATGGTTTCAGTTCAGGCAATCCCAAATTCTGCCAAATGGATTTGGACATGATGCATGTAGATTCTCCTTCGTCAATGATGCATCGTTGTATGGTGATATTTTGAACTGACACTAGTATTTGGAAGGTGACCAGAGAAGGAAGCCTCGGGCTAGCTTTGTCTAGGTAAAAATCCATTGGGCGTGAATCAGATGGGTCAATTTCACCTAATGCGGAAAGTAAGGCTTTCCACTGTTTTGGGCATGATTGTAAGACTTCTAAGGCTGATATGCCAACGGGTGATTGTGCTAAATCATCCAATATGTTGTAGTTATGGGAAAATTTTGAGTGGTGTCCTACGCGGCTAGGTTGCTCATTAACTGCCTTTGGAAGGGTCTCAATAGGTAATTTGGATATGGTCAATGGTGCAATAGGTGCACTCGTGCTCGGACCTGATGGGTTGGTGTTCAGAGGGGCATCATAGTTCATGTTCCTTTTTTGGAATAAAAATTCTTTGCCAGTCATATAAATTTCGTATTTGTCGCTCCCGGTATCATTTTGCAGTGGTTGTTGTTGTTGGGTGTTAACCACTCCTTGGTGGGGGGAGGGCTCCTGCATTACAGCGGTTTGTTGTGTAGGTCCACCTTTTCCATGGTTACCCTAAATTTTTTTTTTTTTCAGTTCAGGGAGTTCAGGATAGTGGTGAGTGTAATGGCTGTACTCACCACATATGGCACAAGAATGGTTTGTCATTATACTGGACCTCTTGTTCTGCCCTTAAGAGTTTTTGTTTGGCTCTTGGTTTTGATTTCAGTTGGGGTTGCCCCCAAACTGAGATCGCAGGGGGCGTTGCTAGTTACTTCCCCCCTATCCAAAGTCTCCCTTTTTTTTATTCTTAGGCTTCTTTCTTGCAATGTTAGGAGGATTATTACAGTTCTCCTAGTCATAAGACTAGCATTGTTGAGCCTGAGATGGTTTCACTAAGTTCACCGATGTATTATTCTGCGGTGGTGGATTTTGTGCAGGGAGAGGGAAATATTGGTTGCCCTATCCTTGGTTGGTGTAAGGTTGTTAGGGGGGATCTCTTCCATCAGCATTCCTAGCTAAGTATTGGGTCCCCTGCAAGGGAGGGTATGAGCCTCCATGTTGTTGGTGGTATGATGACACCCTATTCATCATATTCTGCAAAGGTGCAGATTGAATTTGGTGGTAGCCAGGTTGCATCATGTTCTGGGTAGAATCATATGAATATCCTAGGTACTGGATACTGCTACTTAGGTGACCTTGGTTCAATGACTCGATCAAGTCGTATGCGATATTTGACACGCTTGGCAATTCTCTATAAGTTTGTAGGCGTGGGGCGTTTGGTCGGACATTGTAGATATATCTTGAATGGGTATAGATGATTTCGAGCTGATGGGCTTTGCAAATGGCTTCCTCCTCGGAGTAGGTCCTTGTGTCGCCACATCTTTTGAGATCTTTGTTGTGAGATTTTTCAAAAACAAGTCCAGTAAAACTCTATCGTCGAGTTTGGCTTTGCACAAACTACAACGTCGTTGCCATTCATGGAGATGGTCTGAGATATAGACAACTGGTATTTGCCTAAAATGAGTCAACAATTCCATCCCCGAATCATGGTGGATGGGTAGCTGAAAATAAGTGAGGAGTGTAGTAGCGAGGGCGCTAAAGGTTCCATGCAAAGCATAAGGCTACTCAATATACCATTTCACAACAAACTCATTTAGGGTGCGTTGAAATAGTCTCAGTCCAATAGTATCGTCAATAATACTATTAGATGAACACCATAGGTGGAAAGTCATAATATGATTTCCAGTGTCTTTCGCTTGCTTCCCTTTGAATTTTGGTATGTCCGAAGAAAGCTTCGTGGGCATGGGGGGCCAATTAAGGCTATGTGCAATTGGGTCATTAGTTAGCTTTGATAGATCTGGAAGGTTTAATGATGCTAAAAAGGGTAACTGAGTATTGATTGCCATTGTGTACTGTGGAAACACAGGTTTCTGAGTGTAATGGTTTATGGGGGGTAACTGGTGAATATTACCCTGTGATGTACCCTGTTTTGTGCTCTTCTAACTCCTCGAAGGGGTAGTGCTCCTCTTCCCTCTGGGGGTAGTGGGAGGAGTTGAGTGTGGTGACCCTGCTGAGGTTTCCACTAGTGTGGTGTTGGGTGACCCTCAGGGGTTTCCAGCCAAATATGCCCCAATAAAGGATGAACCAATAATGGTGGCAGTGTGTCAACTTTGACGCATAAATGGAGAAAGACCTGGCACTCCTCTCTCTAATGGGGGGAGGTCCAAAAAACGCTTAGATCAACGAGGTCCCGTTGGGTCCGTTATGGTGTCGACTAGCTTATTCATGGAAATATTTTTGGTTTACTGAGATAAGGAAGATTATTTATCAAAGAAAATATGATTACATACATAAAACAAACTGAAAAATTAAGAGGCAATTTTTCCTTTACATTAATGCTATGTGATCAAGCAAGAAAAAAGCATGGTTTGGTTTTTTTGTGTATGATACTCAAAAGACTAAAAAGACCTAATCGTCCTTACACTCTCAAATGTAACTAGGCCTTGCAAAGATGTCTTCTTATGGGTACTGGGGCTAATGTCTCGAAAGAATTGGCGACACTTTCTAGCAGCCGAAGAATCGACCAAGGTAATGTTAAAAGGATCTAGTGCTGCCTGCACTACCACCTATAGGGAAGGATGCCCTATATTTTTCCATTAAATTATCGTCATCCCATGTGAGGATTCAAGTCTTGAGCCTCGTGGTATTCAGCTGCCAGTACTGAGCACTATATAGGTCAGGTAGCCCCAAAAAGTATCGCATGCAATGGGCCTAAGCTCAACCCCCTCTGAAACGGGTCTCTGGTAACGCTCAGGTATTCTGTTCCGTGGGCGGATAGATGGATTTTAAGCTCCCTAAAAATTCAACATCTATGTTTCAAAATGTAGAATTACCATGACAACTTATTGGATGCCTACCCCGGATGGTCTTAACCTAGACTATAAATTCTTTTGTGGCCCCTGTGGGGAGAATTTAGTGAGTTCTATTAGTGCTTATTTTTAGAGAGTTTAAATTTTCTTAGAGTGTGCCTTGGTGAAGTAACTGTAAGAAGAGGACAAAGGTCCCAATACACTGTCTGCCTTTTGGTCGAATTCTTACCGATGCTTCGTGTGTGCTTTGGAGTGTACAATCACAAGTGTTATGAGATGTGGATATGTGGTTATCCTTTAAAATCTTTCTCTAATTATGCTATGTGTGATTTTTCCTTGAAAAAATAAACGATGCGTAGATTATGGGCCGCTTACACCTTGCCTAGCTAGAATAAGTTGTGCACTATAGGGACATGGAAAATTATCTTAAGAAAGTGTTCATATGCATAACTAGGCTCACCGTGAGGTGAAAACAAAGGCAGAAATTACTTGCTTTATTTTTGATATCATGGTCCTGGTCCTGAATCCTAATGAAAAAATTGAACTAATCTAATGCAAAAATTGAAAAACAAGAATTATCTAAAGATGTGTGGATGTATGGACCACTTAATTTTCTGATAATTACTCTATGTATTTGGTATCTTTTACCAGCAAATATTTTTTTTTCAAATAGCATATGTGGATTTAAGGCCACTTACTTTCCCCTACTTAAACTATCTGTGATTTGTAATGATAAAAAACTAAAACTAAAACAAGATATTTCCTAGGCTAAACTCTAGCAAAAAGTGTCCTAACCAGTCATGAAATACCATAGCACAGTGATGAAAAATTTCTTACAACACCTTACAAATGCAAAAAATTGATAAAAAATAGTGAAAAATGAGCTCACTACCTACCACACGACTTATATTCACACAGGCACGAAGATCGCACATTTGTCTAGACTGAATGCACACGGATTGCAGAGACTGAAAAATCTCGCCTTCTCTGAGCCAAATTTCTCACTAAGGGTGACTAAAAAGTGTTGAGAGGAAGTAAGATTGGTTTTGCAGCAAGTCTGAGCATGAGAGAGGACCTGCATCAACAACCATTAGCTCAGAAGAAAGAATATATTGGAGTCTCCATTCTTGTTGTAGTGTATTTGACGCATGGGTGGACGAAATACATTGTGCTTAATAGGGAGGCTGCTTTCTTACAAGCAAGTCATAGGTCAATTGGTTTTTCAAATGTTATTGGAACAAGTTCAACATGTAATAAGCTAAGTTAAATGGAAACATAACATGCTACATAAGAAAAGAAATAAAAACAAAATAACATGCACAAGAACACGCACAATCGAGAAAACACACTAATAACTCAAAAATGGAGAGCTCTCTCCCTTTATTAGGTGTTGGTATTAGTAGTTGATAGAATGTTAAATCTCTTGTAGTGGATCCTTAGAGCTACAAAGCTCCAATACCCAAGACAAGGGGGTGTCTTTCCCTCAAACTTTCAGCAAGCCTCTCTTCCCTCTCGAAGGATGGTAGATCGATGGACATGTCAAGAACTCTTTTCTCTTGGATTGAGGTGTTGGATGGCCAACAACTGAATCCTTCCAACCCTATTATTGTTGGACAACACAAGCTGGTTTTCTTTTGAGCAATTTGGCCAACATAAAAATGTGTTCTCATGTTTCTCTTCCCATGGATGGCTTTTATAGACAAATTTCAAATTTTCCCTCCCTCTCTTGGTACGAGCTGGATGTGGTCATCAGAGTGAGGCTATGATTCCTTTGTGTGTTGCACTAAAGCCTCAAGGTGGCTCTAAGGTGGTTGTACTTGTCTAGCTTGAGTGAGAATATTTTTCTCCAAGTGTGCCAAGTGGTCCCAGATGGTGACTTTCTACATTCTCGAGACCGCGCGGGTCTTTGAGGGATAGCCGCGGTGATCTTCACGACTATCGAATAAAAAGCCGCAATGATCGCCTGGGGTCAGTGCTTCCTGTGTGCAGTTTAATAAATTTTCCTACTTGACCTTAGGAAAAGTTAATTTTTTAGCTCTTGTAATGTATTTCTTCCCTGTAAATATTTATTTGTACCTTATGCTTGACATTTTCTAATTATTTTTCTTGTACAATTTTCCAGTGTTAACACCCTTGGTTCCAAAATATGATTCATTCAAATATATTTTCCCACCCTTTGATTATGAAATATCATCAACATGATAATGATGAAGAGAAATCTAGTCATAAGAAGGATTTTTACACGAGAACTTATGATGGAGAACCAATGGATTTCCAAATGTTTGGGAATATGTGAGAATAAAATGTGAGGAGACCAACAATCATTTTTAATAACCCATGAGGTCTATCCCCAGTGCAGTGCAACTTAGTTGAGTAGTATAGCACTAGTGGATTGAGTTAGCACAAAAATATAAGGATGGTCAATAGTGCAAAGCCTTGGGTAGTGGATCACACAATGAAGAAAGGAATATGAATAGCCTGAGCATTTAACTATTTTGTGATGTGTCACCACTACCTTCCTATGGTTGTGTATTTTTTGTAGCGCAAGGGACATTAATAATGTAGTGACACATTTTCTTCTAGGCTTTCATTCCCTCTTCATAACTTTAACACCCATACTGAAATTTCTAAGTACAGATGACTGTGTGTCCCAATAATAAAAATTAGTATTGCATAACCTCACATCTCCAACAATAGATCCTAGAGGAACCATGTCAACTTTTCCCATAGTATGCTTCTTCAAATAGAACATTCTTAACCCTTCTCCTTATGTGACTTCTATGATATATAGACAATTATTTCCTTCAATAGATAATGATATTCTCTCTGGATAAGATTAGTGAATTGATCTTTGAGAAATCACATTATTTCCCTTCTCTAAAACATTCTTGCAATAAATTGGTTTCTTCTACCTTTCATTATAATTGTCCCTAACCTATATGTTTCCAGCGTCTTATATTGTCTTGTCTACTTTTTTATAGTGCTTTTATTACTTTGGAACTATTCTACTTTAGCTTCTTCTTTTTCTAGTGCAACTCTTAAATTGTAAATATGCTCCTTGAGCTCTCTAATCTCTATACTTTCTTTATTGGAGTGAGTTGCCCCGAGTTCAAAAATAGCTACTCGCTTTTCCTATCCACCTAAGGAATTGAAGTATATGTGTTAGCATGTTATTTCCGATAGAGGACATGTGAACTCTTTTGTGAAAGTGTAGCAATGGCATCCCCTAGGGTTGAAAGGGATTTATAGATTTTTTGGGTTTTCTTCAATTGGTCTCTTATTGCCTTAGATTTATCTACCCTCTTACTTCTAGCAAGGTCCACCAAATGGAGGCATCCTCAAAGGATGGACCTTGTAGTCAAATATGTTCCTTGGACATGCACTTTTAAAGTACTATGTGAATGAATGTTGTGATCATTCAAATAAATTTACCCAACGACACTATTATTTTGTATGATGTTCATCAAATTGATCATGCAAATGTGGATGTAACTAACATCATATTTGCATAAGGTACATTGGGTCCATTTTGCTGAGAATCATTGTGGATTTATAGTCTGGTTAGAACCATCCATGGAAAGAAGATATTTCACTTGCTCATTATATATATTTATCATTTAAACTCCAACTTGATGCATGAATAAATCCATCCTCTTTTAAGAGATTTCAAATAAGTCATTTAGTGCTATGTATTTCACTCTTGAATTCTCTTTTGTAATTACATGTGCAATATTCATGGTATATGTCTTTCCAGAGCTTGTTTATTCATATGCAAAAATGAAAACATTGTATCCATCTAAAACAAATCTGATTAAAGGTTTTGTATTTTAGAAAAAGCTTCAGCTTGAGTTCCATATGATGCAAATTCTTTGTGAACCAAAGGGCCTGGAATGTCTACTACCTTTGGCACTACCCCTAGAATAACCTTATTGAGAAAATTACAAAGAATGAGACCATTATGTAGTCCCAAACAAAATTATTCCTCCGTTGGCTCATTTGGTTGTAAATCGGTGGCTCTATCAACCATTTCTTACAGCCATTTTGCAACTTAGTACCTTTAAGAAGTTGACAAGATAAAGGGTGTGGATGCAATTCGGTTTCATGAAATTACTCTTATGTGGTATGGCATGACTGAGGATCTCAAGGTTATGGGCTCATTTGATGGTTTGTGCTCCCTTTCTAAATAAAAACTCTTTGCTACTTAGAGTAGGCTCATTCCTCTTACTCATGTCTACAATAACATTCTTATTGGATATGTAATCTAGGTGAGTCCTATTTTCAAACCATTAAATGATTTCGAAAATGAAGCATTTCTAGTTTGTAAACTATGGGCTTGAAGAAAAAACATTAGAAACTGCAAATAACTCATCACTATTATCAAATACTTTATGTAACACTAGTATTTTCTTATCCTCTAACCTGCATCGACATATTCCTATGTACTCTCTGATTTTCTTTGTCTTCCCTTGCTTCTAATTTTTCCAGTTCTTATCCTTTTAAACAACTTTATGAATATGCTAGTTCCATCTTCAACTAGGACAATCCAAGAGAGTGCAATAACCATCCTATGTCATTGACAAATCCTTGCAAAATGGTTTCACCCTATCAAACAACCTTGTCATATGTATATGGATATGTCTTGCATGCATATAATACCTTCTTACACATGTAAATGCCAATATGCAAGACAACTTGAAACCAAATATGGGAATCATCAACCCTTTTCATGTTCATGTCATATTCAGTAATAGCATGAGTTGAAGAACTATTTATGACCAAATCACTTTCACCTACACCCTTTGTATGAGATACAGGGTGTCAACAATTTTATTGTCATTTTAATGCCTTGCAAGATCTTGATTGATGATGATAGAGTTTATTGTATGTGCGTGTGCCTCATCTTTAGAAATACTTTCAAGATGCTTCAATATCTTGAGATAATAATTAAAATAAGGGATTGTTTGCAAGCAACATTTATCTAAGAAAAACTATGAATATTTGGATAAGTTGGAACAAGGATTGACGAAACATATTATTAATGACATAAACCTCAATAGGGGATAATGCTCCCTTTGTTTCCAAGTCAAAACAACTAGTTGGAAAAATTGATCAAGTAGCATAAACTTTCCTTTGCCTTTGTTATGGCGCTCATGCAAGTGCATTCGAGTCAAGGAAATGAATAGTTTAGTGTTACATGTGCATCATATTTTCCCACAATTTTCCGAAATAAGGTACTTACATTAAAATTGACGTTCAATAATTAACATGAGCTCCAAATTTTATATAAGTCCAAGAATGAAAGAACAAAGCATCAAAAGATACTGCACAAAACTTGGACAGACAGAAGAACGTATCATGACCATGGTTCATTCGTGAATTTCATTCGATGATGAGTAGGTAATTCAAAGAATAGGTCTATAATGCAACAAAAACATCCCTGAAAACTTAGAAAAGCAAGGGAGACCCAAAATTTCAAATGTACAAGGTGAAAATATTGGGTGACGTTGTAGCCACTACAACATTATGTAATTTGTTTTGTTTGAGTTTACAATTTGGATATGTTATAATCTTTGGACATTCATCAATTATTTTTTAAAGAATAGGTATGAAATATAAAGGCATATGGTAAGAATTTTTTTAAAATTGGTTGAATTGGTGCCATTTGCTTTAGTGAATATGTGGGATCATTTACAAGCCTATACAATTTCCATTTTTCTTAAGCTCAGTAAGTAATATATTTTTCTTTCATGCAAGGAACATAGTGATAAAAAACAATTGTTGCGACTTGCATTTTGAGGGTGCTAAAAGGCCAGGGCATATGCGTCTAATTCACTAATTAAATAAGAAGGATGTTTGGCAAATAATTCTAGATTTAAGGAAGTAATATTAAACTTATTGCAATTAATCCTTTTGTGAATGTGTACAATGATTTTAGGCATTAATTTTGGAGCAATTAAATTACTAAATCTAAAATAAACAAAAATATACAATATTACTTTGGTCAAGGTTATCATAGGCACTAGCATTACCTTGATTCGATGTTACATGAATCTTGCAACTAATATTATAAATAATTTGTAAACTTGTTAAGTTACAGTTAGTGATGATATTGTTCTTATTTATCGTGCTAATAATGTGTGTTGAGCTAGATAAGGAAATAAATTCTTTGTCAAAAGAAAACAATGAAATTCCAATTGAATGTGTTCTAGAGATTAAATCAAGGTTGGAGTAGTTGTAAGTACAACATTATATTATATATGTTCTTTTGAATTATTTGTGTAACATTCCAATCTGTTTCCTTGGAAAATTTTGTCATTATATCTATTTAAAACTATGCATGGATATTTTTATTTTCTACTATACTGATCACCATGAGTTAAATATACCATTGTGTTGTAAACATTGTAAATAATTTACTTATGCAATTAATAAACTAATGATGACCAAGACCAACAGGTCTTGAACACCTATAGGGACATGATACAAAAAGTGGGGAAAGATAAGTGGTCTAAGGGCTTTCTTTATTATTATTCTATATATCATACCTTATCATCTTCACCTTATTAAAGCTATGAGTATTGGATAAAAACAATTCCTCGAGTTAAGCCATCACACCTATACTTTAGCAATATATCTCCCCTTCATTCTTGGAACAAGAAGTAGTGAGAAAACTTGTTAGGGGAGAATGTATGGGAAATTTTTAATATGAGGAAACAAGCTAGGAAAAAGGGAGGAAAAGAGAAGTTTTAGGAAGAGAAGAGTAGAAAAAAAGTGTCGAGAGAATATAGATCATACCAGCCATGAAAATATGTATGGATTCTTGTTGAAAGAGCTAGGAAACCAAGAAAATCTACAAGAAGTTTTGTGACATCAACTGGACCTTTCCATGTCTTCTCATAAGAGAATAAATTGAAATGACCTATGAGAGACTAAGAAGTAGAGAAGGAATTCCTCTTATGTTGTGAGATAAATATAATGTGGGCTTGTGTTGTTGTATCCTTTGCAAAATGTGGTAGTGCAAGTTACCTTAGTTGAATTTTCTTGTAGACTAAACTTAGAACCGTAGCTACTATATCACCATGGTGGTATCATCGTCTCACTAAGGGGTGGAGTTCTACAATAAAACTACCTACGATTAGGTGGAAATTGCTACTTTTGGGTTTTCTAATCATCCTTGTTGTATTCAGATAAGTTTCCATGTTTGCCTCTATTTACTCATTATATTATTCTAGTTACCAATTTTGAGTATGTTGTGGGTAAATAAATAGATAAATTTTTGAGCTAATTGAAATATCAAACCTGTCAAATTTGCTACATGCCGAAATAAATAATCTTTATTTTATAACTCTATATTTTATTATTTCCATTCTTTATGGAATTAAATAAATACAAATGAAGATATTAGTGTATTGTTACATGATTCTTCACTTTTCCAATATGATAATTCCTATATAAATTGGGTAATTTTTTTCTCGATAGTTTCCAACTATTATTGTTTTCGTTCTCTATGAGTTGATGAGTATTATTTGAGTATTGGTTTGATTGTGGGCAATGTTTTGGATTCCTTAGATGTTATTGAAGGTTTCTAACCCTTCAAGGGTCTTCTAGGTAGTTCTTTGCCTCATTGGAATTAGTTTCAATACTTTGAAATATATTTGAACACTTGCTAGATATGTTCTTGTTATGGAAATTTAAGCATCGAAAGTCTAGTATTTAGCCCTTACTAATATGGACAAGTGGGGGATGTGACCATAGGCCTAGATGAAAGGGGTGGGGAAAAAAAATAAAAAATTCGAATGATTTGAATTGTGGTGATCCAAATATCAAAATCTATTACATGTGGAAGTTCAACATCCAAGCTTTGTCAATTGTCAAAATCCATATATTGAAAATTTTCAATTATGGAAGTCTGACATCTGAGTTCTATTAGGTACCGAAACATGTATATTAGAATTTTTCAAGTGAGAAAGTTTACTGGCATCTTAAATATATTAAGTATTGAAGATCAATATCTATTAAGTGTTGAAGTTTGGGCATCTATATTCTATTACTAGTGGAAGTATGGATATCCAAAACTTCTAAAAGGTGAAATTTATGGAAAAAACCAGATTTAAATGCAAAGTAAGCAGGATATGACATACAATTCACATGGAAGAGTCTAAAACCATTGTTGATGTGGTAGGATGATGTGCCAAACAAACATGGCATGAAGGTTAGGATTGAATGGCATGTCATGTTGACATGGTATATTGGGTGGTGAGCTTATATGGAATTCTAGTACACAAAAGCCATCATGGTGGTTAATGTGGTGCCTACTTGGTAGGGATGACATGGAAGTGATGAAGTGGGGTTTGAGATCCTGAAAATTGATTATTTTTTCAAAAAAGTCCTTTTTTAGGAAACCCGGATCCAGATATTAACATAATCCAAATTAGAATTTTTTAGTTGTCATTATTGTTGGGGTGTTCCTATCTTCTGACAAAATTCATATCCAAAATCCATTAAACTGGAAATATGTCTTTTTGGAAAAAAAATTGATATTTTAATACTTTTCCAAATCTACAGATGCCTGGGTAGCTTATGTGCATATACAACATAGGACATGTAATGAGGTAGAGACACATGGGTGTAGGATTTCTGTGTGTTAGCCACACATTATATTATATGGCACAATGTGGTTTTGACATGTGGAGTGTTAGGTCCCTATATTACTAGTAATATAGTCCCTTCTTTTTGTTAGTGTAACCCCCTTATTTTTATTATTGTACCCTTGTAACCCCCATATTGTTATTATTTTGCCCTTAAATTATTATTGTTAGGTTGGCTAGGATTACATTGTGGCCCACTAGGATTACATTGTGGCCCCATGGACTCCTACATATAGAAAGGAGGTTTTGTAATTTGTATCATCCAAGAATTGTTCATTCATGTAATGAATTGGAGGTTGCCCCCTCAAAGTGGCTTACTTCTAAGGTGTTGATATCTCTTTCCTTCTATTTTTGGAGTTGGTTTCACAACATTTGGTATCAGAGCTTTGGGATTCTAAGGTTTCGCCGCTCCAAACAGGTCATTGTGGAATTTTCGCTATAACTTTTTTTATACGAAGGTTCCGAAGCTGAAATTTTTAGAGTGCGAAGCCAAAATCTTGAGGAACATTGTTGCAAAATTTCAGAGCTTGCGTCACAATGTTTTCAGAGATATGATCCGTGGAATGTAGGTCATTTTGCAGGCTCCTGAATTTAACCTAAACAGGTCATTGTGGAATTTTCGCTATAAATTTGTTTCTACGAATGTTCAGAAACTGAAATTTTTAGAGTTCAAAGCCAAAATCCTGAGGAACATCATTGCAAAATTTCATATCTTGGTTCGCAATATTGGCGGAGATATGATCTATGGAAGTTAGGGCTTTTTCAGGCTTTTGAATTTCATCTCAAAGAGAAGATCATGGGAAAATCTTCATAACTCTCTCTCTGAGCATCGGATTGGAATGTTGTAAAAAGTGACCACAATTACACGAACTATAGTTTTATGTCTATCAATTTCGGAGCCAAAGGGAGAAACAGTGACACATGGAAATTCATACAAGTTTTCTCTATTGAACTAGTCCATAATTGGGTCATTGTGGGAGATTGGACATAAATTTGTCTTGAAGAATCCAAATCAGATCAAACCTGTGGCATTTGAAAGAAGCTTCAAAGGGCTACTATAGGGCCAAATTTCAGATATTGAGGATCTACAATTATAGAGATTAATCAATTTCAATATCGAGCTCCTCAAAAGCAAGTAAAAGTTGTGTATTTTTTTCGAATTGTATAAGTCTTGTTTTAAGAATCAAGTTGAATTGATTCCGAGGGCATATTGTAGAATAGATATCAGTATTGGATTCTAAAATGGCCCCTAAAAATAATTCAACACCCATTAAGACTTTATAAGGCTCTACTATGACTCATGAAGACGAAGAATGACAACATGACATATCAAAATTAAAAGAGCAAGTGCAACAAATTTCACTCTCGCAAAGAGCAACAAAAAATGACATGGAAGTTTTGAAGAAAGGTGTGGAAACTAAGATGGATGGTTTGAAGAAAGGCGTGGAATCTAAGATGAATGGTTTGAAGAATGGCATGGAAGCTAAGATGGATGGCATGAAAGCTGGCATGGAATCTAAGATTGATGACATGGAAGCTAAGATCGATGAAAAAATGGAAAACATGAAGAAGGATCTAAAAGTAGACATGGAAGGTTTGAAAATTTTGATACAAGAAATGTTTCCTAATGGTGAAAAGATAGTAGATGAAACTCATGATGAGAAAAAAATAAATGTTAATCATGATTTCATAAACTCTAATGTTGGAAGGAAGAACCACCATATTCCAAAAATGGATATGAGGAAATTTGATGGAAAGGATCCTGTAACATGGATACTACAAATGGAGCAATATTTTGATCTCAATAATGTGCAAAACACACAAAAGTTACGCATCGCAACTTTACATTTAGAACAAAATACATTTGTATGGTATCGATGGCTTTGCTCCCGTAAAAAAATTGTCACTTGGTCAATTTTTACGGAGGAAATGATAGCACATTATGAGGACACAAAGAGAAACACCTTCTTTAGCCAATTGATAAATCTCAAATAAAAGTGTCCAGTGGGGGAGCACATTAAGGACTTCCAAAAATTGAATATAAGGGTAACTGATATTCCAGAAGAACACAGGATTGATCTCTTCATAGGTACTTTAAAGGATAACATCCAACATGAAGTTCATGTTTTGGAACCTGATTCATTGGAGAAGGCATTTAGGTTGGCAAGAAAAATAGAATGTAAAATTATGGCAACAAGGAAGCATACCACTCACTTCTATAAAGAGGGAAGTGTTGCTACTCCTAGATTTCCACAACCTACAAGGTTGACACCACACCAATTGGAAGAAAAAAGAGCAAAAGGTATTTGCTACAGTTGTGATAGCAAATACACTAAAGGTCATAAGTGTGCTGAGAAGAAACTATTTTACATAGATTGTGAAGAGGAAGAAGAAAAAGAGCAAGAATTTTCAAAAGAAGAGGGTATACACCAAGAACCGACCCTAGAAGAGGAAGAAATGAGTCCGACCATATAATGTAATGCATTGGCAGGAATTACCATTCCTCAAACTCTTAAGATAGAAGGACATATCAAGAAGAAAAAGGTAATAGTGTTGATTGATTCAGGTAGTACCCATAATTTTATTCATTGTAAGGTAGCCAAGGAATTGAATTGTTTCCTATACCCAGCACCAGAATTTCAAGTGATGGTTGCAAATGGAGGAACTATAAATTGCTTTGGAAATTTCCATAATATCAAGCTAACCATGGCAGAATATGTATTGAACAGTCCAATGCTTCGATTCCTATGGGAGGTGTTGATGTTGTACTAGGAGTACAATGGTTACAATCTTTGGGGAAGGTAGCTTTTAATTTTCAAGAACTTTTCTTGAAATTTTTTTCAGAAGGTAAGGAAGTTGAATTACGGGGTATTGTAGGGAATCTGGGAAAGATAATAAGCTCTAATGTCATGACAAAGCTTCTAAATAAATAACAACGAGGCGTAATTGCACAATTATGCTCACTAGAAGTTCCAACATCAAAATCATCTATTTTTGTAGATCTCCAAAAAGTCTTGGACAATAATTCCAAGGTGTTTGAAACTCCCAACGGACACCCACCTATTCGTGATCATGATCATGCTATTCATTTGATTCTCGGAAGTGTTCCTCCAAACATCAGGCCTTATAGATATCCTTATGTCCAAAAGAGCGAAATTGAACGTATGATTGCAGAAATGTTAGAGGCTGGTATAATTCAACCTAGTCAAAGTTCTTTCTATGCTCCTATAGTATTGGTACACAAGAAGAATAGATCATGGCGCATGTGTCCAGATTATAGGGAGCTCAATAAGCTCACCATTAAAGATAAATGTCCCATTCCTGTGATTGATGAATTATTGGATAAATTACATGGAGAAATTTATTTTACCAAGTTGGATCTTCGTTCAAGATATCATCAAATTAGAATGAAGACTGAAGATATTCTGAAAACAGCATTTCGAACTCAAGAGGGTCATTATGAATTTTTTGTCATGCCTTTTGACCTTACCAATGCACCTTCTACATTTCAAGGATTGATGAATTCCATTTTCAAACCCTTCCTTAGAAAATTTGTGCTAGTATTTTTTGATGATATACTAATCTACAGCAGGTCTTGGAAGGATCATGTTCAACATGTTGACAGGGTGCTCAAACTATTGCCGGAGAAACAATTATATGCAAAAACATCCAAATGTTTCTTTGGAGTACAAGAGGTGGAATATCTGGGTCATATTGTATCTCACGAGGGTGTTAAGGTAGACCCTAACAAAATTAAAGCCATTAAGGAATGAAAAGTCCCCACAACCATAAAGCAGTTGCGAGGATTTCTCGGGTTAACAGGGTATTATCGCAAGTTTGTTAAGAATTATGGGAGAATAGCAGCACCTCTAACAACATTATTGAAGAAAGATGCATTTTCATGGACTCCTGAGGCAACTAAGGCCTTTGAACGTCTTAAAGAGGCAATGTGCCTAGCACCGGTCTTAGCTACACCAGACTTCACAAAAACCTTTATTGTGGAATGTGATGCCTCAGGAAATGGAATTGGTGCAGTTTTAATGGAGGAAGGAAGACCCATTACTTTTGAAAGTCGTCCAATCAAAGGAAAGTATTTACAGAAACCTATTTATGAGAAGGAAATGCTAGCAATACTACATGCACTAAAGAAATGGCGAACTTACCTAATGGGAAGACACTTCAAGGTAAAAACTGATCATGATAGTCTTAAACACTTTTTGGAACAAAGACTATCTTCGGAAGAGCAGCAAAAATGGGTCACAAAGATGTTGGGTTATGACTTTGAAATAATCTACAAAAAAGGGAAGCTAAATGTTGTTGCAGATGCACTCTCAAGAAAGAATGAAGAGGTGGAAGCATTGCTTTGTGCCATTTCTATTATCTAACCAGATTGGATAATCGAAGCAAGGGATGAATGGAAGAAGGGCAAAGAAGTGTGGACAATCATTCAAAAGTTGTAGCAAGATCCTAGTACATCTGATACATTTAGTTGGAAAAATGATTCCTTATGGTACAAAGATATATTATATCTTTGTAAGAATTCCCAACTAAAACAAAATATTCTTTTGGAATTTCACACTTCTCCTTTAGGAGGACACTCGGGTTTTTTAAAAACTTACCACGGGGTGAAGAAAGAATTTTTTTGGGATGGCCTTAAATCTAATATTCAAAATTTTGTGGCGGAATGTTTGGTTTTCCAATAGAATAAAGTTGAGACAATTAAGACCCTGGGTCTTCTACAACCTTTATCCATTCCAAGCCAACGTTGGGAGGAGATTTCAATGGATTTTATCACAGATTTACCTAAGTCCGAAGGAAAGAGTGTCGTCATGGTGGTAGTTGATAGACTTACCAAGTATGCACACTTTTGTGCACTATCTCATCCATTTAAAGCTAGTACAGTGGCTACTACATTTATGGAAACAATTCAAAGGCTACATGGAAACCTAAAGGTTATTGTGAGCAACATAGATCCCATTTTTACTGGAAATTTTTGGACGGAGTTATTTTCTTATTTGGGTACTCAATTAGCTCATAGCTCATCTTATCATCCTCAATCTGATGGTCAAACTGAGATAGTAAATAAATGTTTGGAAGGATATCTTCGTTGTTTTGTATCTGATAAACAAATACAATGGGTCAAGTGGTTACCTCTCGCTGAATGGTCGTATAACAGATCCTTCCATACTGCAGCAAAAATGACCCCGTTTATGGCACTTTATGGATATCATCCACCGTCCATCACATCATATTTAAGAGAAAATTCGAAGGTTCAAGCAGTGGAAGATCACATCGAGCATCAACAAGAAGTTCTCCAACTCTTAAAGGATAACCTGAATTTTGCACAAAATCGAATGAAACAACAAGCAGATCGACATCGCAGCGAGAGAAGTTTTGATGTAGGAGGCTGGGTATTTTTACAGCTACAACCATACAAACAAATGTCCCTCAAGCAAGCTAAGAAGGATAATAAATTATCGCCAAAGTATTATGGTCCTTATAAGGTGTTTCAAAAGATTGGTACTATGGCAAACAAATTGGAGCTTCCTGCTTCTTCACGAGTGCATCCAATTTTCCATGTTTCATGCTTAAAGAAGGTTATAGGTGAAAATATTCCAGTTCAAACAATATTGTCCGAACTTGATGAGGAAGGAAAAATCATATTGGAACCTGAAGCGGTCACGGAAATAAGAAATCGACAGCTACGAAATCGATCAATTTTAGAGTATCTCATCAAGTGGAAGAACTTACCCACTGAAAATTCCACATGGGAGGATGAGAATTTTATACAGAAGCATATAGAAATGAGGTTTTGTAATTTGTATCATCCAATAATTGTTCATTCATGTAATGTATTAGAGGTTGCACCCTCGAAGTGGCTTATTTCTAAGGCGTTGATCTCTCTTTTCTTCTATTTTTCGAGCTGGTTTCACAACATGGAGACAAGGTTTCCACATTCTATTTGTACAATTTTTTATGTGGCATAAGGTAATGAAACTTTTGAGGGCCACATCTTTGTGTCTAGAACTTAGATTTGGATGGAAGTTATATCAATGTAAGTTATCAATGAGGAGAAGGTGATCATGATCTAAGTAAATAAGTGTAAGTTCATTAAAAGAAGATGAATTTTGATAACCCCATCTCCATAGGATAGATTAAAAGGATGAAACTTTAACAAAACATTAATACCATAAAAATAAATTACATATCAATTTTTGTATATAGTAATTCCTTGTCTTAAATTTTCTTATATTCATATATTTTAAATTTTAATAACCATGGAGTGTTACAAATTGGGATTAGAGTTTTGGTTCAAACACTTGGTATGAAGGGCCAAGAGTACAACACCAAGATGATTTGGAGAAAAAGAGAGAGATTGTTGTTTATGTTTGGAAACAATACTATTACTAGATTTAACCTTGGATAGATTGATATGTTGCCTGGAATGGAACGATTGTGTATGAAAGAGTGCTTCCTTGGAAAGGAGATTCAACTTTTGGAAGTTTTTCCTTGAGGAATGTAATGTAAAAGGGTGTGAATCTTATGATTAGAGTTGATAATGAAATCAACAAGGAAGAATAAAAGGATGAAAAAGTGCAGCGAGTGCACTTTTTGATCTAGGTGGATATCAGTGGCCACCTACATATTACATTAACTCAATGGGTCTCTATATTCTTGGTTGTTTTTCTATGGATTTTGGGGTCCCAAAATTTCAAGGTTTTTTTTAGTTCCTAAATGATTTTTTTGGTGGTTGAAATAACCAAGGGTTTCCATGGAAACCTCTAGCCCCAAGAAAAATTTGTAATCCTTGGATATATATTTCTAATAGGATAATGTGTACCACAAAAAAAAAATTATGCAAAAGTTGTGACCTTGGGATGTTGATGTACCAACTAATCACCTTGGGGCCTGCAAACCTTTTAAGACTTCACCTTCTAGGTGTATGGTTTTCGACCCCGAGGGTTCTTTGTTTATGTCAAAAGGCCATTCTTTCTATTGGGTGTGGAGCCCGATTATCTTGTTTACTTTGTATCACAGCATTGGACCCCTGTACCTTAAAAGGGGCGGCAACGCCATCCGTAATTAATCGCTGCCGTGGGGGGTCCAGGGGGGGCAGCAGCGCTTTTCGGAGCCCCCCCCCCTGGCAGGGGTTTCGGGGGTAGCGCCCCTGAAGCTAAAAACAGATGTAAAATAGCCTTGTAAAAGTATAGTAATTTCTAGTCAATCTGGGTCGTTCTTTAGGCAAAGGATCTGATGGTAGAAGTTATGTTTAGATTAGGGTTTTTTGCCCTAGAAGGCAACCCCTCGTTCTTATGAGGGCATTGTATTGCGGTTGTGTATTGTATGTGTATTCTCGGAGTGAGAAACAGAGAGGGAGACTGTGAGAGAGAACAGAGGATATTACATCGGATCTGCTGTAGGTTTTGTCTCTTCAATTTTTGCTGGATAATAGAAAGGAAGGACTAGCTGTTCGAGGTGGACGTAGCCCAAACTAGGTGAACCACGTATATCTGTGTCTCTCTAGTTTTATGTGCTTTTATTTTCCGCATATTTTATGTGTTGCATTGATCTGTAATATTTAATTTTATAACACTTTCAAACTCTTGTAATAACTTTTTGTGAATACATGTATATTACATCTCTCTCCTTTAAGAGATAGCTACTTTGATTTTGGACAGTTTGTGTTCTACAATATTTTGTTATTTTATTTATCAATAGAAGTTGGGCTTTCATTATATGAATATAGTGTCTACTATCTTTATTTGTATGTGATCCATTTATTTCCCACCTTTATTTTCATTCCCCATACAACCCAGATAATAAGTGGTCTCAAAGAAATCTACTCCTCCTTGTTTCTTAGTGTGTGTCCCTAAGGAGGCCAGGTTACAAAGAGTTGGGTATCATACTACTTTCACCTAGGAATTATCATTGTCACAAACCAAAATGGCCTCCCATGGTGGAATAAAATAGAGATGATGGAGTAGGATATACTATCAAGCAATTTGTTGAGGAAGCACTCACATGACAGAGGAAGGAGATGATGGAAATTTTTTTCTAGATCCTTCAACGACTTCTAATAGTAGCTGAGGCACCTTCAACATGTGGTAATTTTGGAGGTGTGACACCATTCAAGGTAAAAGCTAACTTTTATATCCCCTTAATTGAAGGTGAAATAGATGTATATTCTTTGAAGAAATTCCTAAATATTTTAGTGGTTTATTACTCTATCCAAATTTTCCTGACAATGAGAAGATCACCTTCACACTCCTTAAAGTCCTTCACCAAGTCAAAGATTAATGGGAAGAAATTTGGGAGAGAGAAAAATAAGAAAAGTATTTGATATTCAATGCATGATCCATTTGGGCCACTTTTATTTATTCCCTTGAAAATGAATTCTACTCTGTAGGTAACTATGATGATAAGCACATGAGATGGAAAAATCTTCGATCATAGAGAAACAAGATGGTGCCAAAGTACACAAATATTTTCCATACCTTACGCTCAAATATCAGTGTCAAAGACTCTAGGAAACACCTGGTTTTGAATTACCATAGTGCCTGCATAGGTAAATCCAAATGGAGATGGATTTCCTTGACACATCCTCAGTAGGATCCACTTATCAATATGTTGTCAAAATTAAGTAGAAATTGAAGCAATGGGATAAGCGAGAGTTTAGGTCTACAAATTTGCTACAACAAAAGCTTGGAAAAGGAAACTCTAACTCACAGAATAAGGGACAAAGCAAGGAGAACCAAACTCAATATAACCAACTAAAGTTGCAAGAAAATAAGCGTAATGGGAAGTCAAAGATTTATATTGGAAAGTGGTGTGAGTTCCAAAAAATCCCCTAGCACGACATTAATGAATTCCACTCGAAATAATTATTGTTTGTTGAGATTTAAGAAAAAGAAATGGACTCCATTTCTAATCCAGAACATGATAGAGGAAATCATATCATCGATGCAAAACCCAATGCTACCATAAAAGCCATAAATATCCAACCAAAATATTTAAAGGATCCTGAGAGGTAGAGCTCCATTTCCATTCAAAAATTTGGGTGAAGGGTACCCCACTACATTTCATTGTTGATAGTGGGAAAAATAATAATATGATCTCATTTGAGGTCATCAATAGATTGAAGGTATTGTCAATGCGACATCCCCAACCATACACCATTAGTTGGTTGAGCCATGGATGAGATATTTTTGTCAGCCAACAATGTCACATGTCTTATGGCATCAAGCCCTTAAAAAATGAGGTAATATGTGATGTTACCCCACTTGAAGTTTTTCGTGTTCTTTAAGGACAACATTTTATGTCAAAATGTCATGTCATTATGAGTCTGGTCCATGTAGTGTCATTGTTACTCTAGTAAGTTATCTCTACAAGGCGCCCTTGGTAGTTCTAATTACCACCATTTCATTGATCTCAAAAAAACAATGTTGAATAATAATCTCTCATATTACAATTTTTTTCCTCTTCATGGTTCGGTCAATAGGTGAAAGGAAGGTCAATGCAACCATCACAACCACAACTAAGGGAATCTCCATAAAAAATAATCAAGTGGACAATATTGTAGAAGCATACAAATATATCTTTGCTTCACCTGTATGGGCGCCTCTGCACTACCATGTCAAACTCTCAATTGACATGATGCCTTGTGCTTCTTTATCTAATGTTCCAATATATAGAAACTTTTTCTTGTAGAATGAGAAAATAAAATGTTAGATTCATGAGCTCATCAAAAAGGGCCACATTAGACCGATCTCCTCACCTTGTATGAGCTTAATTATGTTGGTGTATAAGAAGGATGGGACATGGAGGCTCTTTATTGATTATAGAATGTTAAAAAAAAATCATGCCAAGAATAGATACTAGATCCCCTAGTCTCTAGATTAATGATCTTCTTGATTAGGTTAAGGGTTCCAATTTTTTTAGTAAGATTGATCTAAAGTCACTCTATCACTAGATTCCAATTGAGAAAACCAATGTATGCAAGACAACCTTAAAATATAAAGAAGGCCTTTTGAGTGTATGTTCATGCCCTTTAGCTTGACTAGTGATCCAACAACATTCATGAGGATGATGCATGATATCCTATGGTCGTTCACAATCTCTTTTGTGGTTGTGAATTTGGATGAAATATTCATATTTAGTAGAACCCGATAATAACATTTACAACACATTTAGTAGGTCCTAAGCACCCTGTGACAACACAAGTTAAATGGAAATATGGAGAAATTATCCTTTAACATGTAATGAATTTAGTGTTTAGGATACGTTGTGGATGAAGATGGGGTGCATGTTGACCCAACCAAGATCCAAGTCATCCAATATTGGCCAAGCTTGACTACCCTAATAAATATTTGTAGCTTCTTAGGCCTTGCTAACTTCTACCGAAGGTTCATGTTGGAGTTCTCTTATATCACTTTTCCCTTAAGTCAAGTGACCAGGGGTGGAGCTAAAAAAAATTTTCCCTGGCCTAAATCAAAATAGAAATTTTTCAGCGATATGAAACATTGCCTTTGCTCTGTACCAATCCTCAACCTTCTATACCTACAACAACCATTTGAGATTGATACAGATGCCTCTGACTATGCTATTAGTGTAGTCCTCACTCAAAAAGGACATCTTGTGAAATGTCATAATGAAATTATCTCTTATACTATTAGCAGATACCCCACCTATAAGAAGTAGATCTACTCCATTATGTAGGCATGCCAACATTGGAAGCATTATATTCTTGGGAAGGAGATGAGCATCCACATTGATCATAGGCCTTTCCAATTCATACAAACAAAATTAAAGTTATAGAATGATCACCATCATAAATGGTCCACATACCTGTAACAATTGCACTTTTACATCAAGAACAAGAAGGGAAACATCGACCATGTTGCAAACTACCTCAGTTGGTCGCTGATTGTGGAACCAAGCACAATTCTTAACTCTTGCAAGCATGAGATGTTTAAGTGGATGAGGGGCGCCCAAATTAGTATCTTCTTAATGATCATTAACACCTTTTTTATTACCTTTTTCCATTTTCATATTGTCGTCCAATGGTTTTGAACTATAATTATGTTGCATTTAATTCATCAATTCAAGTTTGTAAACTTGTGAAGTGTAACACAAAATACATGTAGGAATAAGTTTCTAAATTGAATATTAATTTGTAAGCTACCTATCATTAACTATTGAAAAACAAAAATCTTAACTATGAAAATTAATTGTAATTTAAACCAACACGACCCTAGTTCTAGACAGTTTAAAACCATCTCCATGTAATTTTTTTTTTTTTAAATAAGTCACATAATAATTTAATCATTTAATTTATAATTTAATGGTTCCAAAATTGAAAATAAATATGTCTTTAGTCAATTTAATGACACATATGAATAACCTTCATTGTGTTGTGTCGCCACACAAAACTATAAATAATAAGAATTAAGGCATAAAACCAAAACACATTCAATTAACTGTAACTAAAAGAACACAAATGAAATGAAAGCAACATATTCCTTACACATGGTGAACTCTTGCCTCAGTTATACATTGATAAAGAGCTCATAAAAGCTTAGATTGCCAAAGAAAATTCTAAGATACGAAATTTCTTATGAAGTGTAATTGCACAGACAAGTTAGTTTTGAAATAACACCATGGATTTTGTATTAACAATATCAAGGAGTGTTTTTTCAAAAAAATGGAGATTAACTTCATCATTCACAACCATAGGAATTTTTATAACTTGAATATAAATCATTAGAAATATTGTGTGATATTCTAGAACAATTTAGCTAAGATTGGATGTCAAAACAAAAACAAAAACAAAAATTAAGGTTGTGATCCACATATAAGGCTATGATCCACGTATGAGAAATTCATGTTTAGAAGCATGACTTTATCATACAAGATATCTAACATGATTGGCTTGAATCTAACATGTGGAGAGGCTTAAGGATATCATTTTCCATGTCCTTAAACTTGTGATCTTGCCTTGTCATGCTCGTACCCATATATGTCTGCAACTCATATACGAAACCAATGACATGATACAAAATTTATAATTGTGTATCTATAACATTTAAATCAATTTTATAAAAATAATGCATGAAAATATAAAAATTGGACACTTTACCTTGGACTTTTTTAGTATTTAATCTTTGTAGCTCAAAGCATGATTTCATATCAAAACGATAGCAATGGAGTATAAGATAGTGAATATAGAATGCTTCTACAAGTATGGAAAGAAAAATAAGTGGCATGAATGGTGACAAAAAGAGTTCATTCTATGGGTCCAACACATACCATCCCATTACCTATTTTGGCTATATTGATGCATTTTTATCAAGATACAATTATCTTCCAATTATGTCAGTTTAATGTTCATTCTTATGTATATAGGAAGGAATTTTACTTTTTATGATAACTTGTGAGAATCCATTAGAATAAATTCATATAAGTACTCTTGAAGTAGAAACAAAAGATAGTTTTTACAACACCCTAGGTACCTCCTTGTTGCAACATGTGGCTACAACACCCATTGCTGCAATACAACTAAAGAGAAGGTGTTACAACTCCCACTGCTACAACATGACTAAAGAGTGGGAGCTAGAACTCCAATTTTTGTAACATGAACAAGGTTCACTGCTACAACACATCACTGCAACATGATATAGAATAGTGATGCAACACGACAAATCCAACAAAATTAGTGTTGTAACATGCCTAAGTTTGATGTTGCAACATGTTGTCAATCAATTGTGTAGGATAACAACTATAACTCAGGGAAAACTATCACAACACACCTCCATCCAACCTCCATCCACACAAGTTATCATCAACAGATTGAAAATTGACCATTTTATAGCACATTGAAGAAAGTCACAAAATGTAGTTGGCTGCCAACAAGGAAAATTTAACTGCAGTAGAAGATCAACCCAAATGCCACCTATCACAACAACTAAATGAGGTAGCATGTGTATGATGTTTTCTAGTTTTTGGTGAAATTGTTGTAACCGAGAAGGAACAACTTGAAAATTTAAGTATTCTCATGGTTGTACTTTGACCTCTTAATCAAATTGAGAATACAATATTGTGTATAAAAACACCCAAGTCTACTTGATCTAGGAGGAAGACTAATTAATTGTAATTTCCATTATAAGTTTATGGTAATATAAATCTTGTGATTATGTTCCATTTCCTATTCTATTCTATGTGAATGGCATGCTACTAACTTAGGAGATATGTTTTAATAAATAGTGCCTCACCTAATGAGGTAGAACCCACTCCTTAGTTTGGTAGTATGGGTATCCATATAGATTAATTTCTAGTTTCATTTATATTTTTCTTAACTAATAATTATTTTGTTTCTTTATACTGCTGCAACTTGCTAGTCTGATATGTAACTTTGTTTATGTTGCATCTCGTTAGTACGATAAGTAAATTTGTTTTGATGTAACTCACTAATTTTATATATATCTTTATTTATTTATGTTGTTGCAACTCATTAACCTAATAAATGACAATATTTCTTTACATTGTTGCAACTCACTACTTTGATGAATAACTTTGTTCCGTGATAATGTTACAACTCATAAAATTGATGAATATATTTACTTTTTTTCTGAATATTGTATTTCACTTACTCTATTTTCCAAATTTACAGGGTTGTATTTGATATATATTTTTGTATTGGATTCTACATATTGAAATTTATTAAAATTCTAACATGTCGTATGCATCTTTCTTCCAAGGATTAGGATCAACGAAAACATTGAGCAAGTCACCACTTTACTGCCTGTGTGATTTAATTTTCTCCTATGTGGATTGCTCAACCTATGTTGGGGGTTACATCATTAATATTACTAAGCCCACTAGGTAGAAGTGTTTCATTTCCTTCCCTGCAAAGTAGATTAGTTATTCTACCTATGTTGGGGATTACAATGTTAAGCTTCCTAGGCCCATTAAGTAGAAGTGTGTTATTTCAATTCTGCAAGTCTAACCTTTAATTTCCTGCAAGTGAAAGTTTCTTTCCTTGGTGACTTGTAAAAGAACACTAACATATTGCTTTAAACACTCTTCTAGGTTACTACAACCTCATTGAAATTTAACATAGTTTTACTAACATATACAACACATGATGGTTCACAAGTTCCATATGAACAACATAGTGATAATAAATGTAGAATTCCTCATTATCTACTAAATGACTAGGAAGCAATTGAAGAGATCATTATTTTTGGCGTCTTTGCAAGTGAACTGTCAATAATGCAATCATCGTTTATTTTTTTGATTTAGTAAGTAAATTTTCTTTAAGTAATTCATGTGATGTGTGTCTTTCAAGTTTTTCTTTTTCAAAAATTTGTTTTAGAAAGAGTATCTTTTTAATTTTCCATGCAGAGAGCCAGAGACCAGCAATGTGGATTCATTATCTCTGCCGAAAATCCCCATAAGACTAACAATGTAGGACATTCTCAAGAGGAGAAGGGACACAATCAATCAAATTATGTAACTCCTGTAGAAAGCTCCCTTTCCAAGAATAAAATTGAACCCTCTATTCAAGTTCTCCCAAGTTAATGTCATCTCTTGGACCAATAGCCATAGAAATATTGAGAGTTTAGGCTATAATTTCTTTTTCCAAATATTTTTATAGATAACATCTTTGGGTGTAGTATGATAATTCACTTCTGGGCCATAAGATTCATGCATATAGAAGATACATTTTGGCTAGATATTCACCTTATTTTGTCTTCCTGTGTTGAAATGGGAATACACCTTTCCTAAATTTTCTTCCAAAAATATGTCCATAGGTCAGCAGATGGCTTAAGGTTCCAAATTTCCTAGGGAAACCATTATTTCTAGTCTTGAATACATGTTGGAGCGATCCAATAGTACTTGACTCTTGGACAGTTGAGCTCAGTCACATGGAGGCACAGTGGTTCAACCACAGGGGTGTCACTCAATTAACCTATGGCATAGCATGTGCATTCGTGGCATACTAAACAATACCCTTCATTTGACTACATATTGGAAAATACCTCTAAAAGTCACTTTATTTAACCCCCTAACAATACTAATCCATTGCATTTTCCCAATTTAAAAAACCCCTACTTTCACTAGATTTTGTAGGTATCCAATTTTTCATTAACATTTTTTATACCCCTTTACATTTATATCCTTAACATAATGACATGATGCCTCTCTTATGACCCCACATTAATTCTACAATTAACCTTTCTTCTTGTGATATACATAGGAGATGCATACTGGTATTCCCACAATGTGATTACCCAATCCACACTCAAGCACAACTCACTATGATTTGTGGCATTTAATGGTCCAAGGCATAAAAATATCAACCATGTTTTAGGGAGATTGATTATGTGCATGTCTATAAAATGACATATAAATTTATCTATATGATGATGAAAAATCAATTGAACAATCTTTATGAATATGTTTGCACCAAATAAGGTGTTCAATCACAAGTCTAGACCCTCTTCCCTTTGAAAGCTTCTTGTTAAAAAATCCAACTACAACCTCATGTACTCAAACTAGTGTCTTATTAAGGTGGAACAACAAAAGTTACAGTTTCATAGAGATATATAGAGAAGAAAAGGAAAGGTGAGGATGAGAGTTATGAGACCCTCCCTTTGCTTTAATGAAAAAAAAAAAAAAAAAACATTTTTCTCTGTTGTTTAAGTGTTTTAATGAGAGCCCCATGGTATATTTTACTAAGACATCATTTGGAAACGACCCATGTGGATGGCATTAATGGTTTTTTAATCTTGGTAATGTGATTTAAAGAGCTCTTACTGTATATTTCTTGTTTTCAAAATTATCAAAAATATTTTGTAAGCATTGTAGACAGTTTCCCCCAAGTTCAAATCGATGGTGTTATGTGGCTATGTTTTATGAACCTTCCCAACATCAACATGCTAGGTATTTCTACCCCCAAGTTTTTCAGTAAGCACCTTTCAAAGATGGGATTTCACATTTGGAGGGATCTGTGGGGTCACAACACTATCTTGGTTGGATTGGAGAAGATTTAATAAGCCTAATATTCACTAGCTTAAGACAAGAATGTGTTTTCAAAATGATACCATAAATTTCAAGGCCCGTTTGGAAGCACTGGAGATGTAGTCATAATTATTGTAACAACTATACTCAACAACCTCAAGATGAATCTTCAACATTGTTCAAAAAAGGGGATCATTGTCACCATGTCATAGAGAAGATTGTTGCTATACAGATGTCCAAGTTATTGTGACAAAATAAATATTCATCATGTTGTCATTCAAAATTGGTATAAAAATGTGAAACAGGGTCACTCACTGACACATAGGTCACAGGCTATAGATTACTTCCCTTGACAGTCTCATTATTATCTATCCACAAGATTACTATAAATGTCATTTTCAAATCAAGGTTATCTTATGTCACCAAAGGTGTCAATACATCACGACGATATTAAATGCTCAATCACCATGGTCAACCATACTGCCTAAATAATAAAATCTTGCAACAACCAACTAAAATTAACTTTGTTAATAAGCTTCAGAACATGTTATCTATGATACACATATAGACTCAAGACTTTTTACATCTAGCTAGACAACTCAATACATCAAAATCCTAGACAATTATATACTTTAAGGCTTGGTCATTAATGCACAAGTACATAGACTTCCATTAGTTCTTTTCACTTCCACAGAAGCCCTTGCTTTAGAAACTCAATCTGCAATCTATTCCATGATGACAAGACTGTGATTGAGAGGCAAAATTATGTTGTTTCTGCTACACACTGATTAATCACCTGAAGAGTAAACCTTTACTGCATCTGAAAATGCCATACTTTTGATTTGGGAGCGATCAAACTCAATTTTAGTGTGATGCCAACTTATACCTTCATGGCTCAATATCTTCACTATAGAGTTCAAGATGGCCATGTAATGAATAGGCCTAAATCAACATCACTTCCTACATGAACAAGTGCATACGAATTCAGGGTGCCGAAAAACACATCAAAGTCTACAAAGTGGCAATTGAGCATTTTTTCATTCAGAATAATCTATGACAATCCACTTCGTATATTACTTCAAATTATTTCCATAGATGTAGTGAGTCTCAATAGGTATTTTTTTATCAATTTTTCAAGCCAAAACAATTGTCATGATTATATCATTTCACAAGGTTTTCAAGTTGATATTGCCACACATAATGTCTTCAAGTTGAGATTACTATGACTACTTTACAAAGGTTCACTATAAATCATACGCTTTACTACCAATGTTACAAGGTCTCTGTCAAGAAGGTCATTGTTCATTTTTTCCAATGAATAACAACAAATCTGCAAATGCAACCTGATAAAATAACTTTCTTTTCCAAGGTAAATCTAATGTATATATTTTAAGTTCATTGTTGAAAATGCAAGGCTTTCCAAAGAATTTAAAAAATATCACAACGCATATCTCTGTTCTCTGAAAGAGAAATCCATTATAGATATTTTCTCACTGCCTGTAGCTTCATTCCCATATTCACATAAGTGAACTTATCTAGTTATGTATATTTCTCTATAGAGGATAATGCTAGATTAGAAATGACAACAACCATTATGATTTCAAGAATTGCAAGGTGTCAATTTATAGGGGTTTGTGGTGAAAAATTTATTCCAAAGGGGACTACATTAACATGACAGTGTCGCATTTGTTGTGGGTCTTCATTGAAAAATGTGCCCACAAAAGATGTTGAATGCTAATGATATTTGGAAACCAGAGTGTTGTTCTTACAACCAGTGTTACACGGGTACGTGTTCCCCATCCTCCCAGGACTTGGGTGCTCCAAAGGGTATTGTTTACCCACATTCTCTTTTGGGGAAGATGTAAGGAGACATAACATGGAACATCCCCCTCAAAAAAACATATGCCCCCATGCTCCCTTTTGACTAAAGTCATTGTTTTGAGTAAAAAAGACAAAATAAAATCATACTAAAAAATCAAATGAGTGTAAACATATTGCATTGTTAGATGAGGAGGGCCCTGAAGCAGAACTCGAGTTGGTTGGTGTGCCATTGATGAGGATTCTTGAGAATGAAAATGATTTTACTTTAGATAGTGGCATTCCATGTTATATGCTAGCTCAAATAATAGGGTTTGCTCATCTATAGTCTAAGGAATATAAGTTGTTGATCCTGTGGAAAATTATGCGATGGATGTTGGAGCAAGGACAGCTACAGCAGGTGTAAAGTGTTACACAGGTTTCATCATGTGCCATAACCAAGGGAAGTTTGTGTGGACAATCCACTAAAGGAATAACTGGACAGTGTGTGTTGAGGGGCAGTTGAGAGCTAGGAGGACTCAGCCTCAGACTAGGAATACAAGGGACATTTGTCTTGTATTTGGGCATATTTTCTAGGGATTACAAAGGGCCATTTTTCCTAGTACAAGAGCCCTAGGATTCTTATTAAAGGACTGATAAGAAATCAATTTTCGCAATTAAATTGTATGTTCTATGTATGATCTAATTGCTGGTGTATTTTTCCACTTTGCAAGTTGTTTTTGAAGTTAGGAATCTCAGTGTGTTTATGTTTTCTGTTTTGTGAAAAGCCAAAACCTAGACCAGACCTAGAGTGCATGGATTTATAACATTATAATGGGACAAGGGGTTGTAGTTGCAATAATGCAGTGTAATCCTGAGGGGTGCAAATGATTGTATGTTCTTGCACTAAAAGAAAATAAATATAAAATTTGAACAAAAAACAAAGAAAATTTAAAAGTCATATATGAAAATATGTTGTCATTTTTCCATTCCCAAAAAATTAGAAATGGATGACAAAAAATCCCACAATGGCTTTCAGATTTAAAATCAATCCAAATATATTATTATGTTTGTCACTGTGAGGGCCAAATAGGACCTAAGACTTGTGTTACTTGACAGCGCAGAGTCTATCTGGGCGAGTAAGTAGAATATGAAGCATTTTCTTACTTTACTTTACTTGCAGATGGATGGAGTTTCACATTTTATATAGTAGGTATAGCCATTGAGCAGAGGAGGAAAGGTGTTATTGAATAATGAAACAAATCAATTGATCCATATTCAATCAACATCAAAAACATATTCCCAACCTTCATATAAACCAATATCCTAGTTTATCATAGTAATCATTTCTTTAAGGTCACACTAGACTGTGTGCATAAAAAAATGTATTTACAGATATATAATAATAATTTGATATTTATAATTAAAAAGAATATAAGGCCTCTCTCTTACAAAATTACATAATGCACTTGAAAAATAACATGCATTGTATAGCCTATTGCGAGTACCACATTTGTCTAATCTGGACTATTGACAATGAGCATATATTATCAATTAGTGATTCTTTTGAATCATGATGAAAATATCTAAAATGGTCAAGACTTTAACCTCTCAAAAATTTAAGACCTATAAAATGTCAACAAGTGCTTAACCAGGTTGGTGAACGGGGGGTGTTGTTATCACCCCCACTAGGGTTCGAATATATCAATGACATGGTTATGTGTGTGCTTGAATGCACTTATGATTGCAAAAAATGGGTGAGGCCAGATGAAGGGATTTTGACGAAAAAAAAAAAAAAAATTCCATATTCATGGATTCTTAGCTAAAGAAGGACTCCATATAATAGCAGGGTGTTTCCATCTGTGTTAAATCTGAAAATAGAGCATTTGTTGCTTGACCATGTTGACCAGAAGCTTCAATCATGAACTATCATTTCCATGCCTCTTATTCAAACTATTAAGATCCATGTTAGTTTTTCAAAATATCTTGAGATGAATTTCCGCTCGACATAGATCAACAAACTGGGTCAAAAGCTTTATAGAAACCTTTTATCAAAATGACAATTTTCAATTCTTAGAAACATCCCTGAGATATTATTAAATAAATTCATTTAATCAAGTTAAATAACTCCAAACACATCTAACCATATTTTTGACTCCATAACTATCCCAAAAAAACTCCAACTGATGATAAACAAGCATTGCTTCCACTATTCTCTACATCCTTGTAATGAAAAATATTCATCAAAAGCAATGAAAATCCTTCTCTGTGAGATCCTTGGCAAATAGAATTGGCTCCAAACCTCTATTTTACTATGTTATAGTTAGATTGTGCTTTTAAACTAATACACACTCATTGGCAAGTCAACGATTATTTTTCATATAAAACAAAATTACGATGTTATATTGTATACATTACCATTAATGACAATTGTTCTATTTAAGCACATCAAAAGACAAAATCCTTTTCAACAGACACAAGTAATACATGCCCGATCATCTTCTCACCAAGATTCAACATAATCATCTTTATGTTTTCTAGTTTCATTCTCTCTATGAATAATATTCGGAGGTCCTGGCTCATTATCTAATCCTTGTTCAGAATGTAGATTAGAGACTACAACCACTTCCATCGGAACGTGACCAACAAGATCAGGTGGTTGATCCTTTCCCACAGACAATACAGCCTAAAGAAATGATAAGAAAATTAGCAAAATATTCATACAGGTAGGCATTCTCATGTTGAACTTATATATTGTGCTTTGTAATACTAAGGTATATACTTTTATGGTTTACCTCTAAGTTCACATAAGTGGGTTCTTTCCCAATCCACCTCAAGAACTTGTCTAGATCATTATTTTGTAAGTGCTACAAGCACGGGAGAAAAAACACCATGTTTAAAGTGATAGCTAAAATATTCTCTACATCAACATTGACCAAATAGTAAATATATCCACTAATATTTATAATGCATTCAGTAGTCTATGTCCCAAGTTGTAACTCCATGCAAACAATACAAAATAAATTAGCTGGCATTCATTAGGAAGTTGAAATATATTTGTTCTTCTAGCTTTATCATTTCTGTTTTAAGGTGCAACTTAATTTTCACAAGAAAAAAAAAATAGAAATGATACCAACCACAGGGATCTCTGCTATGTAATTCATTAAATGAATATCCCCGAGGATTGAAAAGAACTAAATATTTCGAACAAAAAGAAGTAACTGAAAAAAGGTCCATATCCATCAAATGCTACCTAAAATAGAGAGTAGAAGCATTGCACAAACTTTATTACCAGAGAGAAGGCTACCTAAAACATTATTACACAAAATTTTAGATAGAAAAGGAGTAAGACAATAATGTAGAGATAAAACAGATAGCAACCACAAGTCATGACACTGAAATGGCAAGAAAGAAAATTTGGTAGACACCAAATAGATAACGATAAAAATAATAAGTGATGGCATTGAAACGGGAAATGATATTATGTTAATGACATAATAGATTGAAGAATTCAAATATCACATTATTCACTTCAAAATAAACATAAGGACTTGTATGAGAAAGCCATCAACAAGGTTATATAGACTTAAAAGTGATTAGAGGAGAAGGATGTAACCAGTGGAGGTACAAATTGAGATTTAGAAAACAAATAAATTAGAGTAAACATTCAAAAACACATACGAATAAAGGAAAAAGGTTGAGATTGAGAATACAGATAGGGATATTCAAGGCTTAAATCATTAAATAGGGAAATACATGCTAATAACTTGTTATGTTGATGGAACATGATTCATACTCTAACTACATAAATAGAAAGCACACAGTAAATGAGGTTAAATTGAAAGCAAAAAAAGGAATTTAACTGTGAATGAATTCAAACTAAAAGCAAGAAGAAAGGACTTTAAAATCATCACAGGCATCTGTTTTTGTTAGGTCCCTATATTACTAGTTTAGCCCCTTATTGTTATTAGTGTAGCCCCCTTATTTTTATTGTTGTACCCTTGTAACCCCAATATTGTTATTATTGTGCCCTTACATTGTTATTGTTAGGTAGGCTAGGATTATATTGTGGGCCCATGGACTCCTATATATAGAAGGAGGTTTTGTAATTTGTATCATCCAAGAATTGTTCATTTATGTAATGTAAAGGAGGTTTACCCCTTGAAGTGGTTTATTTCTAAGGCATTGATCTCTCTTTTCTTCTATTTTCGGAGCCGGTTTCATAACATTTGCATCGCAGCTTGACCTAGGGTTTCAACGTCCAACAAAATATCATGGAATTTTCGCAATAATTTTTTTTCTACGAACATTCATAAGTTTAAATATATACAGTGCGAAGCCAAAATCCCGAGGAACCTCCTGCAAATATTTCAGATCTTGGTTCGCAATACTTTCAGAGATATGATCTGGGGAAGTTAGGGTTTTTTCAAGCTCCCAAATTTCAACTAAAACAGATCATCGTGGAATTTTCGCTATAACTTTTCGTATAAAAAGTTTCAGAAGCTAAAACATTTAAAGTATGAAGCTGAAATCTTGAGGAACCTCCTGTAAAAATTTCAGATCTTGGTTCGTAATATTTTTGGAGATATGATCTGTGGAAGTTAGGATTGTTTTAGGCTTCTGAATTTCATCTTAATGAGGTGATCAGGGGAAAAACATCATAACTCTCTCTCTGAGCGTCGGCTTGGGATTGTGTAAAAATGGCTATGTGCATTGCACTAATGTAGTTTTCTTTCTATCAATTTCAGAGCCGAAGGAGGAAACAACAACACGTGGCAAGTTGTACAAGTTCGCTCCACTGAATCAGTCCATAATTAGGTCATTGTGGGAGATTGGACATAACTTTTCCTTAAATAATCCAAATTAGGTCAGACTTGTGGCATTCGAAAGAGGATTCAGAGGGCTACCTCAGGGGAAAATTTCAGATATTCAAAATTCGAAATCACAGAGATAATTCAATTTCAATATCGAGCTCCTAAAAAGCAAGAAAAAGGTGTGTATTTCGACGTGTTAAAGTCCTCGTTTAAAAAACTATTAGTTTGAATTTATTCCAAGGGAACACGAAGAATACATATAAGTATCAAGCCCAAATGGCCCCTAAAAAGAATTCAACACCCATTAAGCCTTCAGAAGGTTCTACTATGACTCATGAAGATGAAGAATGGCAACATGACATATCAAAATTACAAGAGCAAATTTCGCTCTCGCAAAGAACAACAAAAAATGAAATGGAAGTTTTGAAGAAAGGCGTGGAAACTAAGATGGATGGTTTGAAGAAAGGCGTGGAAGCTAAGATGGTTGGTTTGGAAGCTAAGATCGATGGCATGGAAGTGGGCATGGAAGCTAAGATTGATGACATGGAAGCTAAGATCGATGAGAAAATGGAAAACATGAAGAATTTTCTAAAAGCAGACATGGAAGGTTTGACAAAGTTTATACAAGAAAGGTTTCCTAATGGTGAAAAGATAGTAGAAGAACCTCATGATGAGAACAAAATAAATGTTAATCGTGATTTCATAAACTCTAATGTTGGCGGGAAGAACCACCATATTCCAAAGATGGATATGAGGAAGTTTGATGGTAAGGATCTCGTAACATGGATACTACAGATGGAGCAATATTTTGATCTCAATAATGTGCAAAACACACAAAAGGTATGTTATTGCCCAAATCCACCTCAGGCTGAATGGAAGGCGAGATTCAGGGTAACACCAAACCACACTCAGTCTGGTAGCTAGCCCTACCAAAACAGAAGAGGGCTCTCTCCGGGTCAATCTCAGGAAAAATGTATCAATAGGGCTTGAGATGACTGAAATGAGTGCTAATTTTAGGCTAGGTATATTAATCAAGGAGTTTGGAATGATTTTTTAAGGGTTTTTGTTGGAAAAAGGGAAAGGCAATTTTGGGCTTGGGGATGAGGCCAATTTCTTGCAGAGTTCAAGTTGGGGCAGGGAAGGCAATGGCTTTGATGTCTTCGATTCAATGAATGGACAGAAAAGACTGCTGAGGAGATGAAGAGGGAAATAAGGTGCAAGGATCCTCTTCAAACGGAGGAAAACATATAAAACTAAACAAAAGTTTAAGGCAGAGCACCAGCAAACTAATGAATTCTACCTTAGTTACTCATTTGTTTATTTTCAGAAGCAAAGAGAAGGGAAATGGAATACATATAAAATTAATGAAACTTACAGATACATGGAGAAAAACATCATCAAAACTCAATGCCACAAGGATCCCAAGAAGTGCTGCAAAACCCTGGTCTTTCCTTTGCCAAAAATGCAAAAGTGTATGTACAATGAAGTGCCAAACTTTTCCCAAGTATCCAACCCTGAAAATGTCTCAAAACATACATGATATAGACCATCCTAACCCCTTCCCATGCCTCTAGGGGTTGAGCTTATCCTTCTAGGAGCTGTTTCAACCAATTCTAAACTAGGAACTGAAATCTAGGCAATCAAACAACTTGCCTCTATATGCAAGGAAACTGATCCATTCATTTAATTTTCACTTTTTAGTGAAGGAATCCTCTAGAACAAGTAAATGTGAGCCAAAATTACATCATAGTCATCAAGTTACATCAATATAGATCAATAATTACATCAAAAAGTGAAACTAGTCAAAACTGGGCGAATTTCTGAGCTGAAGAGTCAAAATGAGGCCAAATTTCTCTATGCGCCGCGCCCAAAAACTCAATGCATCGTGCCACTTTGGGCCTGTTTTTGAGGCACTTCTCTAAGTCCAAATTGAGCTCATGATAGCTTTTTGGAAAGCCCTATCTGTCTACTATCCAACCCAAGTGGAATTTTTCAATTTGGAGTTCATTTTCCCCTCCAAAACTGCAATCTCCCAAGACTAGTTCCTGCTGGTCCAAAAGGTGGCAAAAAGGCCATTTTTGGTGTGTTTTTGACCCTTAAGACCATCCAGAACTTGATGAAATCTATCAGCCATTCCTGAGCATGCATAATTTATCATAAAAAACCCAAAAATATCAAGTTTTCCTCCAGAATATCTCTCAAACGTAAGCGCGCGCCAAGTGGCACGACGCGTCGGGCGGAAAAATCTGTTTTGCGACCAAAATTTCAAAAAATGACAAAATTTTCCCCAAACTTGTCAAATTTACAGAGTGAAGGTCCCTCATCAAGCTTCATGCTCACAAAGAAGCTTCAGCCAATATTTGAAGTGGACCGGGGCTCGTTTCTCCAGCCCCTTTCTGCCTCGCTTTCGTGATCTTCATTTTTCGCTCACAAACATGTGCGTCCAACAGTGGTTCTTCACATGTTTGAGCATGTTCTCTGTCCCTATCAAGCGTTTTCCAACAGAAGCGTTCAAAATGAATGTTGACTCTCGTAAGGCAAGTCTCCCGCTCAAACGGTGTCATGTCACCTGGTCTTTTTCGGGCCAATTCACGGTCTTCACGAATTTTCTACAGCTCCATGAGTGTCTGCTGATCCTCCAATTGTTTATTCCGCTGCTCCAAGTAATTTATAACCCACTGAGCTCTCTGCAATTTCTCGGTCAATGTGTCGATCTCAGCTTTCTGCTCCTGGATGGTTTCTTTCAGCTTTGAGCTGGGAGAGCTCGAATCAACATCGATCAATATAAAATCAGTATCTTGGCCTCCTGAGGGGCCCTCATCCTGCATAGGCTTCTTTCCTCTGTCTTGTCCCTGTATCTGTGCTGATGTCAAAGGCGAGACCCTTCCATGCCATGTGGAGATAGTACTCGCGCTGCTGATGAAGGTAACGAGACCCTTCCACCCCGGGTGGAGATAGTACTCGTCGTTCCGTTGCAAATAAGGCTCTGGTACCTCTCTGATAGGTAACACACACTGGAACACTGATAGGCTCTGTCTCAGGAACCTCAAACTGATGTGAAGGCTCTCCTGCATCATGAACGATCTCGAGAGGAGGCTGAGGGGCTGTAAATAAGTCACGGGAAATGAACTCCTCCCATGCAATGCCCTGCAATCCAAGCTGATGTACCAAAATCATCTTGATGAGCGCATAATGATAAATGTTGTTATGCTACTGCTCTGGAGTCTTCTTCTGCACAAGAATAGTCATCCTCTCTATGTTTCGGCACATGAAATATGGAATACTCATCAGTCTCACTCTCGTGAAATGCATCAAAAGTCTGATGTGGTATGCATAAAGGCGTGAAAACCGGCCCTCACAGCTGAAGTATCTGATGATGAGTTTCATCAATGGCACATAGGACTCCTTCAGAAACCGGAACGGGAATACCCTACTGAGCCGCCTCAAATAGCCAGGCCTGATGTAAGGTTCATAATATGCTCTATCCAGCTATTGTCTCTTGTTCCACTCTTCACCTATATTCGGTATCCCGGTTGCCTGAGAAATGGCTTCTGGTGTCAAGGTGAAGTTCACTCCAGCAAGGTTTACATGACCATCACGCAAATGTAAAACAAACAAGCGAACCAACTCCTGATGATGCTAAATCTGGGCAATCATCTCACAATACTGAAAACATGAATGTTGCTGAAAGCATGCCGTTGCAAGCGGGCAGGCCTGCAATTGAGTCAAGGAAGTGGGCTCTTCTCTGACGTGCTTGCCACTTTTATGAGGCCTTCTCGGTACATTAAGCTCGGTGGTTGAGTCACTGTCTTGCTCATATTCTTGCTCATATGATGAATTTGTCTTTGAAATAGTGTTTTGAAATGTATATAACAAGTATACGCTGATATATATGTGTAAAACAAGAGTTTGTTTTGTTTGAAAATGAGCTAGGTGTTTTCGTTCAATGCCAAATATGCCAAAGGAACATTGCCACATGAACCGTGGGAAAAGTGGGGGTTTGTCAAGTGAATTTAATGCAATAACAGTCACTTGACTTTTTTGGGACCTTTGGAATTTAGGGGTTTTATAAGTGATATGGGAGAGGGAAAAATGATAGGTTTTAGGATAGGGAAAATGTGAAGAAAGGATATGAGTAGTTTTGTAGAGGAATAGGGAATAGGAGAGGGATATGATAACAGTGTGACAGTGATGGGGAATGGAGTTCGAACAAATTGGCATCAACAAGCTGAATTTAAATTTCAAACATAAACCCTAAGGGAGCAGATTTTGATATGGATTTAAGGTTTAAAAAATTTTCCTTCAAACTCTTATAACCTCCTCTCTAAATCGCAGCAAATACAGACTGAAATCAATGGCAAAGGCACACTAACACTTACTTGGAGCAAAAGATTCGAGTTGATTTAAATTTTGATGAAGCGATGATGAATTTCAGTCTTGGAAGCTCTGTGCGCCGCATTAATGTCTAAAGAAGGCCGCACCGTGGATGCGTCGCACCAAATGGAAAACGTACCTATGTGAGGCCCAGTGCGTCGCATGCCCTAGTGGTGCCGCGTCTACCCAATGTAAAGCGCTAATGTGCTGTGACTCTAAATACAAATTTCGCTTCAAAATTACAACTTCGCCCTCTCACCACTAAATCCCCGACTTTCAATTGATCTCTTGGGATAGGATGCAAATGGCTGTCCAAACAATGAAAATGCCTCAAATAGTGATGGATTTGATTTTTGTTTCTCAAAAACCCACTAGAATGTTTTATTGGCACTTTTTCACGCTGTCATTTAACAAACTCGTATTTTTTTGTTTCCTCTTTGATTTTTCAACATAATTGATGGCTTTCAATAGATTTTGTGATGGTGGCATTGATTTCTAAAGGATGACCAGGGTCGTACCAAGTATTTTCATGACGCATCAAAAATACATATTTATTACAAACAACAAATTTGACGATTTCTTCCTCAAAACAGAGTTTTGAAGAAGAATCATCCCTGAGCATTATTGATGATCGAAATCTTGAAATGAAAACTTATTGAAGACATCCTCATGGCCTGCGGGCATTATTTGACATTCTGAAGACCAAAGCCTAGACCTAATGACTGAAATGACTTTTTTTTTACCAACATACCACCTATGACTGTAAATGAATGAAATCAACTTTAATGAATTTTGATAAATTTTGACCAACCCAGCAGGTACAAACATGAGGGAAACTAGTGAAGAGACCCTTCCGTCAGATGATGGCATGCCCCTAACGGAACACAGATTAATGAGCGAAATGAGACACCTAAAAATGAAATGCAATAAGAGAAATGATCTCTGACGGAGGGATGTAAAGACCGACTCTAACATTAGCTCCAATGGGGATGGTAGCTCCTGGGAGGTGCCAAGAACTACAGATCTCTGGGAGAGATAGATAGTGCCTTCGTCCATTGGGCTATGGAGTCCATTATTTTGACAGAGAAACTCAAGACTGTTGACTGAATTTATTTGACAGAAACTTTGACTCAGACTGACTTAATTTTTAAAAGAGAAATGACTGAACCAAACCGACTAGACAGACTCAAACCGAAACTGAAATCCTTCTTCAGAATTATAGCCTTCACTTCGGGACCCAAACTGAAGAAAAGACCTCTGTGCACACTTGCGATGAAATTGAAATAAATGATATGTACAATGACAATGTGATCAGCAGAAAACATCTTAGAAATGGTACCGCTTGAGCAGCCGACCATTGACCAGCCCTCCTGGACAGTCTTCACTGTTCATCTTCTTCAAAAGAAAGGCGTTCTGACCTCGATATGCTGCAATCTTGAATGGACCTTTCCGGAGATTTTCAAACTTACCGTGTTTACCTTTGTCCTCATTCCTAGCATCCCACTTCAACACCACTTCCTCCAATTGGAATTTATCCACCTTCGCTTTCCTGTCATATATTTTCTTGATTCTCTCCTGCAACTTGAATGTGTTCTAGAAAACCTCTTCTCTCGTTTGCTGCAAATGAATCATCTGATTTATCCTTCTCCGCATATGGCTTTCTTCACTGCCAGCTTCCTGAAGAAGCTTGACCACTGGAACAGCAAGAGAGGTAGGAAACACTGTATCCACTCCATAAACTAACTCAAAGGGGGACTTACCAATGGACTTATTTTGACTCACCCGATCAGCCCATAGCGCATTGACCAGCTTCTTATGCCAACTCTTCTTGTTTATGTCCAGTAACTTTTTAATGATGTTGACTAAAGATTTATTGGAAGATTCCGCCAAACCGTTGCCTTGCGGATGATAGGCGGTTGAGTGCCCCAAAATGATTTTATACTTGGCACAAAACTCAATCATATTTCTTGATTTAAAAGCTGCTGCATTATCAGTGATCAATTTACTCGGGCAACCAAAACAAGACAAAATGTTGTTCTCAAGGAAATAAATGATTACCGAATCGGTAGCCTGCCTTGTGGGAACTGCTTCGATCCATTTTGTGAAGTAATCAGTCATTGTTAGGATCCATCTATGCTATCCTGAAGAAGGAGGATGGATCTCCCCAATGAAATCCAAACCCCACTGCTGAAAAGGGGCACTTACCTCAATAGGTTTAAGCGGCAAAGGCTGTAATTTCTGTCTTCCTTCGAAAATCTGGCACTCATGGCAGCCTTTGACTGTTTTATACACGTCAGCAAACAATGTCGGCCAATAGTACCCTGCTCTCAAAATATTATTGGCAGTTGTTTTCCAAAAATGGTGACCCCCGCAGTCTCCTTTATGGAAATCCTCCATTACCTTCTTCGCTTCTTCCTCCACCAAACAATTTAACAAAACACCACCCGGATCTTTCCAATAAAGTGCAGAATTCAAAATACAAAATTTTGCAGCCTTCAGTTTCAGAGTTCTACCTTTGTTTCTAGTCATGCCAGGCGGTGATGACAAATTTTGAAGAACATACACGATATCTGAATACCATGGGGAAAAAACAAAAATTTCTGATACCTGAAGTGGCGAATTCCCCTCATCCTCATCAGACATAGCAGCAATCAGATTTATGTCTAGCACATGCAAATTCGATTCATCCATAAGCTTCGCCAGCCCCTGTCCCTTGATAAGCTTCGTGGGCCTTATCTCCACATCATACTCCAGCAAAGATGCAATCCACTTGCCTCGTCTTCCTTCCGGATCAGTTTGTACTAAAACCTCTTTCACTGCAGCGTTAGGAACATAAGCCAAAATATGGGAATGCAAAATGTATACCCGGAAATCCTTTAATGCTTTTACCAGTGCCAGAGCTTGCTTCTCAATGATGTTGTACTTCAAGGTTGCGTCTCTTATAGTTCGACTGAAAAAAGCTATTGGCTTCTCATGCCCATCTCTTTTCTGCATTAACACAGCTGCCATGGTATGCTCCAAAGCAAAGGAAAACAAAATAAAATCTTGGGTGTAATCCGGGTTGATTAACATTGGAGCTGAAGATAGTGCTAACTTCACCAAATTAAAGGACTTTACCGCTTCTTCAGTCCACTTCACTTGGTTGTCATTTTTCAGCATATTTGTTATCTCTCTTAGATGTTCAGCAAGGTTAGGGACAAAACAGCATAAAAAGTTCATCTTACCATTAAAAGACTGAATCTCCTTCTTGTTCCTAGGAGGATCAATTTGCTGAATTGCTTCAACACGTGTTGGATCAATACGAATTCCATCTTTTGAAATAATGTGACCAAGTAATTTTCCCTCATCCATGGCAAACAAGCTCTTTTTAGGATTAAGCGAGACACCTTATTTTCTGCACTTTTGAAAAACAACTTTCAAGTGATACATATGCTCTTCATCTGAATTGGAAAAGACCGTCAAATCATCAAGGTATATAACAAGGAAAACATCTTTCTCATTCGCAAAAGCCATGTCCATCGCCCACTGGAAAGTCGCACCAACATTTTTCAAACCGAATGGCATCTTGGCATAGTGGAAACTTCCCCACGGAGTGGTGAACACGGTTTTGTCTCGGTCATCCTCATGGACCAAAATTTGGTTATATCCATAATAACCATCGAGTAGTGATATGCGATATGCTCCAACTACTCGCTTCAGAATATGATCCATTTTGGGCAATGGATAATTGTCCTTCAATGACACCTTGTTCAGATTTCAGAAATCAATGCACAATCGAATCTCACCTGTCTTTTTCCTCACTGGCACTAAATTGGAAATCCAATCAGAAAATCTGATGGGAACAATGATTCCTGCTTTGTACAACCTGTTTACCTCCTTCTCAGTTGATGGCAGCAACTTCGGGTTGATTCTTCTTAGCTTTTGTCTGAAAGGCTTCTGATTAGGTTTGATTGGGATAGTCTGCTGAATTATATTGGTATCATACGTCTTTAAATCTGAATAATCCCAAGCGAAAGCATCAGAAAACGAAGACAACAAACTCACATATTTTTCTTTTACCTCCGGTGGCAATGATTTGGATAACTTCACCATCTTGGGGTCTTCAGCTGTTCCAATATTTACATCTTCGACTCCTTTTTCAGTCGACCGTAAGGTTGGTTTCTTTGCTACATCATCCTGATCGAAGAGCTCTTCTAAAGGTATAAAACCTTTAGGAATAACGTTATCTTTCAGCTGCAACACTTCCATTTGATTTACTTGCACGTCAGCTTCACCATCATCATATTCTACATCAATTGAGGTATCTTTGAACTTCCCTTTATTTTGCAGAAAATCATTAATCTCATCATCATCTTGGAAAACTTGCCAACATCTTTGATTATCCGGGATGGTAGGATGGTGCTTCACATGGATTTCGAACTTATTACTTGAATTCATTGGGATCTTCAAATTACTTGCTGCCTTAGCAAGTGCATCTGCAATTCCATTTTGAATGCGAGGAATACAAGTCAAAGTATAATCTGAAAACTGCTTCAAAATATCCAGAACATCATTACGGTAAGCCCGCATCCGGGGATGCTTCATTTGATATTCACCCTTTACTTGCTTAATCACCAATTCGGAGTTTCCATAGACTGCAATTCTCTTAGCATTCAGCTTTCTAAGAATTTTTAGGCCAGCAATTAGAGCTTCGTACTCAGCCTCATTGTTCGAACAATCGAATGCTAATTTGTAAGAACATACCCGTACATTGCTCGGTACCTTGTTTGGAGAGAAAAAAGGACTGTGTACCCAAATACCAATCCCAGCACCATCATTTCCCACTCCACCATCGAAATCCATGGTCCATAGACCCTCTTCATCATCTTCTAAGTGCTGAAATTGTGCTAGCTTTTTTTTCCTTTCTTTCTGTAAAAATTCTCTGAAATTCTCAGTAATCTCTGGAATATCTTCTGCTTTAACTAACTGAGTATCTACATCATTGAAACTATCGGCAAACAAAACAAAAGACTCTAAATCTGTATGTACATAATTAATCGGATGATTGACCGGTTTCTCCTTGGTTGTAATCATATACTTCATTTTTTGTTCCCGGTACAACTTTCTCATTTGACCAAACACGGGAATCGTTGCATAGGAGAAATCTAATTGTAATGTCCCTTTCAATTTTTCTCCCCAAGATCTGGAAAGCAACATACCAAACCTGGGAGGAATGTCTGCCACAACTACGTCCATCAAAACATTCTTTGTGGGAATTTGATCCAAACTAACAACCAAGTCTTTAATGAGCCCAATACATCTCACTCTGCTAGAATCAAATGAATAAAGATCATGGTACTTCCTAGTGATGTCTAAACCCAACTTCTCCATGATTGCCTTCGGCATAAGATTATGGGAAGCACCGAAATCGAACATGGCATTATGCAACACAAACTCATGCAATCGAAGACTGATATAAAAAGGAGGCACTTCGCTATCTGGAGACTCACCATCCAAAGCTGGTCCAAATATCAGTTCAGGTTGATCATCTTCAATATTCACCATATCAGACATGGGATCGAAATTCAAAATTTTGGAAACTTGACCTCTATAATTGTTGTTCTTCATTAGTTCAGTCAAGGGAATGGATACCTTTAACTTAGAAATCTCATTCTCCAAACTAAAGGCTGAAGTCTTTTTGATCTCTTTGGCTGGAACATCTTTCTTTTCAGCCTTCTCCCTCGATGTAATTGGTTGATTTGATTTTTCTGCTGATGATGACTTGGTGGCAGCGGGATCAACTATCTCTTTTGCTTTCTTTTGTGCAACATGTGAATCGTTTTTAGGTGTTGAAACTTCCTTTCTCTTTTGGATTGGGTTAACAGGCACATCTCTGTTTCTAAGAGAATATTGCTTCTGTTGGGCTGACAAGGCATTCATATAACCTCTCTGATACGCATCCGACTCTTCCTCAAGAGCTGCATCATTGGCCAAGATAAAATCCTCATCTCTTTGTACAGCTGAACTTTCTGCATACTCCTCATCTTCGGTGATATAAATGGGCAAATCATCAGGAGTAAAGAAATGATTTTCCTCCCCTACTACATCATCTTCATCATCTGAATCCTGACCAACAAAATTCTGTTGAAGAGGTGTCTTTACTTGCTGCTGGATTGCTGGTTCTTGTGCTCGCTGTTCTCGTTGTTTAATCCTGAATTGGGGCTGTTGCTGACCACGGAAGTTGGGATTTTGAATTTGTGGTTCGGGCTAATCAAGTGTGAACCTTTTGAATATTTTTTCCACTTTACGAAGTAGCTGATCTGATGTAGATGTAGAAGATTCTTCCTTTATTACAACCTTCTTCTATTGTTTCAATCTAGCTCTCTTGTCATTCAAATTTGCCTCAACACTCACCGCAATTTTCTGCATATCTTCTAAAGTGGGTGGATCTCTGTCTCGTAATGAATAGGCCATCTCCAGATCAAAACCATCTGGGAATTTTAACAAATTTTACTTCTTAGATGACCTCAAATCATCAGGAATTTCATTATAAACCGCATTAAATCTGATAATATAGTCTTGGACGGACTCACCAGCATTGCGCTTGATCTTGGTATATTCAGAAGTGATTTGAAGTGGATTTTTCTTCATTTCCCACCGATCTATAAACTGTCTCTGAAGCTCTTATAATGTATTAATACTTCTAGGCTGCAAAGCTCTGAACCACTTGTGTACCTCACCTCCAAAATTTTTCTCAAACAATCTCATGGTGACATTCTCTTCATCAATTTCATGGAGATCAAAGAAGTCTGTCATTCTATCAATATGCTACTGAGCGGGCACACTTTGAGGAGTACCATCAAACAAAGGGACTTTACTCTAATAATCAACGGGCATGGGATCTAAGTTCTGGGGCAAGACAAGAGGTGTGAATCTAGCAGCCATTGCTCTTGGTGGATTTATGATCTGTCTTGGAGAAACGGGTGGAGTAGGAGCAGTAGATGTACGAGGTGTATGTGGTGGAGATGGAGGAGGAACTACTCAAGATTGTTGATCAAATATAGATGGTTGCACGGGAATGGTAGGAATGAAATAAGGCTCAGCATGAACTTGTGAGTCAGAAGTAACTGCTAATGGACCAAGATTTTCAGAAGCAAATTCGATAAACTCAGGAATATTCGTTGCCACAATAGAGTTTTGGATGTTCAAGATGTAACTATCAATGGATATATTAGCTTGTTCAATCTCAAGATACTTGATAAACTCGGGATTTATGACAGTAGAACCAGTAGCACTTTCAGACTTAGTTTCAAACAACGACAGCTCGAACTGATCATCAAACTCAATATCTTCAAGGAACTCAAATACAGTCGGGCATGAATGAGATTTAGACAAAGGGATCACGGGAATTTCTCGATGGAAGATTCTTGAAATCAGATTGGGATTCTCATACACTGGAGGCGGATCAGGATCGGGATTAGCTCTAGTATGTCTTCTGGAAGCCATTGTGTTGATTTATTCAAAAATCAAAGGACAAAACCGATCTATTTCAGCCTATCAAATTCTAGACTCAATCACCCAAAAGTCCAGAACGATGTAATATACTGGGGTAATTCACAAGTCAAGTGTCACGTTCACAAGCTAAACCGGAGATTGACTGAAGCAACATTTATCTACTTCCGCTAATGCAAAGAAAAAGCGTTTCGAAAGCTACTTGGCGTAACTTCAGGCTCCGTCTGTAACTTATGAAACAAATAACACCAACAAGCAAACCATTTTCTCCCCAGTATGGTCGCCACTATGTTATTTCCCAAATCCACCTCAGGCTGAATGGAAGGCGGGATTCAGGGTAACACCAAACCACGCTCAGTCTGGTAGCTAGCTCTACCAGAACAGGAGAGGGCTCTCTCCGGGTCAATCTCAGGAAAAATGTTTCGATAGGCCTTGAGATGACTGAAATGAGTGCTAATTTTAGGCTAGGTATATTAATCAAGGAGTTTGAAATGATTTTTTAAGGGTTTTTATTGGAAAAAGGGAAAGGCAATTTTGGGCTTGGGGATGAGGCCAATTTCTTGCAGAGTTCAAGTTGGGGTAGGGAAGGCAATGGCTTTGATGTCTTAGATTCAATGAATGGACAGAAAATACTCCTGAGGAGTTGAAGAGGGCAATAAGGTGCAAGGATCCTCTTCAAACGGAGGAAAACATATAAAACTAAACAAAATTTTAAGGCAGAGCACCAGCAAACTAATGAAGTCTACCTTAGTTACTCATTTGTTTATTTCAGAAGCAAAGAGAAGGGAAATGGCATACATATAACATTAATGAAACTTACAGATACATGGAGAAAAACATCATCAAAACTTAGAGCCACAAGGATCCCAACAAGTGCTGCAAAACCCTGGTCTTTCCTTTGCCAAAAATGCAGAAGTGTATGTACAATGAAGTGCCAAACTTTTCCCAAGTATCCAACCCTGAAAATGTCTCAGAAAATACATGATATAGACCATCCTAACCCCTTCCCATGCCTCTAGGGTTCGAGCTCATCCTTCTAGGATATTTTTCAACCAATTCTAAACTAGGAACTGAAATCTAAGCAATCAAACAACTTGCCTCTATATGCTAGGAAACTGATCCATTCATTTAATTTTCACTTTTTAGTGAATGAATCCTCTAGAACAAGTAAATGTGAGCCAAAATTACATTATAGTCATCAATTTACATCAAGATAGATCAATAATTACATCAAAAAGTGAAACTAGTCAAAACTGAGCGAATTTCTGAGCTAAAGAGTCAAAATGAGGCCAAATTTCTCTATGCGCCGCGCCCAAAAACTCAATGCGTCGCGCCACTTTGGGCCTATTTTTGAGGAACTTCCAGAAGTCCAAATTGAGCTCATGATAGCTCGTTGGAAATCCCTGCCTGTCTACTATCCAACCGAAGTAGAATTTTTCAATTTGGAGTTCATTTACCCCTCAAAAATGGCAATCTCCCAAGACTGGTTCCTGCTGGTGCAAAATGTGGCAGAAAGGCCATTTTTGGTGTGTTTTTTACTCTTAAGACCATCCAGAACTTGATGAAATCTCTTAGCCATTCCTGAGCATGCATAATTTATCATAACAAACCCAAAAATATCAAGTTTTCCTCCAGAAGATCTCTCAAACGTAAGCGCGCGCCAAACGCGTCGGGCGGAAAAATCTGTTTTGCAACCAAAATTTCAAAAATGACAAAATTTTCTCCAAAGTTACTGAAATTTGGAGTGAAGGTCCCTCATCAAGTTTCATGCTCAGCCAAATTAGCTTTGACCAAGATTTGAATTGGATCAGGCCTTTTGCGCCTCCTTAGTGCCCTTCTCAGCCTCGCTTTCAGGATCTTCATTTTCGTTTTGCAAACATGTGTGCAGGCCCAATAGTGGTTCTTCATATGTCTGAGCATGTCTTTGTCCCTATTGGCCTTTGCCAATAGTTTCTCAAGATGAATTTTGACTCTCGTAAGGCAAGTCTCCTGCTCAAATGGTGTCATGTCACCTGGTCTCTTTCGGGCCAATTCACGGTCTTCACAGATTTTCCGTAACTCTATGAGTGTCTGCTGATCCTCCAATTGTTTATTCCGCTGCTCCAAGTAATTTATAACCCACTGAGCTCTCTGCAATTTCTCGGTCAATGTGTCGATCTCGGCTTTCTGCTCCTGGATGATTTCTTTCAGCTTTGAGCTGGGAGAGCTCGAATCAACATTGATCAATATAAAATCAGTATCTTGGCCTCCTGACGGGCCCTCATCCTACATAGGCTTCTTGCCTATGTCCTGTACCTGTGCTGATGTAGAAGGTGAGACCCCTTCTAGGCCATGTGGAGATAGTACTCGCGCTGCTGTCGAAGGTAATGAGACCCCTTCAACCCCGGGTGGAGATAGTACTCGTCGTGCTGCTGCAAATAAGGCTATGGTACCTCTCTGATAGGTAACACACACTGGAACACTGATAGGCTCTGTCTCAGGAACCTCAAACCGATGTGAAGGCTCACCTGCATCATGAACAATCTCTGGAGGAGGCTGAGGGGCTGTAAATAAGTCACGGGAAATGAACTCCTCCCATGCAATGCCCTACAATCCAAGCTGATGTACCACAATCATCTTGATGAGCGCATAATGATAAATTCTATTATGTTGCTGCTCTAGAGTCTTCTTCTGCACAAGGGTAGTCATCCGCTCTATGTTTCGGCAGATGAAGTATGGACTATTCATTAGTCTCACTCTCGTGAAATGCATCAACAGTCTGATGTGGTATGCATAAAGGCGTGAGAATCTACCCTCGCAACTGAAGTATCTAATGATGAGCTTCATTAATGGTGCATAGGACTCCTTCAAGAATCTGAAAGGAAACACCCTGCTGAGCTGCCTCATATAACCAGGCCTGATGTAAGGTTCATAATATGCTCTATCCAGCTGTTGTCTCTTATTCCACTCTTCACCTATGTTTGGTATCCCGGTTACCTAAGAAATGGTTTCTGGTATCAGGGTGAAGTTCACTCCAGCAAGGTTTACATGACCATCACGCAAATGTAAAACAAATAAGCGAACCAACTCCTGATGATGCTGAATCTGAGCAATCATCTCACAATACTGAAAACATGAATGTTGCTGAAAGCATGCCATTGCAAGCGGGTAGGCCTCCAACTGAGTCAAGGAAGTGGGCTCTTCTCTAACATGATTTCACTTTTATGAGGCCTTCTCGGTACATTTAACTCTGTGGTTGAGTCACTGTCTTGCTCATATTCTTGCTCATATGATGAATTTGTTTCTGACATGGTGCTTTGCAATGTGTATAACAAGTATATGCTGATATATATGTGGTGAAAATAAGAGTTTGATTTGTTTGAAAATGAGAAATAGGTGTTTTTTCTTCAATGCCAAATATTCCAAAGGGAAATGAAGGGTTGTGCTAAGTATGAACCGTGGGAAAAGTGGGGGTTTGTCAAGTGAATTTAATGCAATAATAGTCACTTGACTTTTTGGGGAACTTTGGAATTTAGGGGTTCTATAAGTGATATGGGAGAGGGAAAATTGATAGGGTTTAGGATAGGGAAAATGTGAAGAAAGGATATGAGTATTTTTGTATAGGAATAGGGAATAGGAGAGGGATATGATAACAGTGTGACAGTGATGGGGAATGGAGTTTGAACAAATTGGCATCAACAAGCTGACTTTAAATTTCAAACATAAACCCTAAGGGAGCAGATTTTGATATGGATTTAGGGTTTAAAAATTTGGCCTTCAAACTCTTATAACCTCCTCTCTAAATCGCAGCAAATACAGACTGAAATCAATGGCAAAGGCACACTAACACTTACTTGGAGAAAAAGATTCGAGTTGATTTAAAATTTGATGAAGCGGTGATGAATTTCAGTCTTGGAAGCTCTGTGTGCTGCGCCAGTGGAAAAATGCACTGTGGCAGGAGGCCCAGTGCGTCGCGCAGCCTATGTGCGTCGCGCTCTTACCCAATGCGCCGCGCGCACTCTAAACACAGTCTTGGCTTCAAAATTACAACTTCGCCCTCTCACCATTAAACTTCGACTTTCAATTGATCTCTTGGATGCAAATGGCTATTCAAACAATGAAAATGCCTCAAATAGTGATGGATTTGATTTTTGTTTCTCAAAAACCCACTTTGTAATGTTTTGTCTTGGCACTTTTTCACTTTAATACAAACTCTGTCTTTTTGTTTCCTCTTTGATTTTTGGCTGAATTGATGGCTTTCTTGGTTGATTTTTTGCAGGGGATGGTGGCATTGGATTTCGAAAAAGGATGACCAGGGCTGCATTTGAAGTATTTCATGACGGAAGACTTTAAAAATACATATTTATTACAAACAACAAATTTGACGATTTCTTCCTCAAAACAGAGTTTTGAAGAAGAATCATCCCTAAGCATTATTGATGATGGAAATCTTGAAATGAAAACTTATTGAAGACATCCTCATGGCCTGCGGGCATTATTTGACATTCTGAAGACCAAAGCCTAGACCTAATGACTGAAATAACTCTTTTTTGACCAACATACCACCTATGACTGTAAATGATTGAAATCAACTTTAATGAATTTTGATAAATTTTGACCAACCTAGCAGGTACAAACATGAGGGAAACTAGTGAAGAGACCCTTCCGTCAGATGATGGCATGCCCCTAACAGAATGTAGATGAATGAGCAGAATGAGACACCTAAAAATGAAATGCAAGAAGAGAAATGATCTCTGATGGAGGGATGTAAATACCGACTCTAACATTGGCTCCAATGGGGATGGTAGCTCCTGGGAGGTGCCAAGAACTACAGATCTCTGAGAGAGATAGACAGTGCCTTCGTTCATTGGGCTATGGAGTCCATTATTTTCAAAAAGCAACTCAAGACTGTTGACTGAATATATTTGACTGAAACTTTGACTCAGACTGACTCAATTTTTAAAACAGAAATGACTGAACCAAACCAACTAGATAGAATCAAACCGAAACTGAAATCCTTCTTCAGAATTATAGCCTTCACTTCGGGACCCAAACTGAAGAAAAGACCTCCGTGCACACTTGCGATGAAATTGAAATAAATGATATGTACAATGACAATGTGATCAGCAGAAAACATCTTAGAAATGGTACCACTTGAGCAGCCGACCATTGACCGGCCCTCCTGGACAGTCTTCACCGTTCATCTTCTTCAAAATAAAGGTGTTCTGACCTCGATATGTTGCAATCTTGAATGGACCTTTCCAGATATTTTCAAAATTACCGTGTTTACCTTTGTCCTCATTCCTAGCATCCCACTTCAGCACCACTTCCTCTAATTGGAATTTATCCATCGTCGCTTTCCTCTCATAGATTTTCTTGATTCTCTCCTGCAACTTGAATGTGTTCTGGAAAACCTCTTCTCTCGTTTGCTGCAAATGAATCATCTGATTTATCCTTCTCTGCATATGGCTTTCTTCACTGCCAGCTTCCTGAAGAAGCTTGACCATTGGAACAGCAAGAGAGGTAGGAAACACTGTATCCACTCCATAAACTAACTCAAAGGGGGACATACCAATGGACTTCTTTTGACTCACCCGATCAGCCCATAGCGCATTGACCAACTTCTTATGCCAACTCTTCTTGTTTATGTCCAGCAACTTTTTAATGATGTTGACTAGATATTTATTGGAAGATTCTGCCAAACCGTTGCCTTGCGGATGATAGGCGGTTGAATGCCCCAAAATGATTTTATACTTGGCACAAAACTCAATCATATTTCTTGATTTAAAATTTGCTGCATTATCAGTGATCAATTTATTCGGGCAACCAAAACGAGACAAAATGGTGTTCTCAAGGAAAGAAATGATTATCGAATCGGTAGCCTGTCTAGTGGGAACTGCTTCGATCCATTTCGTGAAGTAATCAGTTGCTATTAGGATCCATATATGTTGTCCTGAAGAAGGAGGATGGATCTCCCCAATGAAATCCAAACCCCACTGCTGAAAAGGGGCGCTTACCTCAATAGGTTTAAGCGGCAAAGGCTGTAATTTCTGTCTTCCTTCGAAAATCTGGCACTCATGACAGCCTTTGACTGTTTTATACACATCAGCAAACAATGTCGGCCAATATTATCCCACTCTCAAAATTTTATTGGCTGTTGTTTTCCAAAAAAGGTGACCCCCGCAGTCTCCTTTATGGAAATCCTCCATTACCTTCTTCGCTTCTTCCTCCACCAAAAAAATTAACAAAACACCACCCGGATCTTTCCAATAAAGTGCAGAATTCAAAATACAAAATTTTGCAACTTTTAGTTTCAGAGTTCTACCTTTATTTCTAGTCATGCCAGGCGGTGATGACAAATTTTGAAGAAGATACACGATATCTGAATACCATGGGGAAGCAACAAAAATTTCCGATACCTGAAGTGGCGAATTCTCCTCATCCTCATCAGACATAGCAGCAATCAGATTTATGTCTAGCGCATGAAAATTTGATTCAGCCATAAGCTTCGCCAGCCCCTGTCCCTTGATAAGCTTCGTGGGCCTTATCTCCACATCATACTCCAGCAAAGCTGCAATCCACTTGCCTCGTCTTCCTTCCGGATCAGTTTGTACTAAAACATCTTTCACGGCAGCGTTAGGAACATAAGCCAAAATATGAGAATGCAAAATGTATACCCGGAAATCCTTTAATGCTTTTACCAGTGCCAGAGCTTGCTTCTCAATGATGTTGTACTTCAAGGCTGCGTCTCTAATAGTTCGACTGAAAAAAGCTATTGGCTTCTCATGCCCATCTCTTTTCTGCATTAACACAACTGCCATGGTATGCTCTGAAGCAAAGGAAAACAAAATAAAATCTTGGGTGTAATCCGGGCTGATTAACACCGGAGCTGAAGATAGTGCTAACTTCACCAAATTAAAGGACTTTACCGCCTCTTCAGTCCACTTCACTTGGCTGTCCTTTTTCAGCGTATTTGTTATTTCTCTTAGATGTTCAGCAAGGTTAGGGACAAAGCGGCGTAAAAATTTCATCTTACCATTAAAATACTGAATCTCCTTCTTGTTCCTGGGAGGGTCAATTTGCTGAATTGCTTCAACACGTGCTGGATCAATACGAATGCCATCTTTTGAAATAATGTGACCAAGTAATTTTCCCTCATCCATGGCAAACAAGATCTTTTTCGGATTAAGCGAGACACCATATTTTCTGCACTTTTGAAAGGCAACTTTCAAGTGATACATATGCTCTTCATTTGAATTGGAAAAGACCATCAAATCATCAAGGTATATAACAAGGAAAACATATTTCTCATTCGTAAAATCCATGTCCATCACCCGCTGGAAAGTCGCACCAGCATTCTTCAAACCGAATGGCATCTTGGCATAGTGGAATGTTCCCCACGGAGTGGTGAACGCTGTTTTGTCTCGGTCGTCCTCATGGACCAAAATTTGGTTATATCTAGAATAACCATCGAGTAGTGACATTCGAGATGCTCCAACTACTTGCTGCAGTATATGATCCATTTTGGGCAATGGATAATTGTCATTCAATGACACCTTGTTCAAATTTCTGAAATCAATACACAACCGAATCTCACCTGTCTTTTTCCGCACTGGCACCAAATTGGAAATCCAATCAGAAAATATGATGGGAACAATTATTCCTGCTTTGTACAACCTGTTTACCTCCTTCTCAATTGATGGCAGCAACTTCGGGTTGATTCTTCTTAATTTCTGTCTGAAAGGCTTCTGATTAGGCTTGATTGGGATAGTGTGCTGAATTATATTCGTATCATACGTCTTTAAATATGAGTAATCCCAAGCGAAAGCATCAGCAAATGAAGACAACAAACTCACATATTTTGCTTTTCCCTCCAGTGGCAATGATTTGGATAACTTCACCATCTTGGGGTCTTCAGCTGTTCCAATATTTACATCTTCAACTCCTTTTTCAGTCGGCCGTAAGGTTGGTTTTTTAGCTACATCATCCTGATCGAAGAGTTCTTCTAAAGGTATCAAACCTTTAGGAATAACGTTATCTTTCAGCTGCAACACTTCCATTTGATTTACTTGCACGTCTGCTTCACCATCATCATATTCTACATCAATTGAGGTATCTTTGAACTTACCTTTACTTTGCAGAAAATCATTAATCTCATCATCATCTTGGAAAACTTGCCAACATCTTTGATTATCCGGGACGGTAGGATGGTGCTTCACATGGATTTCGAACTTATTACTTGAGTTCATTGGGATCTTCAAATTACTTGCTGCCTTAGCAAGTGCATCTGCAATTCCATTTTGAATGCGAGGAATACAAGTCAAGGTATAATCTGAAAACAGCTTCAAAATATCCAGAACAACATTCCGGTAAGCCCGCATTCGGGGATGCTTCGTTTGATATTCACCCTTTACTTGCTTAATCACCAATTAGGAGTTGCCATAGACTAAAATTATCTTAGCATTCAACTTTCTAATAATTTTTAGGCCAGCAATCAGAGCTTCATATTCAGCCTCATTGTTCGAACAATCAAATGCTAATTTTTAAGAACATACCCGTACATTGCTTGGTACCTTATTCGGAGCAGAAAAAGGACTGCGTACCCAAATACCAATTCCAGCACCATGATTTCCCACTGCACCATCGAAATCCATGGTCCATAGACCCTCTTCATCATCTTATAAGTGTTGAAATTGTGCTAGCTCTGTCTTTTCTGCTTGCTGTCCACTATCTTTAGCTAATTGCTCAACTATAATTTCCAGTTTTTGCCTTTCTTTCTGCAAAACTTCTCTGAAATTCTCGGTAATCTCTGGAATATATTCTTCTTGAACTAACTGAATATCTACATCATTGAAACTATCGGCAAACAAAACAAAAGACTCTAAATCTGTACGTACATAATTAATCGGATGATTGACCGGTTTCTCCTTGCTTGTAATAATGTACTTCATTTTTTGTTCCCGGTACAACTTTCTCATTTGACCAAACACAGGAATCGTTGCATAGGAGAAATATAATTGTAAATTCCCTTTCAATTTTTCTCCCCAAGATTTGGAAAGCAACATACCAAACCTGGGAGGAATGTCTGCCACAACTACGTCCATCAAAACATTCTTTGTGGGAATCTGATCCAAACTAACAACCAAGTCTTTAATGAGCCCAATAAATCTCACTCTGCTAGAATCAAATGAATAAAGATCATGGTACTTCCTAGTGAAGTCTAAACCCAACTTCTCCATGATTGCCTTCGGCATGAGATTATGGGAAGCACCGGAATCGAACATGGCATTATGCAATACAAACTCATGCAATCGAAGACTGATATAAAAAGAAGGCACTTCGCTATCTGGAGACTCGCCATCTAAAGCTGGTCCAAATATCAGTTCAGGTTGATCATCTTCAATATTCACCATATCAGACATGGGATCGAAATTCAAAATTTTAGAAACTTGACCTCTATAACTGCTGTTCTTCATTAGTTCAGTCAAGGGAATGGATACCTTTAATTTAGAAATCTCATTCTCCAAACTAAAGGCTGAAGTCTTTTCAATCTCTTTGGCTGGAACATCTTTCTTTTCAGCCTTCTCCCTCGATGTAATTGGCTGATTTGATTTTTCTGCTGATGATGACTTGGTGGCAGCGGGATCAACTATTTATTTTTCTTTCTTTTGTGCAACAGGTGAATCATTTTTAGGTGCTGAAACTTCCTTTCTCTTTTGGATTGGGTTGACAGGCACATCTCTATTTCTAAGAGAATATTGCTTCTATTGGGCTGACAAGGCATTCATATAACCTCTCTGATACTCATCCGACTCTTCCTCAAGAGCTGCATCATTGGCCAAGATAAAATCCTCATCTCTTTGTACCTCTGAACTTTCTGCATACTCCTCATCTTCGGTGATATAAATGGGCAAATCATCAGGAGTAAAGAAGTGATTTTCCTCCCCTACTACATCATCTTCATCATCTGAATCCTGACCAACAAAATTCTGCTGAAGAGGTGTCTTTACTTGCTGCTGTACTGTTGGTTCTTGTGCTCGATGTTCTCGTTGTTTGATCCTGAATTGTGGCTGCTGCTGACCACGGAAGTTGGGATTTCGAATCTGTGGTTCGGGCTTATCAAGTGTGAACCTTTCAAACATTTTTTCCACTTTACAAAGTAGCTGATCTGATGTAGATGTAGAAGCTTCTTCCTTATCACAACTTTCTTCTATTCTTTCAATCTAGCTCTCTTGTCATTCAAATTTGCCTCAACACTCACCGCAATTTTCTGCATATCTTCTAAGGTAGGCGGATCTCTGTCTCGTAATGAATAGGCCATCTCTAGATCAAAACCATCCGGGAATTTTAACAAAGATGACTTCTTAGAAGGCCTCAAATCATCAGGAATTGCATTATAAACCGCATTAAATCTGATATTATAGTCTTGGACGGACTCACCAGCATTACGCTTGATCTTGGTATATTCAGAAGTGATTTGAAGTGGATCTTTCTTCATTTCCCACCGATCTAGAAACTGTCTCTGAAGCTCTTCTAATGTATTAATACTTCTAGGCTGCAAAGCTCTAAACCACTTGCATACCTCACCTCCAAAAGTTTGCACAAACAATATCATGGTGACATTCTCTTCATCAATTTCATGGAGATCAAAGAAGTCTGTCATTCTATCAATATGCTGCTGAGCAGGCACACTTTGAGGAGTACCATCAAACAAAGGGATTTTACTCTGATAATTAGCAGGCATGGGATCCAAGTTCTGGGGCAAGACAAGAGGTGCAAATCTAGCAGCCATTGCTCTTGGTGGATTTATGATCTGTCTTGTAGAAATGGGGGGAGTAGGAGCAGTAGATGTACGAGGTGTATGTGGTGGAGATGGAGGAGGAACTATTGCAGATTGCTGATCAGATATAGATGGTTGCACGGGAATGGTAGGAATGAAAGAAAGCTCGGCGTGAACTTGTGAATCAGAAGTAACTACTGATGGACAAAGAGTTTCAGAAGCAGATTCGATAAAATCAGGAATATTCGTTGCCACAATAGAGTTTTGGATGTTCAAGATGTAACTATCAATGGATCTATTAGCTTGTTCAATCTCAAGATACTTGATAAACTCGGGATTTATGATAGTAGAACCAGTAGCACTTTCAGACTTAGTTTCAAACAACGACAGCTCGAATTGATCATCAAACTCAATATCTTCAAGGAACTCAAATACAGTCGGGCATGAATGAGATTTAAACAAAGGGATCACGGGAATTTCTCGACGGAGGATTCTTGAAATCAGATTGGGATTCTCATACACTGGAGGAGGATCAGGATCGGGATTAGCTCTAGTATGTCTTCTGGAAGCCAGTGTGTTGATTTATTCAAAAATCAAAGGACAAAACCGATCTATTTCAGCCTATCAAATTCTAGACTCAATCACCCAAAAGTCCAAAACGATGTAATATACTAGGGTAATTCACAAGTCAAGTGTCACGTTCACAAGCTAAACCGGAGATTGACTAAAGCAGCGTTTATCTACTTCCGCTAATGCAAAGCAAATGCGTTTCGAAAGCTACCTGGCGTAACTTTAGGCTCCATCTGTAACTTATGAAACAAATAACACCAACAAGCAAACCATTTTCTCCCCAATATGGTCGCCACTATGTTATTTCCCAAATCCACCTCAGGCTGAATGGAAGGCGGGATTCAGGGTAACACCAAACCACGCTCAGTCTGGTAGCTAGCCCTACCAGAATAGGAGATGGCTCTCTCCAGGTCAATCTCAGGAAAAATGTTTCGATAGGCCTTGAGATGACTGAAATGAGTGCTAATTTTAGGCTAGGTATATTAATCAAGGAGGTTGAAATGATTTTTTAAGCGTTTTTGTTGGAAAAAGGGAAAGGCAATTTTGGGCTTGGGGATGAGGCCAATTTCTTGTAGAGTTCAAGTTGGGGCAGGGAAGGCAATGGCTTTGATGTATTAGATTCAATGAATGGACAGAAAATACTGCTGACGAGCTGAAGAGGGCAAGAAGGTGCAAGGATCCTCTTCAAATGGAGGAAAAAATATAAAACTAAACAAAATTTTAAGGCAGAGCACCAGCAAACTATTGAATTCTACCTTAGTTACTCATTTGTTTATTTCAGAAGCAAAGAGAAGGGAAATGGAATACATATAACATTAATGAAACTTACAGATAGATGGAAAAAAACATCATCAAAACTCAGAGCCACAAGGATCCCAACAAGTGTTGCAAAACCCTGGTCTTTCCTTTGCCAAAAATGCAGAAGTGTATGTACAATGAAGTGCCAAACTTTTCCCAAGTATCCAACCCTGAAAATGTCTCAGAAAATACATGATATAGACTATCCTAACCCCTTCCCATGCCTCTAGGGGTCGAGCTCATCCTTCTAGGAGCTGTTTCAACCAATTCTAAACTAGGAACTGAAATCTAGGCAATCAAACAACTTGCCTCTATATGCTAGGAAACTGATCCATTCATTTAATTTTCACTTTTTAGTGAATGAACCCTATAGAACAAGTAAATGTGAGCCAAAATTACATCATATTCATCAAGTTACATCAAGATAGATCAATAATTACATCAAAAAGTGAAACTAGTCAAAACTGGGCGAATTTCTGAGCTGAAGAGTCAAAATGAGGCCAAATTTCTCTATGCGCCGCGCCCAAAAACTCAATGCGTCACGCCACTTTGGCCCTGTTTTTGAGGCACTTCCTGAAGTCCAAATTGAGCTCATGATAGCTCGTTTGAAAGCCATGTATGTCTACTGTCCAACCCAGGTCGAATGTTTCAACTTGGAGTTCATTTGCCCCTCCAAAACTGAAATCTCCCAAGACGGGTTCCTACTGGTGCAAAAGGTGGCAGAAAGGCCATTTTTGGTGTGTTTTGACCCTTAAGACCATCCAGAACTTGATGAAATCTCTCAGCCATTCCTGAGCATGCATAATTTATCATAAAAAACCCAAAAATATCAAGTTTTCCTCCAGAAGATCTCTCAAACGTAAGCGCGCGCCAAGTGGCGCGACCCGTCGGGCGGAAAAATCTGTTTTGCGACCAAAATTTCAATAATGACAAAATTTTCCCCAAAATTTCTGAAATTTGTAGTGAAGGTCCCTCATCAAGTGTCATGCTCAGCCAAAGAAGCTTCGGCCAAGATTCGAAGTGGATCAGGCCTTTTGCGCCTCCTCAGTGCCCTTCTCAGCCTCGCTTTCAGGATCTTCATTTTCGCTTTGCAAACATGTGTGCGGGCCCAATAGTGGTTCTTCATATGTCTTTTTCCCTATTGGCCTTCGCCAATAGTTTCTCAAGATGAATGTTGACTCTCGTAAGGCAAGTCTCCCGCTCAAATGGTGTCATGTCACCTGGTCTCTTACGGGCCAATTCACGGTCTTCACTGATTTTCCGTAACTCTATGAGTGTCTGTTGATCCTCCAATTGTTTATTCCGCTGCTCCGAGTAATTTATAACCCACTGAGCTCTCTACAATTTCTCGGTCAGTGTGTCGAAATCAGCTTTCTGATCCTGGATGATTTCTTTCAGCTTTGAGCTGGGAGAGCTCGAATCAACATCGATCAATATAAAATCAGTATCTTGGCCTCCTGAGGGGCCCTCATCCTGCATAGGCTTCTTGCCTTTGTCCTGTACCTGTGCTGATGTAGAAAGCGATACCCCTTCCAGGCCATGTGGAGATAGTACTCGTGCTACTGTCGAAGGTAACAAGACCCATTCCACCCCGGGTGGAGATAGTACTCATCTTGCTGCTGCAAATAAGGCTCTGGTACCTCTCTGATAGGTAACACACACTGGAACACTGATAGGCTTTGTCTTAGGAACCTCAAACTGATGTGAAGGCTCACCTACATCGTGAACAATCTCTGGAGAAGGCTGAGGGGCTGTAAAGAAGTCACGGGAAATGAACTCCTCCCATGCAATGCCCTGCAATCCAAGCTGATGTACCACAGTCATCTTGATGAGCACATAATGATAAATGTTATTATGTTTCTGCTCTAGAGTCTTCTTATGCACAAGGGTAGTCATCCGCTCTATGTTTCGGCACATGAAGTATGGAATATTCATCAGTCTCACTCTCGTGAAAAGCATCAACAGTCTGATGTGGTATGCATAAAGGCATGAGAATCTACCCTCGTAACTGAAGTATCTAATGATGAGCTTCATTAATGGCACATAGGACTCCTTCAAGAATATGAAAGGAAACACCCTGTTGAGCTGCCTCATATAACCAGGCCTAATGTAAGGTTCATAATATGCTCTATCTAGCTGTTGTCTCTTATTCCACTCTTCACCTATGTTTGGTATCCCGGTTTCCTGAGAAATGGTTTCTGGTATCAGGGTGAAGTTCACTCCAGCAAGGTTTACATGACCATCACGGAAATGTAAAACAAATAAGCGAACCAACTCCTGATGATGCTGAATCTTAGCAATCATCTCATAATACTGAAAACATGAATGTCGCTGAAAGCATGCCATTGCAAGCAGGCAGGCCTGCAACTGAGTCAAGGAAGTGGACTCTTCTCTGACGTGCTTACGACTTTTATGAGGCCTTCTCGGTACATTTAGCTCTGTGGTTGAGTCACCGTCTTGCTCATATTCTTGCTCATATGGTGAATTTTTTTCTGACATGGTGCTTTGCAATGTGTATAACAAGTATATGCTGATATATATGTGGTGAAAATAAGAGTTTGGTTTGTTTGAAAATGAGAAATAGGTGTTTTTTCTTCAATGCCAAATATGCCAAAGGGAAATGAAGGGTTGTGCTAAGTATGAACCGCGGGAAAAGTGGGGGTTTGTCAAGTGAATTTAATGCAATAACAGTCACTTGACTTTTCGGGGAACTTTGGAATTTAGGGGTTTTATAAGTGATATGGGAGAGGGAAAAATGATAGGGTTTAGGATAGGGAAAATGTGAAGAAAGGATATGAGTAGTTTTGTAGAGGAATAGGGAATAGGAGATGGATATGATAACAGTGTGACAGTGATGGGGAATGGAGTTCGAACAAATTGGCATCAACAAGCTGACTTTAAATTTCAAACATAAACCCTAAGGGAGCAAATTTTGATATGGATTTATGGTTTAAAAATTTGGCCTTCAAACTCTTATAACCTCCTCTCTAAATCACAGCAAATACAGACTGAAATCAATGGCAAAGGCACACTAACACTTACTTGGAGCAAAAGATTCGAGTTGATTTAAAATTTGATGAGGCGGTGATGAATTTTAGTCTCGGAAGCTCTGTGTGCCGCACACAAGCCCAGTGCACCGCGCTCCATGGATGCGCCGCGCCAGTGGAAAAATGCACTGTGGCAGGAGGCCCAGTGCATCGCGCAGCAAATGTGCGCCGCGCTCTTACCTAATGCGCCGCGCGCACTATAAACACAGTCTTGGCTTCAAAATTACAACTTCGCCCTCTCACCACTAAACTTCGACTTTCAATCGATCTCTTGGATGCAAATGGATATTCAAACAATGAAAATGCCTCAAATAGTGATGGATTTGATTTTTGTTTCTCAAAAACCCACTTTGTAATGTTTTGGCTTGGCACTTTTTCACTTTAATAAAAACTCTGTCTTTTTGTTTCCTCTTTTATTTTTGGCTGAATTGATGGCTTTCTTGGTTGATTTTTTGTAGGGGATGGTGGCATTGGATTTCGGCAAAGGATGACCAGGGCTGCATTTGAAGTATTTCATGACAGAAGACTTTAAAAATACATATTTATTACAAACAACAAATTTGACGATTTCTTCCTCAAAACAGAGTTTTGAAGAAGAATCATCCCTGAGCATTATTGATGATGGAAATCTTGAAATGAAAACTTATTGAAGACATCCTCATGGCCTGCGGGCATTATTTGACATTCTGAAGACCAAAGCCTAGACCTAATGACTGAAATGACTCTTTTTTGACCAACATACCACCTATGACTGTAAATGACTGAATACAAGCATGAGGGAAACTAGTGAAGAGACCCTTCCGTCAGATGATGGCATTCCCCTAACGGAATGCAGATAAATGAGTGGAATGAGACACCTAAAAATGAAATGCAATAAGAGAAATGATCTCTGACGGAGGGATGTAAAGACCGACTCTAACAAGGTACACATTGCAACTTTACATTTAGAACAAAATACATTTTTATGGTATCGATGGCTTTGCTCCCGTAAAAAAATTTTCACTTGGTCAAATATTACAGAGGAAATGATAGCACATTATGAGGATACAAAAAGCAACACCTTCTTTAGCCAAATGATAAATCTCAAACAAAATGGTTTAGTAGTGGAGCACATTGAGGACTTCCAAAAAGTGAATATAAGGGTAACTGATATTCCAAAGGAACACAGGATTGATGTCTTCATAGGGACTTTAAAGGATAACATCCAACATGAAGTCGTGTTTGGGAACCTAATTCATTGGAAAAGGCATTCAGGTTGGAAAGAAAAATTGAATGTAAAATTATGGCAACAAGGAAGCGTGCCACTCACATATATAAAGATGGAAGTGTTGCTACTCCTAGGCTTCCACAACCTACAAGGTTGACACCACAACAATTGGAAGAAAAAAGAGCAAAAGGGCTTTGCTACAATTGTGATAGCAAATACACTAAATTTCATAAGTGTGTTGAGAAGAAATTATTTTACATAGATTGTGAAGAGGAAGAAGAAAATGAACAAGAATCTTCAAAAGAAGAGGATATACACCAGGAACCAACCCTAGAAGAGGAAGAAATGAGTCCGACCATATCGTTTAATGCATTTGCAGGAATTACCATGCCTCAAACTCTCAAGATAGAAGGACATATCAAGAACAAAAAGGTAATAATGTTGATTGATTCGGGTAGTACCCATAATTTTATTCATTGTAAGGTAGCCAAGGAATTGAATTGTTTCCTATACCCAGCACCAGAATTTCAAGTGATGGTTGCAAATGGAGGAACTATAAATTTCTCTAGAAAATGCCATAATATCAAGCTAACCATGTGGGAATATGTATTGAATAGTCCAATGCTTTCCATTCCTATGGGAGGTGCTAATGTTGTACTAGGAGTACAATGGTTACAATCTTTGGGGATGGTAGCTTTTAATTTTCAAGAAATTTTCTTGAAATTTTTTTTAAAAGGAAAGGAAGTTGAATTACGGGGTATCGCAGGGAATCTGGGAAAGATAATAATCTCTAATGTCATGAAAAAGCTTCTGAAGAAAGAACAACAAGGCGTAATTGCACAATTATGCTCACTAGAAGTTCCAACATCAAAATCATCTATTCCTATAGATCTCCAAAAAGTCTTGAACAATCATTCCAAGGTGTTTGAAACTCCCAAAGGACTCCCACCTATTCGTGATCATGATCATGCTATTCATTTGATTCCAGGAAGTGTTCCTCCAAACATCAGGCCTTATAGATACCCTTATGTCCAAAAGAGTGAAATTGAACATATGATTGCAGAAATGTCAGAGGCTAGTATAATTCAACTTAGTCAAAGTTCTTTCTCTACTCCAGTATTATTAGTTCACAAGAAGGATGGATCATGGCGAATGTGCCCGGATTATAGGGAGCTCAATAAGCTCACCGTTAAAGATAAATTTCCCATTCCTGTGATTGATGAATTATTGGATGAATTACATGTAAAAAATTATTTGACCAAGTTGGATATTCATTCAGGATATCATCAAATTAGAATGAAGACTAAAGATATTTCGAAAACAACATTCCGAACTCATGAGGGTCATTATGAATTTTTGGTCATGCCTTTTGGCCTTACCAATGCACCTTCTACATTTCAAGGGTTGACGAATTCCATTTTCAAACCCTTCCTTAGAAAATGTGTTCTAGTATTTTTTTATGATATATTAATCTACAGCAGGTCTTGGAAGGATCATGTTCAACATATTGACAGGGTGCTCAAGCTATTGCAGGAGAAACAATTATATGCAAAAACATCCAAATGTTTCTTTGGAGTACAAGAGGTGGAATATCTAGGTCATATTGTAAAGGATTTGCAAAGGATTAGTATTATGGCATACAAATTGGAGCTTCCTTCTTCTTCACGAGTGCATCCAGTTTTCCATGTTTCATGCTTAAAGAAGGTTATAGGTGAAAATCTTCCAGTTCAAACAATATTGCCAAAACCTTATGAGGAAGGAAAAATCATATTGGAACCTAAAGCGGTCACAAAAAAAGAACTCAACAGCTACGAAATCGATCAATTTCAGAGTATCTCATCAAGTGGAAGAACTTACTGTTGTAGAGGTAAATCCCCTCTGCGGACAAAGGCAATCCCTACTAGCCCAGATAGGGTCTAGCAACAATCGTAACACGCTAAAGCGTAGGTTCCTAGTAACAATAAGCCAACTTTCTAAGAAGGCCTACCTCAAGTCCAACGTTGTTGTTCGTAGAGAAGATGGCGCTCTCGTTTCCTTGCTCCAGTAGATCACGATCCTCTCGCTCGCTGCGATCGAACACCTGCACACACAAGAAACACAACAAACACAAGCGTAAAACCCGATATATGCAATTATGTATCAGTCAGAGAAGACACAACTCATGGTCATAATGAACAATACGAGTGGAACCATAACCAATAGTTGCTTATCATTAATTCATATAAAGGAAAATACAACCTGGCTCTGACGCTGAATCTTCCTTCGGTGGGTCGTTAGCGGAATACGTCTCGGTAAAGCTTGTCGGGAATGGGGACAAACCTCTCTCTTTGATCGTTAATCTCCTTGCTATGGATTTGGCACTATGAGGACTATCAAAACTCTTGCAGCATTCTTTAGGCTATGAAGGCTCTTGGAGACTCTTGGAGACTCTTGGAGACTAGCTTGCAAAGGGAAATGGCAAGCTTATATAGATGGTGGAAGGGGAGTTGGGATCCCTACAATCATGGGATTGGCCCTATCCTCAAGGAAGTTTCCATGAGAGGTGGAAAACTACTTCCTCTACATGGAAATTCGGAGCCAAACGTCCCAACTCAATTTAGAGACCAGTTCAGGAGTTGGTTAAAGTCAATCTTCCGCCATTTATTTTTAAAAAACACCCTTTATTAAGCCTGGCGCGAGTGCGACTCTGAGACAGAGCGCCAATTGGCGCACCCTCTTTAAATAATTTCCCCCATTGGCGTGGGTATAACATAGGCTAGTCGCGCCAAGGATGAAAAGGCTATTTTTAGGGTTTTTCACAAGGAGATGTCTTCAGGGAAATGAAATTCCATGTCTAGGGGAATGCCATGAAAGTGTTTTCGAGGTTATGTCACTTTGCTCACGGGTCATGGAATGAGCCCTCCAATGTGCGGGATGGGGAATTGCAGGGACGGTGACAAATAATATTGTGTAACGATTCCCCCTAAAGCATGAGGCCCGAAAGAGAGAGAGGGGTGAAATGCTTTACAAGAACGTGCCCAACCGAAAACACCGTCGTCGGAAAACCTGCGTAGATAAGTACAACTGATATCTCAAATACATGATATATATGTGGTCTGGGCGCAGCCATCCATTGTAGAGTATACAATAATCCAGATCCAAGGCATGGACGCAGCCATCCAGTGAGGATCAATAAATAGACTCAGGTATGGTCGCAGCCATCCAGTGAATGAGTCATGTAACTAATCATAATAATCCACAAAATCACAGCCTGGATTTCAACAGACAAAATCCAGGGTCTTGCGCTCCATCTCAACCCGAACAAAGTACAAGTTCAAGCATGCGAATAAGTGGGCTGAAGTCGAACATGCAAGAACATCGCCTGATTACCAGCCAATGATGAAAGTTGTTAACAGACACGAGAGGTACCACCAACTGATGACAATGGCCCTCAAGGTACTATAGGTACAATCTATGGCATGTGAATCAGTGAGATGGCGTCGAACACCTGTAGAATCACTTGATCGGAGGTCAATGATGAAAACCTCACGTCGAACGCGAAGAACTTGCCATTGAGGCATGCAGGCTCCAAGGTACCAGAAGGGAGTCTCTAGATCAGCTTCTTGGATAATGAGCTAAAGTCAACAGGAAGTGACCTTGATCGAATGTGGGCCATAGTGTTTCCCACATCATTGATGTGAGACAAAGGAACATAATGTCTTTTTGAATCAAGATCAAATGAGAATTAGAGGAAGGTTGAAATTTTGCAGAGGTCAACTTCTCGTGAACATATCGGCGGCACGATAGTGGATTTGGCAGTATTTGACATCAAAAGATCAGAGGTCATGGTGACGAGGCAAAGAGAAGATGAGAGGTCAAAAAGGATTACCCAAACCCACGGAGGCAAACAGATAATGAGATGAAATGTCCCCAACCCGACACGAATGCAGACAAGTGCCATGTTCAAGAGTGACATACTGCCGACACGACAATGATGCTGGTTCCATTTTTCCCACCATTTTTGGCGAGTACCCCAATTATTTTTGAAAACAAGCTTGAAGGGGATAACATATGCTTGTCATATAAGTCCGTCCTTCAAACGAATCCATCCTAGTAAATTTAACGAGCCCTAGGAAGGAGAAACTCGAATATCGTCATTACGACTAAATCCGTTGTCATCAGGGTTTTAACGAGTCTGACAAAGGAAGAACTTGGCGTCTTTTCATGTTTAGAGAGTTTGAAAAGACAAAGGAAAAGTAAATTCCAAAAGTCCCTTTTCGTAAATAGTTCCTCAGATCCGAAAAGGTAGAAAACTATGTCTGAGAAAGCCTCCTAGTCGCGATAGGCTAGGGTATTCCTTTTTCGTAAATAATCTATCCCAGCCCGAAAAAAGGGTAAACGTATACTGGGTAGATGTCGTTTCGTGGCCACTTTAACAAGATCGAAGCGACAAGGGACTCGGCAATCTTTTCATGTTTTGAGAGTCAGAAAAGAGCTGAAAGATGACTCTTCGTGGAGGAACGAATGGTATAAAGGGTAGCAACTGGTTCCGGTAATGGTGGAACTGCTCAGAACAAGTAAAGGTTAAGAGGTTGGCTAACAAGACCACTCATTGCAGCGGTTCCTCAAGAATGGGTAAAACAACCAAGTGAAGGCATATGATCGGCCAAGCAGATAGTGACGATGGAGTGAGAAAACCAAGGTTCATCTGGCAAAAACAGGCTGATAAAATTGCAATCACGAGAGGTACAATGGGAATGGTTTCATTTTTACACAAGCTTGAAATCAGGAAACTCTGCTTGAATTTGGTTTCATTTTTACACAAGATTGAAACAAAGATAAACTATGCTTGAAACCGGTTTCATTTTTACACAAGCTTGAAACGGAAACAAACTATGCTTGAAAATTTAAGCATGCCCCCAGCATGGTGACTCAATTTGAGGTACATGCCCCCCAAGCTTCAGTCCATATGAAAGGCAGATGGAGTGAAGGTTCAAGTTACGAGATCAAGAGAAAGACTCGACTGGGGTTTTACGAGATCTTAACAAAGACTCGAATTGAACGGGAATGTGTTTCATTATTTTAACGAGGTTGACACATTAAAAGAACTATCCTCAGACACCCTTGTTTCATTTTTTAAGGAGCTTGACAGAAGACAAGGAACTCTGCTCCGACAAACTTGTTTCATTTTTTAACGATCTTGACACAAGACAAGGAACTCTGCTCCAACAACCTTGTTTTATTTTTTAAGGAGCTTGACACAAGATAAGGAACTCTGCTCCGACAACCTTGTTTCATTTTTTAAGGAGCTTGACACAAGAAAATGAACTATGCTCCGACCAGCTTGTTTCATTTTTTAAGGAGCTTGACACAAGAAAATGAATTGTGCTCCGACAACCTTGTTTCATTTTTTAAGGAGATTGACACAATAAAACGAACTATGCTCCGACCTACCTCATCATAATGAACAAGAAGTCATTGCTTCCAAGAGTTCCACTCGATCCCAATGGAAGGAAAACATCCTGGAAGTTAGGACCCAATGTCCCCAGCACCTGATGCACGATGGCATCATCACTGAGTACAGGCATGGGGCAGGTAGCCACATAGTTGACCTATGGTGGGGCAGATACAAGAGGTGGATAAAAACTAGGAAGGGATGATGGCGGGCCAGCTGCCATATCAGGACCAAAGAAAGAAAGTTGATCAATGGTCACAATCCATCCTTCATGTGGAAAACAGACCACACGAAAAATGGAGGAGACGAGTGCTCCCATGGCATAGGTGTAATCGCACCCCAAGAGCAGATTAAAATCCAAGGGGCCTGGAACAACCATCACATCCATATGGAAAGTTTTACCTCCCAAAGTGACAGGTAACCTTGGAAGGATCCCTAACGATCGACTATTTATTCTGTTAAATGCCAACAGATTCTGCATAACGGACGCAAGCGGCAGTGAATCGAAAGCTTGCCAAGTAGTTGAGGATAGAACACTAACAGACGTGCCTTCATCTATAATGGTGTTGGGTATAATCAGACCAAATGCCTGTATTGTTATCTCGAAAGGCACATAAGATGGAAGGCGGTATCCTGCAAATCGATTCCAATCAAAGGAAGTGACCAAACTACTTGGAGGGGCTACCATCGAACTGAGATGGTCTTCCCCTGGTGTTACGGAAGAAGAAGGAGCATCCTCCACGACCTCCATCTCGAAGGCGAGAGGAGTATCCTCCAGGACCTCCATCATGGGAGGCGGAGGAGAAACTTCTTGAGATACAAGGACAGGAGAATCTTTCCCCAAGTCCAAGGAATCTGAAGAAACAAGAAGAACCTGAGGGATTTGAGGTCCACTCTCAATGGAAAAGACCTGGTGCACTGCAGATGGGGCCAGTTCAACCGATCCCACGACCAATGGTTGGTCGGGAATGGATTCCTGAATTTGAATTTCCGAGGGAGCGGGATCGACCAAGGATGAATCTTGATCAATCGTAGGATCAGCTGGTGGAGGACTCAAAGAAATATGTTTGTAACCAGCCGGAAGGCATGGCATAAAAATATTCGAGTTTTCCAAAACTTGCTTGGCTTCATCCATATAAGGAAAAAGGTGAATGGCATGGTGCCCTTCACACAACTTACAGGGATTGGTAATCTTACCCTACTTCTTAAGATTTTTACCAGCACTAGCTAAAGACGTGCCCCCAACCTGAATCCCGGAAGCCAAAGGCAACGGTGGACGACCGTTGGACCATACTTCGAGTACCTTGGGAATGCCAGGGCAATCTCGAAGAAGATGATCTCCTATGCACAACATGCAAGGGAACTTGACTTTCCGTGGAGGGTTGGAAGGTTTATCAAGAGGAGACGTTTCGGAAGCAGTAGTTGCAGCCTTAGCCTCTCTCTTATCGGACTTCTTCTTCTTTGTCTTCTTCTTCTTCTTCTTAGCCACCTGGTTACTCGAATCTAGACTTTCACCAGGCAAAGTAGCAGAGGAGGACGCAGAAATAGGCGAAGAAGGGGAGAGGTCCACCTTGGAATCAACATGATGTTGTTCAGGCGGAGGAACTGATTGAACAGTAGCCGAGACATTCGGGACCATAGAGGTTGAGAACAACCAAACAGGAAACCCAATAGTTAACCCAGGAAGGGACAACGTTGCCATGTAAGGAGCACCAACATTCCCAAAAGGAGGAAAATGACCTGGATTCCCATTGGAGGGGATTCCTTGGTTGGTGAACTCCGGAAAAGCTGCCATCGAAAACGACCCAAAACAACACCCTAAGGAAACTAACTTTAACCAGGAATATTTCGTGGGCAGTTAATTTTTATGACATTGAAACAAAACTCTACTGTTTCATATTTTAAGACTCGAGAAATGAGTAAAAGGTGACTCTATCTCTTTCAGTTTTGAAACAAGCGTGAAAGGACAAGCACTCGATGATCCTTTCAAATTTAAAGAGTCATAAAATATCGAAATGACTACTTTGGAAATCTAGGCAAAAGGGTGTACCAGATATCCGTGAACTGCAATATACACCCTGGTTTCAAAATGAAAGAGAAATCAACCAAGGACTTAACGTACGTGCAGGAAATCTCCCCGAATGTTGTTTCTGGTGTATCATGGGTATAGGGTGGCAGACTCGGCTTCCTATGGATAAAAGGATAGCAACCTAGTGGGGTCTCCCTTTATATACACGACAGTACGGGGAGCACAAGTCTATACTAGTGCTGTCTAAAGCCAAGAGGCAAACGACAGCTACTAGGTTTAAAGACGCCGGAACACGTCTCTAACCTAGACCTCTAAAAATTTTGTTAATGTTCCAATGCTTCCTTAGGTTGATTGAATAAATTTTATGGTTGTTCTTCAATTATGTCTTGGTTTTAAGGCCCTACCGAATGTCATATGAAAATCTCCTATATGCAGCTACATGAGAAGAGAAATATTTTCAATTCGATGAATGCTATCTAGTTAAGGGAAGAGCTTCAAACAATGATGCAACATACAACAATACTGCAAACGAAATATTTTCCAAACTAGATGACTTTCACTATCCAAAAGTAATTTCAAACATTCAACGATGCGAATAATGTAATGTAATCTATGCAAAATCCTCTTTTTCGAAAACTATGCAATTGTAATCTATGCACAATTTCCTTTTCCTTTTAAAATTATAAGAATGCACTCAATGCATTTTTCGATGAAATGAGAATCTACTTAACGCATGCTTTTAATAAAAGAGAATGCAATCAAAGCAATCTTTAGCTTTCAATCATTAAACAATTTAATCTAAGTTCAATGATGGATCTCAAAAAATACTTTTCAATGCAATGTGATCTAATGCATTTTAATGAAAAGCAAACTATGAGACAAAAACTAAAAGAACGCAAATCCTCTTAATGAAGGATGAAGGAAAAAGGGATGCAAACAAACACTAAGAATGCAATCATTGTTTCAAACACTTTGTCACGAAATCCCTCAAAAGGCGACAAGACATATGAGGTCAAACACAAAGTGGACTTCCAAAGCAAGAGATCAAAACAAGGCATTCATTCCCTTTTACATCAAACAGTCATGGAAAGAAGACATTCCAAACAATGAGAAATGTAATCTATGCTCGTGCAGTGAAAAGATCGAAAGGGAAAGACACACTGGTGAAGGATTTAGGGAAAAAATCTCAATTTCCACACACCCTAAAATTGGCACGACTTTATCATTGACAACTAGCGCCAACTGGCGCGACTTTCTCACTGAAAACTAGCGCCAATGGAAAATTGGCGTGGGTTGCTAACTGACAACAAGCGCCAACGCCTGAAAATGAAAAAAACAAAGAATTTCTCCCAACCAAGACCAGACTCACCACTTCAAGCAGAATCTCCAAGACTCAAATGAACCATGTAATCTAGGCTCAAAGCGAGACAAAGCGGAATTCGAATGAAGAAGAAACCAATCACTCAAATAATGCAATAAAATGATAGAAAACCACCGAACGAATGCAGAGAAGCAATCACAAGGTTTACTGAACATATAGAAACCAAAAACTCCCAAGGGAGGCTCGACGCACGGTAGCACCTAGATGCCCTAGGGCTAGAATGTAAAATCGATAGAAACGGGAAAACAACCAAAGGATGAAGGTCACAGTCAGTCAAACAGGGCTCCAGAACACTCAAGCAGTCATAAAAATGACACCAAAATCACAGATCAAGCTCAGAAAGCTTAAAACAGAGCGAACCCTAGCACCTTCAGGATTGGCGTGACTGTCAAGCGAAAACTGGCGCCATAACAGGATTGGCGCGGGTAGTAAACTGGAAACTGGCGCCAATTGGCGCAACTGTCAGGCTAATAAGTGCGCTAGTCAAGTTTGCTATGAAAAAATAGAAAAGAGCAATCCAAGGAACAGACCAGTGATTTTGAATCTCAAACCAAAAGCCAAACTCACGAAAAGAGTCAGCCAAAAGAGTTGATCAAGCAGGCAAAGTCAAGAATCGACCGAAAGACAAGACAATACTCCAAGTGTTTAGTTCATAAACTAAACCGGAGATTGACTGAAGCAGCATTCATCTACTTTCGCTAATGCAGAGCAAGAGCATTTCGAAGGCTATCTGGCTAACTTCAGGCTCCGTCTGTACTTTATAAAGCAAACAACAAGCTAATTCCCCAGTAGAGTCGCCAATTTTTTGTAGAGGCAAATCCCATCTGCGGACAGAGGTGATCCCTACTAGACCAAATCGGGTCTAGCAACAATCGTAACACGCTAAGGCGCAAGTTCCTAATTACAATAAACCAACTTGCTAAGAAGGCCTACCTCAAGTCCAACACTGTTGTTCGTAGAGAAGATGGCGCTCCCGTTTCCTTGCTCCAGTAGATCACAATCCTCTCGCTCACCGCGATCGAACACCTGCACACACAAGAAACACGACAAACACAAGCGTAAAACCCGATATATGCAATTATGTATCAGTCAGAGAAGACACAAGTCATGGTCATAATGAGCAATACGAGTGGAACCATAACCAATAGTCGCTTATCATTAATTCATATAAAGGAAAATACAACCTGGCTCTGACGCTGAATCTTCCTTTGGCGGGTCGTCAGCGGAATACGTCTTGGTAAAGCTTTTCGGGAATGGGGACAAGCCTCTCTCTTCGATCGTCAATCTCCTTGCTATGGATTTGGCACTATGAGGACTATCAAAACTCTTGCAGCATTCTTTAGGCTATGAAGGCTCTTGGAGACTCTTGGAGACTCTTGGAGACTAGCTTGCAAAGGGAAATGGCAAGCTTATATAGATGGTGGAAGGGGAGTTGGGATCCCTACAATCATAGTATTGGCCCTATCCTCAAGGAAGCTTCCATGAGAGGTGGAAAACTACTTCCTCTACATGGAAATCCGGAGCCAAACATCCCAACTCAATTTAGAGACCAGTTCAGGAGTTGGTTAAAGTCAATCTTCCACCATTTATTTTTAAAAAACACCCTTTATTAAGCCTGGCGCGAGTGCGACTCTGAGATAGAGCGCCAACTGGCGCGTCCTCTTTGAAGAATTTCCCCCATTGGCGTGGGTATAACACAGGCTAGTCGCGCCAAGGATGAAAAGGCTATTTTTAGGGTTTTTCACAAGGAGATGTCTTCAGGGAAATGAAATTCCATGTCTAGGGGAATGCCATGAAAGTTTTTTCAGGTTATGTCACTGCTCACAGGTCATGGAATGAGCCCTCCAATGTGCGGGATGCGGAATTGCAGGGACGATGAAAAATTGCTGTGTAACACTTACCCACTGAATATTCTACATGGGAGGATGAGAATTTTATACAGAAGCACCCAGAGCTACTCAAGCATTGAGGACAACACTTTTTTGAAGGATAGGGGCATGTTAGGTCCCTATATTACTAGTTTAGCCCCTTATTGTTATTATTGTAGCCCCCTTATTGTTATTGTTGTACCACTATAACCCCAATATTGTTATTATTATGCCCTTACATTGTTATTGTTAAGTCAGTTAGGATTATATTGTGGGCCAATGGACTCCTATATATAGAAGGAGGTTTTGGTCATTTGTATCATCTAAGAATTGTTCATTTATGTAATGTATTGGAGGTTTCCCCCTCGAAGTGGCTGATTTCTAAGACGTTGATCTCTCTTTTCATCTATTTTTGGAGCTGGTTTCATAACATTTTTTGCTTCTCTTAGTTACCTAATACATATATTTGGACTTTAAATCATCAGAGGAAACATATTTTTCCTCTCATACTTACCTAATACAATTCCTTGTAGCACATGCATGCATCACCTCCACTACCAAACCCAAGCACCTGCATCACCCCAGTTACCTATATGATGATGACAGGAAAATGAAAAGAGAAAAAAATTATATGGAAATTTGAAAGGTAATGCCATGAGAAATGAGTAGTGCTAGACTAAGCCTTTTCTTCTATACAAGACACCTTCCATGTGTCCCACTAGGTTGATGCAACTCCATGAGACCTATCTCTAGAATTCATGACATTGACAAACTCGTATTCATGGTAGGACCTCATATGAAGTTACCTTCGAACTGAATAATAATAGTAGTAGCGGTATCCAAAACAATAGTATGCGCATTTAGAGAGGTTGTTATGCCCACCTTTGCAATGTTGACACTATGTTTCTTCATCACTTCATGAATAACAGTACTGTTTGTCTCATCCATAGCATCACACCTGATTCATCACATACAAGATCCATTACTTCTGTCATTGCTCTGAAGGTGTCGAAAGATATATGTTGGTGAAACCTCTGATGCATTCAGTCTAAAATAAAACAATTTCCAACTCCAAAGAAACCAATAACTTAAACATTGGAAAGAATAAATCTCAGAAACATACGAGGGCCTTACCTTCAAGTACCATTTCGTTGGTGATCAGATCCCTTTGAACAACAGCTGACAGACCAACACCACAACTTCCTTGAACTGTGGTGTAAACTCCTCGAGGTGCCACATGGATCATGTGTTTCAACAAATAACTCTTTGCAACTCCAAGATCTCCCATAAAAAAAAGCATGCAAATAACCTCTTATTTGCAAGTAAAATGGAAATGTGAGCAATAAATATAAATTTTCCTTTGTATACAGACTCCAGAGACCAGATAAGGGAGACTGACAAGAATTTTTTCTCAGATAGTCACCAATGGGATAATCAAGTTTCTATGTAACAAATCTTGAGTAAAATAATTATACCTTCATTCCATCCTTGCATTTTCTAGTTGGGGCACCAAAAATAAGAAGAAGCAGGGATTTTTTGACATCCATGTGTCCAAATATTTCTGGAGCTAAATAAAATTCAAGCCTGTTATAGATGTCCCCATCCTTAGCAAGTGGTTCTATTTGTTCATGTTCATCACCTTGTAAAATGTACCTACAACTGTTTTAAATTAATGAATAAATAAGCAATATAGAGAAAACATGGATCAAATAAAAAATTCACTAAATGACACATTTTAAAAAACGGCATATGCTAGACATATGCAACCAAAGAAAAATTGCTAATCTACCTTCACTAGATGTGGAACTTTACATATCTATATAACACATACCTAATGGTATATTAACTTTGAAGACAGTATTTTGGTGGAAGGATCCATCATATTGGTAAACCCACTTATTAAACAACTACCTGCATGATGTGGCCTGAATGTATTGATGACTAATGTCCTGTAGAAGGAATTTCCAAGCTTTCCTTGTGAATACACATTATATAAATAGATGTTGCTCTGTTTATTCTGCTTTCTGGCACAACACACAATGAGTGGGGCTAGTTGTCCTATGCTTCCTTAAATTATTTGTAGTAGGGACTTAGGAGCTTGTTATGCACTAATAGGTGGTAGAACGAAATTACCTTAAAAACCTATACCTGTGGAAAGTAAGGAAGGATATTTGATGGAGATACCCCTGCTTAATAGAGTAAGAAGATTCCCCCTAGCCCCTGCAGTTTCTCTTGGATCTGGAGATAGGAGCACATCCGAAAAGGGTCAATCTCGCAAAAGAGTGGTCTGGAACCATAATGAAGTTCTAGTCAACCCATTTCTTTGCTTCATTCCATGTAGAAATATCATAGAGGGTAATCAAAGAGTGTTGAGATGGCCAATCAAAAAATTCATGAAACAACCATATCAAATTGCAGAGGTGGATTGCCCAAAATACTATCACTGGCAAAGGATATTTGTCTTATATTTCTAGGTACCCAAGTGAGCTTCTCAAGGAGAATGGGTCAAGTTTTCTTAAGTAATCTCAATATCTGGGATCCATTTTGAGAATGAATAGGACTCGCTGAACTATTTATGTTGAATAACTTTATTCCTGTGAGAAATTCCCACAAGAGATTTGGCCTCAATACTAGATTCGTTAGGGAGGGCCAGAGTGTTATTCACATTTGAGAAAAAGGAAGAAACAAAAAATATCAAACCCGTTCCACCAACAGAACAAACCTGCCAACCTATTACAGACCATATCGATGTCATACAATAAGAAAGTGTCCCCATTGTGAACTTCTCAGCCTCCTTTTTCGTATCTCTAAACTCCCCACTAAAAAACAATCCAACTATGCATACCACAGTAGCAACTATGGATGTGAAAATTTGCATCTGTAGAACCACTAAAAAGTTCTCCTTCTTTATAACCCTATTCAATACAAGTTGCATCAATGCAAGAAGCAACCCATCTGTTGAACCTCATAATTTTCCTTTCTTTGACATCCTTTCTCATCACTTTTCCTTACCTTTTCATAAATCCATACACTCCAATCAATGATAAAAGACATGTTTTATCTCAGAGAATGCATTTCAATGATCTAGATATTATATTTTGATTTTCTAGTTATTTGAATGGATTTTTGTAACTCAGCTACAGAATGCATCCTATTTTGCAGCTAATTGTTGTTTTCGCGAATACGTTTATGGTTTGATAGGTTCCGAGGAGAGAATAAAGGAATGAGCCACATGAGCATCTCCAGAATGATCGATATATGGATTTCGTCCTATCCACCTGATCAAAATCAATAGAAAAAGGCGTTTGTGATCGTGGTCAAAGTATGATCAAAGGACATGATCCGAGAGTGAATAACTCTTGATTTTATCTGACGTAGAAAATCAAGACTTAACCATTTAGAATTTGATTCTATATTTCTATTGTAATCTCCATCTTTAGGCAGAATTAGCTCCTGATAGTTACATTTTATTTTGTTTAAATATCGTTTGTTTGAAGACCAAAGACAGTATTAAATTTCTATAAGCATTGTGTATGCTTTAGACACTATTCTTTTTCATAATACGAAGATTGTGTTCGTGGTTCTAGTTTCTCCTTAATGTGCGTATAGTCTGCTAGGATCTCAACCTATTCTTTCGAAGAGGGCCCCTACACAGGAGGAGGTTTTTCATTAGTTGTTTTAGTTTAATTTCATTTGCTCTATTTTGTCAATTCATAAGTAGATTTGTATTGCTTTACAACTTTTAGATTAATATCATAGATTAAATTTATGAATGCTTTATTAGTATTAGTTTTAGAATGACTGTGTAATCTTTGCTTTCCTAGAACATCTCAAGAAAGTAGATTCTTCTATTTTCCAATTGGATTATGTTTGAGGCAATAGAGCTCATAGTTGTTTAGTTTATTTACATGATTTTACATTGCTTTCTTAGATCAGATCCACAATTATGTGTATAATTGGATGCTTGTAAATCATGCCAAGAAGATGACTCTATCATACTTCCAAATTGGATGCTTGAGTATTTAACCTATACAATAATTGAGTTTTCCTTTACATTCCTTTACACTGATTTCCTAGATTAGATCCTTAGTTAAATGTATAATTGGATGCCTATAAATCATGCTAAGAAAATGACTTTGTCATGCTTCCAAATTGGATGCTTGGGTATTTAACCTATATAGTAATTGAGTTTTCCTTTACATGTTATTTAAATGCTTTCCTAGATTGAATTTTTAAACTAAAGTGTAATCGGTTGCTTGTAAATCATGTCAATAGGGTGAATCTGTCATACTTCCATATTGAATGCGTGAGCAATTGATCATAGAATAGTTGTTTTTCCTTTGAATCTAATTTCATTTAGATTAGCACTATCGTTTCAATTCTCAGTCATAAGATTCATATTTCAATCCATGGAGTAGAACTAAGTTAAGATAGATTATAATTAACTTTAATTTTCAAAAGCTAAAAGGCATTAGAATAAATACTCTACTTTTAGATCAGATTATAATCATTTAAAGTTTGATTCATTTTATTAAAATTAGGATAGTTAAAGAACACTTCCTCTTCTTCCTTCTTTCAAAATTACTTTTTAACATTTAAAATTTCATTAGATTCAATTGATTCATTTCATAGTTCTCATTTCTTAAAATCAACATTTAGACATAAAGAACAAAATCCCCCAAAACAACGTAAAAACATACACAATGAAGTAAGAATAAGGTTAACTAAGCATATGTAGTGCACCACACTTCATCAGATTACAAACCACATAGTGATACACCACCATCTCAAACTCATATTCCATACTTCACTAAACATAGACTTCCTAAATTCTTAAGGTCAGAAATCCAATCCGGAGGATCTCCTACTTCATCCACTGAGGTAGTCTTAGAGGAAGAAGATCCTAGATCTCCAACAGAAGGAGTAACCTTTTTCACCTTTACAGGAGAGCACATTCTAGATGAAGAGTTAGAAATTCCTAGTGGAGAAGAAGAAGAAGAACCTTTCTTCAATATCCCATTGATAGAAGAACCAGAGGAAGATCAATTAACTTTACAATTATAACCTTATATTAGCTCTGAGGAATCTACAATGGAAGGACGAGGAGAAGGAGAAATAAAAAACTGGGAAAAATCCAAAAGATCCTTCTCTTGCTAGAGTGAATAAATCTGCAACTATAACAGTGAGTAGGGCATAAATTACAAATATGCTTGATGAATTTAAAACAGACATTTTAGGGAGTCTTGGTAAATAGATAGACACCCTTAAATTATAAAACAAGAAGAAAGCCGAAACTGATGCCGTAGCTATTTTCTGTCCTAAATGCATAAAGAAGAATGCTTTAAGAGAATGTCCTCTTGATGTAAAATTCATAAACCCCTGTGTGATTTTCTCAAAAAATCATGAAACTAAGATTTGCCCTTCAATTCTAGGTCTTAAGGTTGTTTTTCAAGAAGAAGTAACTTCAAATCCATAATATCTTTTCTTTGTCTCTAGAAGACCATGGCAGGGGTCACAAACTCAAGGTTTTAAGAACCAAATGTATACTCAGCCCCCACCAAAAAATCGGAATTCTTGGCAACAACCTTGGTCCCAACCTCAACCTCGGGCACAAGGAATGCAAAATCCCTATGGTAGATACTCTCAATTCTACCAATATCCTCCATCTTATCCACACTATCCTTCCCAACAAATTCCTCAACAGAATCAACAACCCCAACTTCAAAACCAAAATCCACAACTTTCATTACCATTTCCACAAAGACCAAATCAACTACCTGCCCAACCATTTCTAAACCCCAATAACAAAAATCCTCAAAATTCTTACATTATATAAGGACAACAATTTCCAACTTACATGATTACTCCACTAGATCTCAATGATGTTCAACCTAGATCTGGTAGAATATTAGAAAGGAAAAATCCTTCTGTTTTTATTCAAGAACAAGATAATTTTGAGGAAGATTCTCTACAGTTAAATAAAAGTTTTGAAGAGGGAACATCTCTTCAAAACTAGAATTCTAAAAATGAAAAACAAAAAGAACCAACAAACTCAACTCCTATCATAGAGCAACCATCAGTATCTATTTCTAACCCTCCTTTTCCTAAAAGATTACAAGTTGATAGAGGGGTAGAAAAACATATAATGTTGCCCAATTATGATTTTCTAGATGAATTGAAAATTGTCTGTATCAAAATTCCTTTGCTATGGGCCATTAAAGAGATTCCAATTCTAGCCAAAACAATAAAAGAGTTGAGCATGAAGAAACCAAGAAAAAAAACAAAAGAAATAAAAGTAATTCAACTAGTAGAAAAAATTGCAGACATTATGATGGGAAAACTTGCCATACAAAAATATTTAGATCCAGGAAGTCCAGATGTAAAGACACATATCAATGGTATTGAAATTCCAAATACATTTATTGATTTAGGAGCAGCTATAAACATCATGAGCAAACAAACCATGGAACAACTCAAGCTTCCTAATCTTCAGTATACACCTACATTATTGCAATTAGCAGATAGATCTGTAATCAAGCCATATGGTGTATTAGAAGACATTTAAGTATCCTTAGACACTTGGGAGTATACGGTCGATTTTATCATTTTAACCCCCAAGAACAATCTAGGAGGACATCCACTAATATTAGGAAGACCTTGGTTGGCTACAACTGATGCTTTCATTAGTTTTAGATCTGGTGACATGTTTATCTCTGATGGTAACTCAACAAAGAAATTCACTCTATATCCTCTAGAAAAAATAATAACAGAATTAGAAGATGAAGAATGGATTGATGATGGCAAGGATATACAACCTCTCTTTACTATTAGTGAAGATATTCAAATCTTAAATTCAATAGAAAACTTTGAATCAGCTTCAAAATATGAATATGATCATTTTCAAGAACAATGAAATATTGAATATTTGTCATCTAGGAAGATGTCTCTATACTCTATGGAAGAGTTTGGTAACTCTACAGTTGAAGTCTTTCCGGGAAAATCTTTGAACATTATCAAAAACTTGGAAAGATTACAATAGGAAAATTTAATCAAAACATTGCAACAACATTCTTCTTCATATGCATGGGAATACACTGACATGAAAGGAATTATTCCTAAGACTTGTATACACCGTATCTACATTGAGGAAAATTGTAAACCTGTCAGAAAACCTCAAAGAAGGATGAATCCAAATCTTAGGGATATTGTGAAAGAATAATTGCAAAAAGTGTTGAATGTAAACTTCATTTACCCAATTTTAGAAATTCGGTGGGTTTCTCCCTTAGTGATTGTACATAAAAATAATGGTAAGTGGAGGGTATGCATTGACTATCGAGAGTTGAATAAAGCTACCCTAAAAGATAATTTTCCTTTACCTTTTATAGATCAAGTATTCGATACATTAGCAGGTAAGAAGTATATCTCATTCTTTGATGGTTTTAGTGGTTACAATCAGATTCATGTAGCACCTGAAGACTAAGATAAAACCACATTCACCTGTCCATGAGGAACCTCTGCCTACCAAGTACTTCCTTTTGGTTTGTGCAATACACCTACAACATTCCAAAGGGCAGTACTAGGAATTTTTTATGATCTAATACATGATTGTGTAGAGGTATATATGGATGATTTTACAGTTTATGGGAATTCATTTGAAGAAGCTTTAGAAAATTTGGAAAAGGTTCTTAAAAGATGTAAAGAAGAAAATCTTTCATTAATTCATGAAAAATGTTTTATGATGTTTACTGAAGGAATTGTTTTAGGAAATCACATTTCAAGAGATGGAATTAAATTTTATTCATATAAAGTTGAAGTGATCTCCAAATTATCAATTCCAAGTTGTCAAAAGGATGTTAGAAGTTTTCTAGGATTCACAGGGTATTATAGAAGATTTATAGAAAAATTCACTAAAATAACATCCCCACTCTTCAAATTACTTACCAAAGATTGTGAATTCAGTTGGAATCATGATTGCCAATTAGAATTTGAAACTTTAAAAACAAAAATTTATGAACCACCCATCTTAAGAGGTCCAAATTGGAAACTACCTTTTCACATTTCAACAGATGCTTCAGATACAGCTCTTGCAGTTGTATTAGGACAAAAAGACTTGATCCCCTATGCCATCTATTACACAAGAAAAAAAAATGGCTCTTGCTGAGTTAAATTACACTGTAACTGAAAAAGAATTCCTAGTTGTTGTTCATGCTATCAATAAATTTAGATATTATATCACCGACTATGAAACCTTTATTCATACATATCACTCTGCAATCAAATATTTTATGAACAAATATATTACTAATGGAAGAGTCACAAGATGGTTATTACACCTGCAAGAATTCAATATCACCATTCTAGACTGACCTGGAAAACAAAACACAATTGCTGATTTCTTTTTTAGAATTCAAAATGTCAAAAATAATACTCCAATTGAGGATAATTTTCTGGATGAATATCTTTTTTCAATAAATACTAAAACTCCTTGGTTTGTAGATATTGCTAATTATTTAGTCACAGGAAAGTTACCTACACACTTGTTTCCTAGAGAGAAAATAATAATATTCAAACAAGTACACTTTACTCAACGATTAATGATGAACTGTATAAAACATGTCCATATCTCATTATGAGAAGGTGTGTTAGAGAAGATGAAATTCCTGAGATTCTTAAGGCATGTCATGATGAACCCTGTGGTGGACACTTTGCTGATAAGAGGGCAACCTATAAAATCCTTCATTTAGGATATTTTTGGCCATCCATCTTTAAATATACCAGGGAGTATGTCAAAAGGTGTGACAGCTGTCAAATAATGGGGAAACCTTTTCCTACATATGAAATTCCATTACAACCTCAGGTACTCATCGAACCATTTGAAAAAGGGGCCTTGGATTTTGTTGGACCAATCAATCCACCATCTAATCAAAATAAATATATTATGGTCTGTACTTATTATGTCACTAAATGGGTAGAGGCTAAAGCACTTTCTTTAGCTAATGAAAATTATGTAGTTAAATTATTTTTTAGGATATCTTCACTCATTTTGGTGTTCCAAGAGAAATTTTGACAAATTGGGGATCCCATTTTACATCCAAGTTGGTGGAAAAGCTCGTGGAGAACTACAAGATAACAAACATAGAAAATCCACCCCTTATCATCCACAAGAAAATGGTCAAGTGGAGTCTACCAATAAAGTGATCGAAGGAATTCTCACTAAGACTATACATCTACACAGGAGAGATTGGGAAAAGAGGCTTCTTGAAGCCTTATGGGCCTACCAGACCACATGGAGGAATACAACAGGACATACTCCCTATGAGCTTGTTTATGGGAAGCAAGTCCTATTTCCTATAGAATTTCATATCCAAACCTTCAATATGGCAGTCCAATTGGGGCTTGACTTATCAGAAGCTTAGAAGCATAGACTGGAGCAACTTAATGAACTTGATCCATTCAAGCAAGATGCAGTTCAAAGAACCATTATAGTCCAACAGCACAGGTCCAAATGGCATGATAAATATATCAAGGAGAAAAATTTTCAAGCAGGGGATTAGGCACTTTTGTTCGATTCAAAGTTCAAAGACTTTCAAAGAAAGTTTCAGACTCATTGGCTTGGGCCTTATGAGATTGAAAACTTCTTTGACAATGGAGCAATCGGGATAAGGAAAATTAATGAAGAAAATGTACCTCTTCTTGTGAATGGACATCGATTAAAATTCTATCATGAACCAATTTCAAAAGAATAGTTTATCAAAATTTTCCAAGATAATACTGATATGAAGTTAGTGAAGAAGAATCCTTCTTCTTCCCCAACTTAGTCTTTTTATTTTTCCTATATATATATATATATATATAGAGAGAGAGAGAGAGAGAGAGAGAGAGAGAGAGAGAATAAATTTTATATATATATATATATATATATATATATATATATATATATATATATATATATATATATATATATATATATATATATATATATATATATTATTCAAAAAAAAATTTGTATGAGTGTGAAAACCAATCAATGATTGGCATCCTTATACAGAAAATATAGGATGAAAATCAGAGTTTTGACATCTTATGTTTTCCATTCCATTTCTAAAAATACCAAAAATATTTGTTCCCTTTATTTTTCTAAAAAGCAGTAAAAATTAGTACAGAACTACTTCCATTCTGCAGTTGATACAACATTTTGCAGCTCTGTCACATTTTTTATAGCCTATAGAAGCAAGAATATTGAGCATAGGAAATTGAGGACTCCATTTGAAGATCATCATGCTAAAGGATACCTGAAAAATCAACACCAAGGAAATAGCAACAAAAGGTTAGTTCTAAAGGTAAGTTACATAAATTTATTTAAATAACAAGGTCAAAAACATTAGCATGTATAACGTAGATGATACATGTTGCCTCAACATGTCATCATTTCATTTGATTTGGACTCGTATCATGTCATAGATCGGCTACATCGTCCGCATCATGTTTCATAACGGTCCTCAACGGACTTCCCCTATTTATGATTAAACGGTCATGTCCTGTTGTCGTAACCTATCCATCTACGTTTCTTAAAACCCCATCAAATATTCATCTCATTCATTCCTACAAACCCTGGACTTCCTTCACTAGATCCATAACCCAATTCACTTCATACAGAGAAGGATAATTTTGAAGGCTAAACTCTTCAAGACAAAAAACATGGGTTTGATAGTCAGGACTGAACTGGTGGGAGCTAAATACATGGAGGGTTATCCTCAGATCAAAGAGATGTTGCAGAAGGCTAAGTGGCTCAAGTTTATCGAAAAATTTGTTGGTTTTCACAAAGATATCACCAAGTCTTTTACAAGGTCTTTTGATGGAACAAAAGTTGAAATAGGAGACATCAAATTTTCAGTGACCGAGGCATTCATAGTTGAAGCCATAGAGCTCCCAAGAGTTGGCGAAAGGTGGTTAAAAAACAAAGAATTTCACACTGAATGATGGAGAGTTATCCTCAAAAATCCAAGTATGGATACTCCTGTTTACAAAAGGGCATTCCTAGCTCAGCACTCAAGAACAAATGGAGGAACATGCTTTTAATTTTGCATAAGTTTATCACTTGTGAAGGAAGATTTGGCTACATGTTTGTGTATCATATTAGGTTTTTGATGAACTTTTTGGAGGATGGTTAAGTAAATCTTTATTTCTTTTTACTGACTAGCTTAATAATTTCTACAAATGTACAGAAGAGAATTCAGTTTATAGACAACACTATCCACCATCATGGGTTGGTAAGAATACTTCTCGAATTTCATTTGAAAAGTATAGGAGATTCTTGGGAGAATTTTGTGATCAGAAACCATTTCTAAGATGATCCAGAGTAGCCTAAGGAAGACAAGACTAGGAAAAGTAGAAGAAAGAAGATTGATACAAGCATTGTAGATAGACCTTCACCTCCACTACAAAAAAGTGAAGAGGAGCTCACCCTTGCAGAATTGATGAGGAACAAGAAGAAGGGAAGAGTTAAGACAAGAGGTAAAACAGAAAAGAATATCAAGGTTACAAGTGAAGAAAACATAAACCCTCTACAGTCGAGGAGAAGCTCTAGACTCTGAGGGTTAATGAAGAAGACACTTCCACAAGAAATAGAGTTTATGAATTTAGAAGAATAATCTCTAGTGCCATCTCCCATCAATATCTCTCCTCTACATAGCCCTGTAAATTATCCTATAAATATTTTTGAATGTAGTCCCAATAGAAGATCTCCACGCATAGACCCAGTACAACAAGAGATATATGACTACATAGAGTCATTGGAGAAAAGGAATGCAGCAGTGAATCTAGAACTGCCTATCAATCCACAAGAGCCTCTGGTTGACAACCTTAAACAAGAAATATATGAGCTAGAGTTATTGAATATGCATATTAAACAAGAGAATGAAGCTTTAAAGTGGCAGAGCCAATTGGAAAAAGTCATTAGTTATAACACCATCCTGCAATTGGGACTGTGGTACAAAAAGAACATAAAGTTAAAATGAAATAACAAATCATTAATCTCAAATAGGGCAGTCATTAATCTCAAATACAAACTCCTTATGAGGAAGCCTAGGATGGCAGTCACTTCAAAGAAAAGAAAGAAGAGAAAACTGGATGTATTAGCAGAAGTGTCTGAACAAATGCAATAGGAGAAGGAATTTGACATTTTTAATAAACTGCATGAGGACATGCAATGGCTTCTTAGTGGGGGTATGTTGAACCTCAGAATTTTCCTTTCTCTGACATCCTTTCTCATAACTTTTCCTTACCTTTTCATAAATCCATACACTCCAATCAATGATAAATGACATGTTTTATCTCAGAGAATTCATTTGAATGATCTCTATGTTATATTTTGATGTTCTTTTTATTTGAATGGATTTTTGTAACTCAGCTACAGAACGCAGCCTATTTTGCAGCTAATTGTTGTTTCTGCAGCTAATTTTATGGTTTGATACGTTCCAAGGAGCGAATAAAGGAACGAGCCACATGGGCATCTCCAGAATGATCCATATATGGATGTCATCCTATCCACGTGGTCGAAATCAACATAAAAAGGTGCATGTGATCGTGGTCAAAGTACGGTCAAAGGATGTGATTCGAGAGCGAAAAACTCTTGATTTTCTCTGACGTAGCAAATCAAGAGTTAACCATTTAGAATTTAATTCTATATTTCGGTTGTAATCGCCATTTGTAGGCAGAATTAGCTCCTGACAGTTACATTTTATTTTGTTTAAATACCGGTTGTTTTAAGACCGAAGACAGTCTTAATTTTCTCTAAACGTTGTGTATGATTTAGACTCTGTTCTTTTTCATAATACGAAGACCGTGTTTGTAGTTCCAGTTTCTTCTTAATGCGCATATAGAGTGCTAGAATCTCAACCTATTCTGTCGTAGAGGGCCCCTGCATAGGAGGAGGTTTTTCATTAGTTGTTTTAGTTTAATTTCATTTGCTTTGTTTTGTCAATTTATAACTAGATTCGTATTACGTTAAAGCTTTTAGATTAATATCATAGATTAAATTTATGAATTATTTCTTCGTATTATTTTTAGAATGACTGTGCAATATTTTCTTTCCTAGAACATCTCAAGAAAGTAGATTCTTCTATTTTCCAATTGGATTATGTTTGAGGCAATAGAGCGCACAGTTGTTTAGTTTCTTTACATGTTTTTACCCTTATTTCTTAGATCAGATCCTCAATTATGTGTATAATTGAATGCTTGTAAATCATGCCAAGAAGATGACTCTGTCATACTTCAAAATTGGATGCTTGAGTATTTAACCTATACAATAATTGAGTTTTCCTTTACATGCCTTTACGCTGCTTTCCTAGATTAGATCCTCAGTTAAATGTATAATTGGATGCTTGGGTAGTTAACCTCTACAGTAATTGAGTTTTCCTTTACATGTTATTTAAATGCTTTCTTAGATTAAATTTTTAAACTAAAGTGTAATCGATTGCTTGTAAATTATGTCAAGAGGGTGACTCTGTCATACTTCCATATTGAATGTTTGAGCAATTGATCATACAATAGTAGCTTTTTCTTTAAATCAAATTTCATTTAGATTAGCATTGTCATTTCAATTCTCAGTCATAAGATTCATATTTCAATCCATGGAGTAGAACTAAGTTAAGATAGATTAGAATTAACTTTAATTTTCAAAATCTCATAGTCATTAGAATAAATACTCTGCTTTTAGATCAGATTCTAACCATTTAAAGTTTGATTCATTTTTATGCAAATTAGGATAGTTAAAGAACACTTCCTTTTCTTCCTGCTTTCAAACTTAGTTTTTAACATTTAAAATTTCATTATATTCAGTTGATTCATTTCATATTTCACACTTCTTAAAATTAACATTTAGACATAAAGAACAAAATCCCCCAAAACAACATTAAAACATACACAACGAAGTAAGAAGAAGGTTAACTAAGCATCTATAGTACACCACACTTCATCAGATTACAAACCTCGGTTGATAATTTATTCTAAGAAATTTAAGACATTAAATTGGCTAAACACCATTTGAATGAACCGCAAGCAGAATTGCACCCAAAGTCAGCAAAACCAGAGAATTCAGGATATATGGAGTAATTTTATGTATGGTCAATATCAATGCAAATACAACATTGAAGGCCAGTTGGCTTGAACAAAGAAGTGAATAGGTCGAAACATGCATATAAGAGATACCTCATGAGTAAAGTCGATTATCTCCAGCTAGAAGCAAGCCCAAACCAACATAAATTAGCACCAATTTGGGTGTGAGCAGGGTAATCTTAGAGGCTTGTTTTCCTTGATAAAATACCAGCGGTATGAAAAGAATAGGGCATCCTACCGATTGCGTCAGAGTTGATATCCATCTATTGTTACCACCATCATCAAAGTAATACTTGTTAAGAATTGAAGCAACAACTTGACCCACAATAAGTGACAAAACACTGAATATTACAAGCGCCCAATGGGTCTTCCTTTTTCCTGAAAATATCTTTCTATTGGGGCCTCTTCTTGGATCTGCATCCCTGATCAAACCAAGGCCCGAAGTTCCAATCTCTCAAGGTCAATCAAATTATATTACAACATCTTGCAGATAGACAATTCAATCAATTATAAAATTAATCTAAAAGATTTTACAAACATACCTTCTTGTATTGCATCCCTGACAAACTAGGGCCTGAAGTTACAATATCTGTAAGTCAGTCAAATTATATTACAACAGCTTGCATATAGACAATTCAGTCAAATATAAAATTAATCTGAAAAATTTAATAGACATACCTTCTTGTATTCTGTTGTGGCTTTCTGGAATACCACCGATCTGAATATCACCTATTACAAATGAATTACCAGCGTGCATCAAGAAAATTACTTGGCTTGTGGATGTATCACCAATAATTACTAGGCTTGTGGATGTATCACCAAGAAAAAGTATACAACACCTCATGAGTTGTTATCTTTAAAGAAACATATACTGAAACATAAACACTGTGATGAATCTCAAACTTAGAATAAGGAAATTAGGAACCAGGGCTAAACGAATTGCAGTAGTGATAATGGGGCAAGATAGGTAGATTTTGATAGCTTTTAGGGCTTTTTCATTGCAGTGTAGGATGAGAAATTGAATTATAATGAGCATTTAGATAATGAATTCATTCTATAAGAAGAAAGTAACACAACATAATTGTCCTTACCAAACAAAGCATAACTGATTTATGAATTATGTTTATAACTCTTTAAAACAATCAGTGAAATCATAAGATATGAAATGGAATTGAGAAGGCATTCGATGAAATGAAACACGAAGGAGATATAATGCTATAAATCCATACCACATGAATCCCAAAGTTCTTACTGCAACTGCCTCTGTATTATCAAAAAAAAATCTCCAAGTACAATAGCTCTCCTGTGATATATCCAATATCAAGCCCCCCTCTAATATAAAAACATTTCCTTTTTATAGGCCAAATTATATGGGCCTATTTTTCCAAAACAATAAATGTCTTTTTGCAAAAATAAAAATAACATAAATCTCTTTAACTGATAATAAAAAATTAAAAATTAAAAATCAATAATCATAACATCAAAGATGGAAACACTGTCAAAAAGCCTCAAATATTTTAGTTTGTTGGTGTCAAATATCCTTGAATATATGGATCTTTCTCCTTTTGTTGATATTGATCCTTAAATTCTGAGATTTCCCTCAACTGTTTGTTGATCATGCTCCTCGATATCTTATAGCTGTTGATTTTTCTCCATCAAATCTGGAACAAAATATCCTCTGCCATCTCATCTTTTGACCATCGATCCTGTGCCTAAGAATTTGGAACTACCTCCAAAACAAATTCCACTGAAATCATTCTCCACTTTATAAGCCAAGACTCTATGCAGACTGCATGAAATCTATGATTACATGGAAAAATGCACAATTTATCCCCTTCTCTATTTTCCTCATAACATACAACGCAAGTCTCCTAAGTGTCTAGAAATGCAAAGAAGACATGATTTGGAGGGTGGATGAAACATAAATAGCTAATAAGAGCCAAGTGTAATAAGTTATAATCCCTTTGAGAATATTCAGAATAACTTGTAGGTATACTTCCTAGAAAGCTCTCTAAACTTTGAATGGCACAAGCATGGTACCAAATAGAATAGATTACTTCTCACTTTGTTTCAAGGTGGGTCTTTATCGTGAACTACCTATATAAATTATTTGTATCAGGTGTAAAGGATCACTGTGTTTTGAATTATCACTTATAGAATTCTACTGAAAATGAAAATGATATCCTGCAGGAAAGTCCAGAGAGTCTGGGTGCATCATAGCCATGAACAGTACCACTGGAACACATTCATCCTACCTCTGGACTTTGATCCAGTTATGTGACCTAAAAGAAAACACTAATTTAAAAATAACAGGAACGGAGAAAAGCACACTTCATAAGCATTTGAAATTGGACATAATTATGTAATCAACAGAGGTTCCATGTCTGAAAGCAGCAATCATACCCTCTGCTCATCTTCAGCATTGCATACACTTGAGGTTTTGTCATGTTTGCACGCTTTCAAAGCGTAACAGAGAGAGCTACATCTGTGCCTCCCCCCCTCCTCCCCCCTTTTCTTTTCTTCACAGAGATCGTGTAACATTTTCCTCAAGCTTGGTCCCATGTCCTCAGTTGGGAAAATATCACAAGTTTATGACCATCTCCTGCTAAATTTATGCCCAAAAATGACTCATGAGTATACCATATCGCAAATATACCAACTATAGCCAAGCCAACATACATGCCAATAACTAAGTAGTGGAACAACGCCCAGGCATCAATCAGAGAATCATTACTTTTTCGAGGGGGATTTTTCATGATATCTACATCAAGTGGATTGAAACCTAGAGCTGTTGTAGGTGGCCCATGAAACACACACACACACACACATATATATATATATTTATAGGAAAAAATAAGAAAGCAAAGTGTCATTTCAAAATTCACCCTATCAAATTATTGTCAATCCAAAAGTTGAAAAAAATCAGATACCATTCACCTTAAAATACCCCTTGGATCAGATGCACAAATTGCAAGGCCCATCGAACACATATATATCAATATAGGAAAAAATAAGAAATCAAAGTGCCATCACCCTTCCAATCTGCCAGAAGCACATATCTCAATAAAGTTGCAAACAATTTGAAAACCAAATACCATCACCTATCCAAAAACTTTTATAGATAGTAATTAATGTTAATTTCATGTAGTGAAAGGCAATGCCCAAAAGATGATTAAGGACTCAATTGTCAATAATAACCAAGTGAAATTTAACTATTGTAGACCTCATGCGTATGGCCAAAAAATATTTACTTGCAAAAAGACTCTTATGGCACATTTGAGCTACAAACTTTGATTTATATGTCTAATTTAAAAAATAGGAAATCCAACTACCACAAAAACATTCAAAATAAATGCACTCATGTGTTAGCCATTGCTCTAGTGTAAATTTGTTAACTTGAGTGAGCAGAAACCATCCTGATTGAACCTCGTGCAATTAGATCCTTGATATCCTTTATAGAAAGTGAACCATTAATCTAAAAATTCAAGGAAAACATTAACATTAGTGAGAAGAACCACATACTTTTCTGCAAAACATATTCATAAAAAGGAACCAACTCTTCTTGCTTTTCGTGATTAAATGGACCAACTTCAGAAGAACCACAGTAGAAGGCATCCAACATAAGTGTTGAGGTAAGGGATGCCCTTATCTTCAAATTGTATATATTTGTTGAGGTAAGGGGTACATAAAGTTATATAGATATGTAATTATATTGTTTTTATGGAAGAAATACCAAATTAATGTTTGAATGAAACACAACTACAAGAAGATGAATGGCTAGTGAAAGAAACTTGCACCAAAAAGTAGATAGCAAAAAATGGTTGAGTTATCTCGAACATTCACCATTTGAAGTATTCACTAGACCTAAAGCCAAAAAGTACAAAATCAAAATCAGATTCATACAAACAAATCAACAAAAATGCAACCAAAAACTATTTATAAATAATCCAACATATGGAAATACATAAGGAAAGTGAAAGTAGAATGTTTTGAAAATTAACCTTGTTCAATTTTTTCACAAAATCTGAAAAAACTTTGTAATCACTTTCTTCTAATATGTATGTATCATTCTTATCATTGTACGATAAGTCTGTGATTGCTATAACAGATTGAAGTTGTACAAAAGCATGATCAGTCAAATCATACTTAGACATGTGTTGCCCTTTTATTCTACTATACCAACATAATTGAAGCTCAATGCCTTCTAATCTATCCAAAAGGTCAATGTCATTATCGTAATCAAACACCCTATTACCATACTTCTTCCTTATTCTTTGAACCCTTCCAATGTACCACATTCCACAAGAAACACCTTGTTTTGTACTTCGAGGAACACCTTTTCTTGCAGTATGTTCAGTGGGGGGAATTGAGTTGTTTTCAAACAACACCCCACAATCTGATCCAATTCCAAAGCCAATTGAAACACTCTTTTGTAGAGTCTTCCCATCTCTCCTAAATTAGACCCCACTTCTCACTTTTGTCAACCTATCTTTGGATAGTGTTGGATTTCCATTCAACTGACTAACCAAACATGCTTTGAACATATCCTTACCATCAAGATTTACCACTAGTTTTATAATTTTGCTTACATTTTCATCAATGGAATCTAAAATTTCATCCAACTCATGTCTCCACTCACTTTCCATTATTTGCAATTCACTTTCATTGTGCACTAATGAAGATGAAGATTTAAATATAGAGTTGGAACATCTCGGTGGAGAATCATCAACTACTTCATCCACGATTTGGAATGTTGGATAATATTTATCCTATGTCCATGGTTTAACCCACCAAGAACATTGAGTGTAATTTTCTGATTTCATTCCAAGAGTTGATAAAATGTCTTGTGCATCCTTCAATCCAATCTTAAGGGTTTCTACAATTTTAGCGTCTGTGAATATTGAATCATATTGCGACAATATGTCAATGTTTTGTATTGTTTTTTGGTGCAATTTATTCCAAATGTTTTCTTGCTTCTTATGGGATTTATTAAAATGAAGCCCTTGGGGATTTTATTCTTCTTCAATAACTCTATTAAGGGTTCCAACAACATGAAGAAAGTCAGTGAAATCATAGGCCCTCTCCACTCCAACCATCCCACCAAATTTGCTAAATAATTTCTCACATACATCTGACCCAGCCAAGTGCAAAACACAAGGCAAGTTAGAGTATTGATCTCAAAACAATATCATAAAAAAACTGCAAAATGGCAATAAATTCTCACATCCTGAAATACATAACCATAATGCGAAGAAATGATGAACTCATGAAGCATTTCGCACTCTTTCCTAGACGCTCAAACTATGAGACATAAATATGTCAATGTGGTCAGCAACAATCATTAAGTAAGTCTATGTAGCTAGTGTCCTCTCTAACTTTCCACTTGGCGTACTTCTCAACTCTTTCAAACACCTTTGAACATGCCTTGAAGCAATGCGTTGTGCGGAACCCCAATTTTTTCGATCCATCCTTTCAATATCTTCACACTTAATCTTGTGATCATCCACTTTAAAACTTTGATAAACCATTCTGACATGGCTAAAACTTATGTACTCATTTCCTAAAACCAATTCTCGTCGACCGCTAAACAAAGGATTGACTAGATTTTTGTTGTTGTGGATGTAATCTTGGTCATGCAATATTGTTACATTGCAACCATTGTACAACCCAGTTAGCCTCCACCCTTCCCAAGGAATTTGATATCAAGGACCTGATATTGAAGAATAATCCTTCAACATGAGTTGTCTTCTTCTGTTATCCCCATCCGAGGAATGACCAACAATAGGTCCCAAATTTTTTTCTACGTGTTTCTTCCACATAAATTCTACCTTTTCCCATTTTTTATAAACAAAATTTTCATTGAATTTACTGCATGTTAGATGAACAACCACAACCAAACGAGGAATTTTTTCATGTAAAGGGTTTGCAATAATAACATGTGCATAATTCCCAATAACATTATTTTTAAAATAATTTGTTATAGTCTCATAGTCTGCATCTCCCTCACCAACTATCACCAAGAAATGTGATTGGAATTGATGTTCTTCTTTCAAACCACAAAATCCCAGCAGTGTATCGCTTTTTGCTACCCACCTAACATATTTTTTCACAATTGTTTCATCTTCAGCAAGGGATACAGGAATTGGTCCATATATACCATGTTTGGTTGTATAAGAAGCATAAATTTTACTGACTGCCTCAAAAATGTGCTCGTGATCCCCTGGGATATATGTCAATGACTTTCTAACTTGCCTTAAAGTTGTAGATATTGAAGGACCATCCAGATTCAAGATAATAAAGTTATGTAATATAGGACCTCCCCATAACTTGATTATCTCATAAAGGGATTTTGTATATGTACTATACCTTCTCCATGCTTTTTCATGAATCAAGTTATGAAATATATCCTTGACAAATTCCCAAACTGCATCTTTACCTTGTAATTTTCCTTACTTATGTACCTCACAAACATCCTTACAAAACCTAAAGCCGTCCTTCCTTTATGCCGATTCAAACAACTTTTCCTGTAGAGATCATCTCATTCTAATAGAGAGTGTAGCAACCTTTTTCCTCTCCCACCAAAGAGCTCGCATTGTTGATATATGGTTAGCATTTGTAACCCTTGCAACATTCTTCAATTCATTTTGAGTCAAATAGTCCAATCTTCTACCTTTTCATGTATCTCGTTCACTTCTTTTATTGGTGCACCTTGATTCACGATATAATCGCATCCTGAAGTCATTACATTCAAGAACCAAATTACAAAATATACATATTAATGAATCAAAAGGGATCCCTGTTTCAGAACCCCTCTAGCAATGAATATGCCTATATGTACCATCAATACGACATTCAATACCCTCATAACATAGCATGATCTTGGTATGCTTCCCTATGGCCCATAGTTTTCCACCCCTTTGATCATCCATTAGGACCTTTCTTTCCAATCTCTCCCCATTTTTATCAATATAAGGATACCAATACCCCCAATGTTGTAGTAACAAGGGAGACAATTGAGCTATAATAAGATGAAAACACAATAAAAAACAAATAAATTAGAAGTTAGATAAATAAAATAATATACAAATTCATATTCAAGTTTAGTCTAAACTATTAATTAACTACTAATTAATACACCTGAAATAGAAGGATTTGCACTTGTAGAACCCCTATGTAATACTAATGGTGATGATGGCACTAAGAACCTAGTCAAACTTTGTTTGGACTTATCATTGGTAGGCTTCTTAGGTCTCCCAACTGTGCCACTCCTCAACCCAATCTCCTGATGCGAAGCCTCATTTGCAGTAATAGTAGTGTGCTTCTTTGATTTCATGTGTTCATTTAGAGAACTGACAATATTACCACTTGTTGGCACTAAACAAAACCATTTATTGCATTGTGTACATTCGACTCTCATTTTTTTCATGTCCTTATATTTTGCAAGTGTTGCTTCTACCACCTTGAACAAATTAGGCTCTTGTGACTTGTTGAAATCATATATAAGTTTGATTGCTTGATCAATATGAAATCGATCTCCAACCACTGTTGTTTTTTGTACTTTGTTACATAAAGGAATTTCACTACCACTTGGCATTGAAAGGTGTTGTTGATGGAACCCTGTTTTCATATGATGGTTTTTGAAGTTACACATTGTTTGTGCTACCAAGGATACATCTCCTGTTCCATAATCAATGACACAAATTTCACAATGGATCTTTATTTTAGATTCTCCCTTTTGTGAATATGCTTTGAGAGTAAGCTTCTCATTGACAAACTCTTCCATTAAACTTTTCACTTTTTTTCCCAATATGCCAATACACAAGGATCAACAATTGTGGCTTCTTCCACTGACAAAGGCATATTTTCAACTCTTAGTTGTTTATGCATAGGTTCCTCCACACTCTCTTCAATTTTTTCAAAGATTGATATTGTTTCCACTGCATTTGAACCTTTTGTTTCCACATCAAATGTGCCTAGTTTCCTCTTAATGACTAAAAGTGTTGTATACACTTTCCATTTCTTCTCTTGCTTTGGATTTAAAGCTAATCCATCTCAGATAAAATCAAAAGGGTATTCAGCAATTTTATCATCCACAATTTCATCACGGATTTCAGCAAATTTACAACCTTCTCAACACTTGATAATGCCAATGATAGATTTCTCTTAATCGGTAGATATTTTATAAGACAAGTCCTTATGTTTTTTCACATAAATAAATGAAAAAGTAATTAAAATTCAACAAACATATTGGTTTATTATGAAAAAAATAGTGAGGAATCAAGGTATGCACTTTCAATTCAAAGCTTCAAAAAACATGAATAACTCTTACTATTGCGATGAAACACCTGGATTCAAAATGTACTATCGATGGATTTCTCAAATGGAACTAAAACCAGAAATAAAACAGAGTACTAAAAAAGATTTGAGAGTTGATTTATTGAGTCAAACATTTACAAACTTAGAAGCAAGCTTAGGACCTAGATCTGCCTCAATTTTGGCCTTATTTACATCATCTTTTTGTGTCCTGAAGAGGTCAAAACCAAACCATCATAGCTTTTACTATTCGCTAGTATGAAATGTATTTTATTCAATTTATTGTTCGCTAGTATCTAGGGCTTGTGAGAGATAAAGACATTTTTTATGTTTTTGGAGCTACCAATGGGTAAGGACAATGCTTGATCTCTATGTGGATCCATCATAGTTCTAGTTTCAAAGAACGATGGCACATGGAGAATGTGTGTGGACCATCTAATCTTGAGCATAAACATAATAAAGAACTAATATCCATTATCACACATTGACAACCTATTAACTCAACTTTAGGGAGACAAATATTTCAGTAAGATCAACCTCAAGTCTAGTTATCATCAAATATGTATCAAGACAAAGGTTATGTGGAAGCCATCCCTCAAGATGTGAAAAATAATTTCTTGCATGGCCACTGATGCCATTCAATGTTACCAATGGCCTTGCAGCATTCATGGGATGATGAAAAAAGTGCTACGACCACATCTTGACTCAACTCTAATTGTGTACTTCGACATATTACTTTTCAACCAGACCTTGAATGACCAAACCAAGGGTTTGCAACACATGAAAATTTATTTGTGAACATGAAAAAGTGTGCATTTGGGTATAAGGAACTTGATTATCTTCTATTTTTGTGTGAACCATGATGGACTAAGCATTGATCCAATGAAGTTTTCAACCATTGTTATTTGGCCACCACCAAATACAACCTTGATCTACAATTTTTCAAGCAAATGGTGAACTATCTTAGTAATTATATTGCATAGTTTCCCCATGGCATGCATCTTCTCAATGATTACAAGCACCTAGGATATGAAATCAGAATATTAATAGTTTCTTTGGTAACTTGGTTTGAGGCATCCTAACATAGATCACAATATTTATGGTTACACGTGAATGATGTAGTTCTGTTAATTGTGATTCATGTGGATGATTTGATTATCACTAGAAATAATGGTGATACAATTTAAGTTTAAAGTCACAATTGAAAGATACATTTGAAATGACTAACTTAGCTATGTTGCATTTATTTCTTGGCATCCAAGTTATGCAATTGGATGATAATATCTTCATTTCTCAGCCAAAGTATGCTTCAGATATCTTGAAGATATTTAAAATGGAATATATGTAAGCCTCATTCTATTCCATTTCAGTTAGAAGCTAAGATGACTAAGGATTTTGATTGTTTGAAAGTCAATGCTACCATGTATAGGCAATTTGTTGGTAGTCTCAACTATTTGATTCATAGTCAAATTGATATTGCCTTCATCATTAGTCTTGTCTCCAAGTTCATGTAGGATTTGATGGAAATCCATATGAAGACTGCAAAGAGGTTTTATCAATATATCAAAGGTACATATCAGTTTGGCATTAAGTCTTCAGCGGAAATTCAAATCAATTGGTCAGATATACAAACACTAATCTATAAAGAAGGGAATTATACTATGTAATCCTCATTGGAAATAAACATTGCATTCTAGCCACCACTAATTTTACCAACACAAATCCTCTATGGAAATAAGCAATGTAATCATCTTTGTCTTCATAATTTCTCACTGCTTGGTTTACTTTACATGTGGTGGCTAGACCACTGCCAATTAAATTCCCAAATTGTGTCTATGGTAAAGGTTCATCCCAACACTCTAACACTGCGAACCAAACAAAAATATGTTTACTGCAAAGAATTCTAATAATTCCAACCAAAGAAAACTCCATTTTCTGCACACAAATAGATATAACTATTACCAATAATAAAACCAGCAATTAAAGTAGATGCAGATATATCCCAAGCAATTTGTTAAGGATTCAAGCCCAGCAAGTGGAAGGGTCAACCACTTGAAGATGTCATGTGAATGGAAGCAGTAGAAATTTCTCTATATGGAAAAAGTATTAAAGAACTTATGAACAGGATCCCAAGAACAAACCTTTTATCCTTGGTAGCTTTATGTAGGAGCATCATTTTAATTTGTATTTTCTAAGTTTTAAATAGCTCTAAAGGTTTCTAGTGTGTTTACAAGGAGAGTGGATAGTTTCTCTCATCATCATGAAACATAATCAAATATGATTACTTTAATATGTATTTAGAGGAGTTGAGTTATTTTAAGGATAGATAGGAGATTTGTTGCATTTTCTATAAATTTGGAGGATATGAATCAATCATCGTAGGGGTCAAGTTGACTCCTCATAATTGTATAAATAAATGCTTTCAAATTGAAAATGTTTAGAAGAAGAAGCGTAACAATATTGAGAGTAAGAAGAAGTGCATATGTAGAGGAGATGTTTTCAAAGTGTTATTGAATATAATAATTGATTGCAAATTCATTTTCTATGTGAAATTTCTCCTTTCCAATTCAATTTGTTGATTATTTCTATACAAAGATCGTGGACTATCTCTCTATTTTTTTTTTAATTACTTTGAAATTTCGATGAACTGTGTGTATTTAGGAAAAAAAATTGAGTGAAGTTGCAGGTGGACGAGTTAATTGACTTTTTTGGTGAAAGAGAGGTGATTAATTGAGTAGATTAAAGATTGAATCAAAGGCAAATTCAAGATTGCAGAAATGTTAAATCTTACATATTTTCTCCCTTCAACATATGGCTGATAACAAAATCTCGTATCCATGCATTAATCAAGAATTAACCAAATAATATTAATTATCTAGAAATCAATGACCACTAGCCTTCCAAACAAAGTAAAAAATCAACCATCTAGGTTTTTCATAAAATTCTCCTTTTAAGAAAATATGAATCTTCGCTAGTCCAAATTAAGAGTTTCGTAGCATGGTTCCAATATCCAATGACTTTGAAAAGGTTTGGATCATGCATGCCACGATAAGGTTCCAATATCTAGAGTTTTGAAAATGAATTTGAATCTAAATAAATATATTTTTCTAAATAACATTAAAAGTAAGTTTTGGATTACACACTTCCAAGCTTCTAGATTTGAATAAACAAGGAACTTCCAAAATTTTAGATACAGATAAAATAAGAACTTCTAGACTTCTAAATCCAAATAGACAGAGTAACTTTGGATTTCTAGGTTCTGAATCCTTCAACAAAGAAAAAACCCTGAATTCGGCCTTAAATAACATGTTTTTTCAGCCATTGATAAATAATAATAATAATAATAAATATATAAATAAATAAATAATGTAGCCTCTAGACCCCATATTTTGGCATGTAGATCAATTTCTTGATATTTAGAATTTTCAAGATTCCCACATCTAGATCCTAATTTTTGCTAATGTGCACTAAAAATAAATCTCAAATTCTCGATATCCAAACTCTAGCAAAAGATGGGAAAATAAACCAACAAAAGACAAAAAGAGGAAAATTTTGGCAATTTGTGTGGTTAATTGACAAATTTGACCCTTTGCATTATGTATATTGACGAGAAAATGCTAGCAAGAAAGGAAAAAGTGCAACACGAAGAAAATTCATGATTAAATGAATTTGCGGATCATGCAAGAGAAGATCATATTGACGTGAGGTTTTAATTAGCATTAGTTTGAATTAGGTTTTCATTGTGAGGAGAAGCTTATTGATGATCCAAAATATATGCCAAGGACTTTTGAAGATTGAGGGAATTGAGATAATGACATAAGTGTGTTGTGATAGTGGTGAAACATTGCCTAAGTAAATTTGAAGGATGCATATCATTGGTGTAAGTGCATAAAAGAGGTGATGTGAGGTTTGTTTCAAAGTTGCAAATGATTAGTGCATCCAAGAAATACAAGGTTAAAAGGGTCATCGCAGGGACAATGTTGCGATCATGCATTGAAGCTTATTGTCGTAAATCCACTTGAGACTCATGATAATATTTTAGATGATAAATCTATGTGTAACCAATTTCTATTCAAGGATATGGTGCAACCAAGAGGAGATCATTCTAGGAATAAGATAGGGATTATGCGCCCTACAATACTTGTATCAACTATACACACGGTTCCTTGATAATGCGCAACAAAAGGACATATTAGTCCATTCATGAAAAGTTTATTTTAACGTGCATTTTGCAAGTATCATATTTTCACTATGTTGTGCTAATAGTTACCAAGGGCATGTCGAACCAAATAACAAGTGCATGGAAGCTTGTGCACTACGTTGGAGCCATTATAATGCTGCAAAGAAAAACATTACAGCTGAATTATGTATGCAAGCATGTGGAAGAATGAATAAACTACAAAAGGTTTGACCTTTAAAAATGGAAAACCAAATCGAAAAGGAAGAAATAAATGAGTTTTTAAAAATGGTTGGCTAATCAACATATTTGCAAGACAAAAGTTGTTTGGAATGATCAACATACACTAAGACTCGGTCAAAAGATTAACACATAATGGAAAACAATATGTTACAGGGTGTTGAAATGAGTGCAAATGAATATACTACAATAGGGCCACATACATATTAACATACAATGCAAATGGATATATTTTCTTACGCAAGCCAATATAATACAATGGAGTGTGTGGCCACTATAAAACAATTGATCTTGTAACACTATATCAACTCATGTGAAGACACTCTATCAAATTCTCAAATAATGATGATAAAAAGCAGTGGTAAGGTGGTTTGTTAAAACATTTTAGAAGCATTGAGAAATATACCATATATCACGTTGCATTGTAATGATCTGCTTGGGGAACAATGAAATGAGCGATACACTATATTATATGTGTGGAGTGATATTCCTTGCAGTACATTGAGATCTATCTAATGCTACAGTTACAAGGGATTAAGAGAACAATGGAAGATACTACAGGTTGTATTGTGGACATAATACCATTTGCCTTACAATCAAATACCCATCCAAGATTAGAAAATTAGGATACTCACATCAGTGCACAAAATACCATCATGGAGGATACAAATTGCAAAGTGCAGAGCACAGGTGTAGAATTTAGAGCCTATGCCACCGAGTTGTTATAGTGCGACCAAATGCATTGGTGCCAATGCAACTTAGAGAAGAAATATCTACTATTCTACTACTAATATCACACATCAAAACTCTGACAAGTAGGTGTCGATTCATCTTCTAGGGAAACTAAAGGTATCCATGATATAGTGATAACAAGTGAGCAGAAGCAGCAATACAACGATCAAATGGATGTCATTGTAAGTGATCCCTAGTATTTTCTTTGCGATTTACAGGATATGGGGATTCTCTTCTTTTAAGTTTGAAAGATAATAAACTACAACATCTCTTGGGTCACTTTCGAAAGGACTTTGAAGGAGAACCCTTAGTTTTTCTTCATCCTAGAACTCTATCTATCATGGAGAATAATAGTACTAAAAACTTACGTAATAATCCAGTGATGAAGGTATTAACTATTTGATTTACATATGTTAAATTGATTTCATGCAGTGTTTTAAAATAATTGCACATTGTGTGATTGAGAGATTTGACATATACTCTATATTCTATACCCTACAGTCTACAAAAATAAATTTTGACAATCATCTATAGCAGACATAATTGGTAGCTGCAAGCTCAAGAGCATCGTCTTCTCTGCAAATGATGCTTCAACAACCAACAATATATTGTCTGATCATGTTGCAAAAATTCAGGAGATTGTTGTGACTTTTGTTAATGGTAGTAAAGAAATGAAGGACAGCCAGCTTGAAGAAGGAGAAATCCCCTTCGACGAGGACCACAAATCTAACTGTGACCCCGATGTTGCATTTTCCTACATTGTAAGTGCCCACGATGTTCTTTTCTAAATGTACTACAAAGTGATGAAAAGGTCCATAGTTTAATTGTTGCATTCCATTCAACAGCTACATGTTGAAATCACAATGCCTGTGTTAATAATAAACGATCGAATACAAGCCTTGGAATAGTTCCCAGGTCTTTAAATACCATCTTCATATCTAAATGGCTTTTTTGTTGCTAAATATGAAACTACAAGTTCTCTTCTTGCTAGACCTGAGATATTATTTTTTCGGGGTTGATAAAGGATGATAAACTACATAATGTTTTGGGTCACTGTCAAAAGGAATTCGAGGGTGAAATTTTAGCTGAGAATTTGGGTGAGTAGAAGGATGTGGCATCAGCAATGTTTTGGTTGAATAACATACCCGCCTAACCTCGCTCCTCCAGTCGAAGCTGAGAATACCTCCCTAACCTCGCTCCTCCAGTCGAAGCCAGTCCTCTATGCGATATTACCTCCCTAACTCTCTCCTCCCACCTCCTCTGCGATGGTAGATAGGAACCAGACCAATCAAAGCAGAAAATCGAAGCCAATCCTCCGCGCGATATTACCTCCCTAACCCTCTCCTCCCACCTCCTCCACGATGGTTGATAGGAACCAGACCAGTCAAAGCAGAAAACCGAATTTACCTCCATAACCCTCTCCTCCCACCTCCTCCTTGATGGTTGATAGGAACTAGACCAGTCGAAGCAGAAAATCGAATTTGCCTCTATAACCCTCTCCTTTTTGCCTTCCCATGGCCTTCACTAACGTGCTTGGCCCAAAATTTTTTAAAAAAAGATACCTCAAAATATTTGTATTTTTATATAATAAATAAAAACCCACTCACCCCTAGTTATATAGGCAATATAATGTTTTTTTTTATTTTTTTACCCCAATATGAACGCATGTGATATAATATTGGTTTTTCGGTGACACCCCCATGGTTTCAACGCCCTTTTTCTCTTGGAACTTTGGGAGTTATTTCCAATATTAAACCCAAAACAAGACTGATTGGTCATTTATATCTCCCAAAAGTAGTGTTGTTGAACCAGATGCATGCCTTTTTGGGTAAGTTCCATATGGACGATCTTGTTTGCACTACAAGGAAAAGACCCTCTAGTGGATTTTTTTGAGGAACCCCTTATAAAAATACCCCAGACATCTGTTTCTAGCAGAGGTTCCTAGAGGAGGTTGGCGGGTGGAGGTTTTTGTGGATGTATTTCATCCGGCGCTCTTATCACCGTAAAACGCATCGGTGCGTTCAACACGAGAAAGCACTGGTGCCGTTAAAAAATTGGCACACTAGACACCGTGCGCTCCATACACACCCTCCCGGTGTGTTGTATTTCTGTAAAGCACCGGTACTTTACATAACGTGCGCATCAGCGCCTCATAAAAAACACGTGAAAACTAAAACTACCCGGGTCGCCCTTAAACGCACTGGGTCACCAACGCACCAAGCCGCCCTGAAATCCCCGTGGATCAGCGCGGGGTTAAATAAATAAAAAACATTATGGCCAAAAAACCACACAAAACATAGGCACAATGGGAACCGTGCGCTCCTAACACACCCGCCCGGTGCATCATATTCCTATACAGCACCGGTTCCTTACATCTCTACTGCACCGATGCTTCCGAAAACGTGCGCGAAAACAAATACCGCCCGATGTGGAATAAATCAACCACACCGGGGCGCCCATAAACCTCGCGCATTGGCAGATGGTTAAATAAAAAAAATTACAACCAAAAAAATGCACAAAACATTAGCACACCGGAAACCGTGCGCTCCATACACACAACACCGGTGCCTTTAATTACAGAACAACACCGATGCATGTCAAGTCGTCAGCCCTAGTGCCTCATAAAAAGCGCGCGGAATAGAAATCGCCCGGGGCGAGCAGAATGACAGAAGCACACCGGGATCCCCATAAACGTCGCGCACCAGAAAAGGGTTTAAAAAAAATAATAATAAAAATAAAATAAAAAATAAAAAATAAAATAAAATAAAATTGCGGCAAAAAAACCACACAAATCATTGGCTCACCGGACACTGTGCCCGGTGCGTCATATTACTATAGAGCATCGATGCATCACAGAGACGCCACCCCGGTGCTTCATAAAAGAGCGTGAAAACAGAAGACGACCGGGGCGGCATACTGTAAACGTACCGGTACGCCAGTAAAAACCCCACGCACCGAAACAGGGTTTTAAAAAAAAAAAAAAATTACGGCCAAAAAACAACATTTTTCACTTTTGTCATTATTACAAAGCTCTCAAGCACCGGTGCAAGTTATCTTTGTTTGAGCCGCCCTGACATCTGTGCTCCCATTGCACTTATTGCACGCACTGTTGTTGTGCATTGCCACCAATCTCCAACTTGAAATTTATAGAATAGTGAACAAAATTTATTTTGCAAATTCTACAGCCAATATGCCTCCTCGACGGGTAAATGTACAGGTATTTTTCTTGTTTTTCCATAATTAAACCTTTTAGTGGATTAGAATTTCAAAAAACCTTAAAATTACCCATTAAAAAAGAAAAAGAAAAAAATTGTCGCGCGGTGCGCTTAAGCCGTTCGGCTCGCACCGGTTTGTAGTGCTGCCTGTAAATTTACAGGCTGCACTGCAACCGGTGCTAATGGTATTAGTTTCGGGGCGGTACCGCCAAGCGCACCGTGTTATTTTAAAAAACCTTACAAATTGCGGTGTGGTCGTTTACCAGGCCGCACCGTTGACAATGTGGTATCGCGGCAACACGGTGCGTTGACGGAATTATCCGCCCTGGGGCTCATAATGTGGTCAGCACACCGCATACCGCAATTCGACATTGTCAATGGTTCGGCCTGGTAAACTGGTGCTAAGGGTATCCCCACCGATTTTGGGGCAGTACCAAAGGCGCACCGTGTTATGTTAAATTTCCTTATAAAGAGCGGTGTGGTCGGTTACCTGGCCGCAACATTGATGTAGTTGAATAGTGGTGATGCGGTGCGTTGACCGAAATAACTGTCCTGGGATGGCTATTTTTGTCAGTGCATGGCTTACCGTATTTGGCCCACGTCAACGATGCGGCCTTTTACAATACCGCACCGACGACTATGTACGGTGGCAGGAGGGCGGTGCGCTGACTTGGATATACGCCTCGGGGAATATAGTGTAGTCAGCACACCGCCCTCCTGACACCGCACGTAGTGAACGGTGCACTAAAAACATTTTTTAGAGCACCGCCCCCGGTGCGCTGAATATCATTAGGTGCACCGTTGACAGTGCGCTCTGTTGAAAGACGCACTGGGACCGGTGCAGGATTATGTTTTTGGTGCATCGACTATTGGTTTATTTATTTTTTAGAAAATATTTATATACGTATATTTCTAAATACACGTGTCATTTAATAAAATAATTGTGTTTAATATGTCAATCATTCAGAGACGTGAAAGGAGAGAAGAGGGGCAACAACAACAACAACATGTGGAACAGTATAACATGGTTCACCTGTGGGAGGCAAGAGAGAGGGAGAGAGATGCATACCCTCGCCCTATTACAACAGCGACACAGGGGCTCCTAAGGGAGGTAGGCCTCCTCAAGTTCTATGAGGAGGCTACTTCCCTAAAGTCCCATAGTTTGTTTTTGAGACATCTTATCCGAAGGTGGAATGCCTAGCGACAGGCTTTTCGGGTTGGTATCAATGAGTGGTACACGCCCACTGAGGAGGATGTATATTTTATTACAGGGCTATCGAGGAGAGGGGTGGATATTGTAGAAATTTGAATAACTGTTAAATTATTCACCGAGATTATCCTGATCACACACTATTTGAGCTTCATGCATAATACATAACCTCTTCTACTATTGATCATTAATTGCGGAAATATAAACAATCGCATGCTCACATTAAAACCATAAACAATCACACATATAAACACAGTATTTATGGGAAAGCTTAAAGCTGAAAAACCCCAACTATCTGTATATTATAATGATAGAGATCATGTAACAATCATTGTACAAACTCCTCACAAGCTCTCAGTACAATCTCCAATTGTTACACACTACACAAGCTCAGATCTAGTAAAACACATGCTCCAATCTGCTCCACCTGTTAGCCTGCCTCTACTGTGCAATCCAAGATGAATAATGGCCCAATCTGAGTTCGAATCCACCTGGTATGCACTGCGCAATCCTCATTGGCATCTCCATCAATGTGTGGTGCAAACTCATGCACCAGTATGGTCACAACTGATAGTCACACTTGCTCTTTCACCTACCTCTTCACTAGTCTCCACTGAAACTGTCCATGCGCTGAAGTTAACTGATGTATTCTTTAGTTGATTTATGAGTTAATAATAAGTGAATTAATTAATAATTAATTTACACCACTTTCACTAGTGCATCAATCAGTTATACTAGATACAACTAGCTCAACTATGTTTAACTGAGTTAAACTAAACACAACTCCATTAACTCCTCAATCAACTCAGCCAAACTCTATCACCTGAGTTCTAACTGAAGTCTCCATGCAATAGCTCCACTAAACCCTTAGGAATAGCGTAATTCCTTTTGTCAGCTGCATGTGCCACATCTGTGCACTTAACTGAAGTGCTCTAAGAGGATAAGATAATGTTTAGAGTCCAAATATTATTAAGAGCTAATAATATTCGACATATCTATTTTTAGACTGGCAATCTAAAAATAGATTTTTCCCAATATGTCTAAAAATAGAAGTCCATCTATTTTTTCCGACTTGACCAACCATCCACAAATAGCATCCTGCAACTCATAGAACATGATCCATAAGTCTAAAAATAGACATAGTCTAAAAATAGACTTTGTGCCAAAAATAGCCTGCGGGCCCACTTAGTGAAGGCGAATTCTTTCCACTAAGCTCATCATCTTGTTGCATTCTCAACAGATTTTCCCTCGTTCCCCGAGGTTCCAGTTGGCTGTGTGGCAGGGAGACAGTTAGTTTACTCCCAGAGATACATTGGAGCACATTTAGTATCTCCTGTATAATTTCAAGTCGGTGGAGGGCAGTTACGTATTGGTGTGTTTGGTCATGAGGAGGTCCAGTGTCTCTCACTTATCATTTCGACCATTTCGCACAAAACGAGTGATGGGAAATGCATTAGTTGCTCGCTTTTATATTATGTTGATTCTTTACTACAGCGGCCATGACTTGTCAAGTGGTCTGCCATTTTTTTGTGGCAGTTCTGTACATCATTAGATAGATGTCATGCTCATGCACAAGGGACAGTCAACTTCCCTTTTGCTTCAAAGTTTTTTTGTTTATTTTTTGAGAGGTTTCCAAAGACGAGACCTAGTTTTCTTCGGCAGCCTCGTATGCCGGTTATTGAGGCACATATGCACATGTGGGGGCAGATGATGCCCAAGAGGGAGGAGAGTATTTTTCCAGCAACAATATCAGATGATGCACTGGAGTTGCTAGCCAGTGTTGATGAGCATCCCTTCATTATGGTCCCCTGTCCTTATGCGGGGTTGGATTGGAGAGGGTGTGCCAACATCCTCTTCACAGCTGGTGAGCCTCCAAATGATAGAGGTAATATTAATGTTTTATTTAAATTTATTCTAACATGTTCTTTAACTTGTTTTTATTAAATTGTGTAATGAAATTGTCTAATTATTGTTGTGTACTTGTATATATTTTGCGGGCATTGGCTCTTTTGATGGTGAGGAGATGCCGCCGCCACCACTTGATCTAGGTGTGGATCCTGATGATCACGATGAGGGCATGCCAGATGCCGAGGATCATTAGGAGGTCGGTGTAGATCAAAGACCTGCTCTTGCTGGTGCACTGGTGCGCGGTCGACTTGGTGATGCTAGATACAGGATGGAGTTGGTCGACCAACTCATTTCATTGATTGTTGAGGCGGGCATCATACCCGCTCATTACAGAGACATAGAGGCCGATGATAGGCTATTATGGATGTGGAGAGGCATGGCGCGTGACATGTACAGCCTGATGCAGCATGTTATAGGAGTTACGACAGCTTTTACGCGACTGACGAGGACTGTAGCACGTTACGATCGAGCCGCAACACATGATGGACAGTCTGCAAGGCACAACATACCATCATCTAGCAGGAGTCATCATGGAGATGAGGCTGGACCATCGGCCACTAGAACTGATATTGATGTTGTACTACCACCAACTGATCCATGACATTTATATTACAGTTGTATATTTTTAACATTATTCAGTTATATATATATATATATATATATATATGGTCCATGTATTTTATGTTCATGTTGCAGTTGTACTTAATTTACATGTTGGTGATCATCATGATGTGTATGTTGTTAGGTCATGTTAAATATGTTCATTTAATGTGCAACTTGCAAATAGATGTATTGTATGTGATAGCATGAGTTATTTGACATGATATGTATATTTGATGTTTGTGTTGTGATGATGTTAATATATGATGTTAATTTTGTTTTGTTAGATGATCATAATCACGATGATACAGTTAGCGATTTTGCAGAATGTCTTTTTTAGTCAAATTTGATGTTTGTACAATGGTTTTTTGTAATTTTTTAATTTGTAAAACTTTAATTGTATATATGTAAAATTCTAAAATTGTAATTGTACGTGAAATTGTATAATTTTAATTGTAATTCTAATTCTAATTATAATTATAATTGTAATTGTATGTAAAATGTTTGTAAAATTTTAATTGTATTAAATGAATTTATTAAAATTTGTAAATTTGTAAATTTTAAATAATTGTAAAATAATAAATCTAAAATAATATGATTTATTGTAACATAATAAAGTTTAGAAAATAATGCAAATAAATTCATGTACTTTAGAATTATCATTATTTTATTATGATCTTAGATACAAAAATAAAAGAATTAATTTATACAGTACGCCATTGTTTTAGAGATCAACATATTTAATGCAAATTATCAAGTGAATTATTGATTTTAACATTAACACAATGCAAATTACCAATTAATTCAAAATACATATTATATTAATATTTCGAAAAACTCATCTTAAAAAGTATAAATATTGATGAAATAACACATGTACCATATCACTCTCAGTTCTCATGATCACCCTCATTATCTTCTAGCTCGCATGGCATGATAACACTATTGTTCTCAAAAATATGTTTTTGATCTAGGGTCATGTGTCAATACGAACCACCAATACCTATCCCACACATCTGGGTAAAAAAGCAAATGGTTGCAGTGTTTGGGGAAAACGGGGCTCCTTAGCTTCATCCCACATCTTTCTAGAGTTGATACATATCAGCCTACTATCACGATCTTCCTTTACATTATTCCGATCAAAGGTGTCCCACCACTTGCACCTAAAAATAACACATTGGAAAGAAGAGAAATCCACTTCAATGATCTCTTATATTTTTCTGACGTAACCTAACATCCCTCGTACTAAGTTTTGATCACGGTGGCTAGATCGATTATATTGATCGAACTCGAATTCCACTCCACAGTCATGTGTGATGTTTCCAACAACGTCATTTTCTGTGCGAAAATGGTGTCCATATGCCCACATAGATGGGAATAAATGCACCTATTATAAAAAAGTTTAAAAAATCATAGTGTCATGTGTCTTATAATAACCCAACAGTTAAAATATGAAATGTAGATGTCTTAATATAAGTTTCAAATTTACATATAAATTAAAAATATTATTACCGAGTTGCTGCACCCAATCCCTATGTTTAGCGCATCCCTCTTCAAAGACGCGGCACCCATCGTATACCGTATTTCTTCGATTGTCAACAACCTAAATCAATAAAAATATTTTTGTATATTTTTTTTTAAATGATTGGGATGAAAGTAATAATTTTCGCCTATTCAACCATCCTAACTTTTCTCATTATCCCATTTCATCATGTTTTAAAATCAGGACAATGCGATTCCACAGTTTGTGGCCGTTCGTAATAGTAAAGAACAAATTTAAATACTGCTTCAACTTACATTTCATCAAGAAATCAAACCAAATATTATATAGTACTTAGAGATCAAAATATACATTATATTTAAGTTCAACATGAATATTAATTACTTTTTGTAAATTTGAAAAATTATAAGTTGCTTACTCTTTATTAAGTGTTTTTTTCCACTCGTTTGGAGCAACTCTCCTTCTCTTTTGTCTTCATCCATTTCATCGTCCCAAATCACCGCACCCGGTCTTGTTGTCGATCTGCTTGATGTACTCACTGGCATAATAGAAAGACTCATATGATATGTACCCCTCTGCCACAGACCCCTCGGGTTTTTCCCTTTGTCAAACAAAACCTTTCAATTTCTTCATGTACGTCTCTAAGAAGAACATCCAACGATAAGAAACAACCCCAAATAATTCAACCTCATCTACCATGTGGATTAGAAGATGAACGTGTAAGTCCATGAAACTCGTCGACAGTTCCTTCTCAAACATACAAACAATCTCAACTATCTCTTGACGCCACCGTGGAATGCTAGCCACATGAATCTCCTTTGATGTGATCCAATCTACAAATGCAAATAATTTAGATATGGCACGTCCTATGTCTTGAGGGAATTCATGTTTCACACACCCATGCACGAACAAAGGATAATGACACTGCAAAGTTATAAACACGTGCAATAATATACAAAATTGGTTATGTTTTATGATACCCGCATGGGATAAAATTTATTAATATAACAAATAATAAAATCATGTTTTTGACATTATACGTACTCTTAGAACATTCAAATGTTCATGTGATTTCAACCCCGACAAATGGTCATCCACGGTGAATCAGCGCCGTAGTGAAGACCCGTATGAAGTTGGCACCCTCATATCCATTATAACTTCCTTTGCCAAAGATATATCATCTTTTTTTAAAATCCATGGGACATCACCTTCTTTGAAAAACCATGAATTAGAGGGACCGACGCCTGCCTTTGATCTCGTACTTTCTAATCGTCTTGGCTAATGTTTCTTTTTAGTTTTTGAAGTAATAAGATCTTTCCTAACAGCCAATGTGTCACTTTGTTTCGATGATATGTGCCTCCATAAAGAAGATGAAACATTTTTAAATATATGCATGGGATCTAATAAGTGGGCAATCTTAAGATGCTCCCAATATGGTAAGTCATAAAAGATAGATTTTCTTTTCATCCCAATGGGAAATTTCTCAACATAGGTGTCGAAGAAATCTGGATCATTGAACATAGGCTCCCCATTTGAATCGAACATTTCTATGAACTCCTTCTCCTTCTCTCTCTCATATGCTCTAAGCCATTCATCTGGTGTCATTATTCGAGGCCTTTGGGTTCTCTCTCGTTTACCATCGAAAGCGGATGTTGCTCTTCTGTAAGGGTGTTCTTCTGGTAGGAATACCCTGGAGCAATCATACACTGGCTTTCGTAGGTCCTTGGACCATCTAGCTTTCAGAGAAGGTCCACAACATTCACATCCAAAATACCCCTTTGTTACAAGACTTGCGAGATTATATTTGTATACATTAATTAATATGCATGGCACGTTAAAGAATATCATGAAGATTAGAACAAATATTACAACAAATTAAATAACTAATATGTGAAAGAATATTGTTACATATATAAACAAATTAATAAATTAAACATGTAATTTACCAGAGCAAACTCCTAAGCCTGGATAATCATGTGTCATGTAAGCACATATACCATACAACGTAAAACTCCTCTCTATTGTGATGGGTCTTGATACATCGTATACATTTACCCCATCCCATAATTCCTTCAATTCATCTACCAGTGGTTGTAAGTGGACATCCATATTTTTCACTTGTCTTCTACCAGGGACTATGAGAGCCAACATAAGATGTTCATTATTCACGGAAAACCATGGGGGGATATTTTTATTGATCACTACTACAGGCCAAACAGAATAGTTGGTGTTCTGGAGGGAATATGGGTTGATGCCATCCATGGCTATGCTGAGTCATAGACTTCGTACTTCATCCTTGAATTTTTCGGGCCATGTATCCTCTATATGCTTCATGGCTATTGAATCAGTTGGGATTCACATAACTCCCAACTCACTTCTATATGAGGCACGAAATCCCTGTAACATAGCTAATTTTTTGCAACGAAAGAGCCTTTGAATCCTTGGGATTATAGGCATGTGCCTCAAAACCTTAAAAGGAGGACCAGTACGTGATTTACCCTTCTTTTTTAATTTATCATACCTGTCATGCCACATTTTGGACACGTCTCTTTGTCTGCATATTCTCCTCTATGTAGAATACAATCATTTTGACATGCATGATATGTTATGTACTCAACACCCAACATTTTCAACAATTTCTTTGCCTCTTCGCAGCTACTGGGCAAGACATTATCACTCGGAAGAACCATATCTTTGAATAACTTGTAGTTGGTGATCATGGAAAAATATATTAATAAATGTACATTAATGTCGATATAATTATTAACGTTCATAAAATTTACCATTTTTAATGTTCATTGTAGTGTATTGATTATATTTCAAATTTATATAAGGGGAGTACTTTATGGTAACTTACCTCAAAAGTTTCGAGAAACGTGCATTCGACAAGCCAAACTTTGCTTTCAATTTGTATAGTAACATCATTGTCCCAACTGGGTAGCCTTTGACTGACTGCCAGGTCCAAAGAGAGGAGTGGTGGAAGCAAATTTAAGGCTTTCGAAAAAGGTGTCGATGATATGAGCATCATCCCCTAGCTGATCATCATTTTGGAATGCATCTAACAACATTATCTCCATGGCAGTCGTATCCCTTAATTAATCATCCATACCAACCTCTATTTGATTGCCTCCATTGCTAGCTTGTGAATAACTACTATTGTTGTAGTCATTCCTAATTGGTGAATCTGGACATAGTGGGAATTGAATCGGTGGTTGATTCAACCATTCTTGGTATCGTTTCTCTCTGATTTTTTCTCTTAATTCGGTCTTCTCTTGATTTGACATTGTCGTGGGGTGCAACGGAAGATGGTAGGTAGGTCGTTCATCACCACTAGAATCCTAAAAAAAAACAAAAAACAAAAAAAAATTGAACATGATTAATACAAAATATATGATATCAATTAATAACCACGTTGACAATATTGCATGATTATAAATTGGTTTGACGTTGAAATAATTACATATTATTAATCAATATATAAACCAAACAATTATAATTATTATTACCATCATTGTCCCAAGATTGTGGCTAGAAGATGCAATATTGTTACAATTGGCAGGGTGAAGCGACTGTCCATTTTCATCTACTAAATGCGTCTTGCGGTATGCAGCTCCTCATAGGAACTTCCGACGTTTTGGAGCAGTTTGAATATTTTGTACATCTGAACTCGATGTTGAATCTGCATGAACCTGCAAATTTGTATACATTCTAAATTTAATTAAGTTGTGCATGTTTAACTGCATGGATAAAAAACATAAATTCAATTAAACAGTGAAAAAATAAAGAAAATCTGAAGTAAATATTACGTCTCCAGATGGATAGGGAGAACTCCGCGATGGACTTTGAGAAATATTATGGAACGAGCTGGATTTTGAAGAATTTTCCATTCCATATAATATATGATATTTTCTCCCTAAATTTGAGAAAAACAACAATAAATTTTAGTGCACAAACCTAAATGTAATTTCGGTGCGTAATGTACATATAACCGCACTAGTGCGTTTTTGGTATTGCGCACCGGTGCCGTTTTATAACAAGACGCCCCGATGCGGTTTGATTAAAGGATGCACTGCTAAATGAATAACCGCAAATAAAAAAAGCGCAACCCTATTTTCTTTAAGTGAAAAAAAAAGGCAGTAAATTGAAAAATGGGTGGCAAAATATTATCGAAAATATAATTTCATAAAACATTTCTTTAAATACTAAACACTTTTGATTATTTCACTATTTTTGCAAAAAAATTCAACCAAAGATTTGCAGGATACATACCTAGAGCACAAGAGCACTGTGGAGCAGGGAAATATGTTTGAACAGAAGTATTCAAACAATCATAATTCCAAACCTCTGGTAATTCAAACCTTATACCATAGAATTTCAAACGATGTGAGTAAAGTTTATTGTTTTTTTGTACTTTTTTCTGCAGTTTTTTTATGTGGTAAAAGAAAAAATCAAAGTCTATTGTTTTTTTTACTTTTTTTGTAGTTTTTTTTATGAAGTAAAATAACAAAATCAAATTTTATTATTTTTTTTTACTTTTTTTCTGCAGTTTTTTTTACCTTTTCTGCAGTTTTCACAAACAAAATAAAAAAAGAAATCCATTTTTAAAAACAAAACCCTATATTCTTTTTGTTTCTTAATTAGGGCTTTTCAATTTAGATTTATAGGGTTTGTATAGTCATAATACATTCAACCCATGGGACGACTTGCATAGTCGGATCCCAATTCATGTTGGCCCTTGCGTCAATCTAAAAAAAAAAAAAAAATCGTCAGTGTGACCTGCGTAACATAGCGCACCGGTGCGCTCTGTTATATCAGCGCACCGCAAAAGTACAGTGATAAAAAATAAAAAATAAAAAAATAAATGTTTTTATCAGTGCGCCATATGTAACATATGGTACCGGTGCCCTATTTCACTATGGCGCACCGCAAACGTGTTGTTTACAAAAAAAACCATTTTAAAAACAAACCCTTTTTTTTCTGCCCTTTCTTCTCCCTCTTTCTGTGATTTCAGAATTAGGGCTTTTCAATTTATATTTATAGGGTTTGTATTGCTAAATATAAGCCTAATACATCCAACCCATGGGAGGACCTGCATAGTCGGATCCCTATCCATGTCGACCCTTGCGTAAATTTAAAAAAAAAAAAAAAATTGTCGGTGTGCCCTATGTCACTGAGCACACTGGTGCACTCTATTATCCTAGCGCACCGCGCAAGTATTGATAAAAAAATTATCTCAATGCGCCATTTTTAAAATATGCAGCTAGTGCGCTATTATATTATGGCGCATCGCGAACGTTCTATTTTGAAAAAAAAAAAAAAAAAAACCTTACCTTCTTTTTATTTCTGCCCTTTCTTCTCCCTCTTTCTATGATTTCAGAATTAGGGCTTTTCAATTTAGATTTATATCGTTTGTATTTATAAATATAGACCTAAGACATCCAACCCACGGGACGATTAGCATAGTCGGATCCCAATCCATGTGGGCCCTTACATGAATTTAAAAAAAAAAAACAGATTTTTTTTATTGGTACATCTTGCGTAAATAATGCATCGGTGCTCTGTATTTTCTAAGCACACTGCATAAGTAACGTGCTAAAAAAATAATAAACAAAAAAAAAAAAATTATCGATGTGCCATATGTAAAATATGGCACCGGTTTATGCTACAAAAATTAACACTCGACGATTTTTATTATTTTATCATGGTTAACTGATGCGGTGATTGACATGTAACGCACTGGTGCTCCTTGTTGACATAGACAGCTACGCACCATCATCGGTGCATACACCATGAATGGCGCACCGGTTTCTTGCGAATTTTTTTTTTACTTGAAAAGTTGATAATTTATTTATAAATATATTAATGAATAATATGGTACAGGTTTGAGATTGATAAAGAAATGACTGATAAGAGATCAAGTAAAAAAAAATACTGATAACACATCAAGAAAAGCAAAAAAGGCAAGTTCTTTGTAAATTTTTTACAAAAAATATTATTTTTGAACTATATGTAAGTTTAACTAATATGTGTTGTTTACTGTGTATCATGCAAAGCCACAAAATGACAAAGCTCGATAAGATTATTTATGATCTAGGACCAGAAGAGCGTAAAATCTTGATGGAAAAATTGCAAAAGGATAATCATGTGAATGAAAAAATACTATTGATCCAATATGAATTTCTTTTTTTAGTTTTCATTAATAATATAATTAAATTATTAGATAACATGTGTGAAACAATCTATTAATTCACATTTGTTTAATGTTCTACAGGGACCAACAACTCTGAAAAGGAATGTTGTTCTAAGAAAAGAAAAAAATAGAACATGCAAATGAAAATGAATTGCTCCTTAGCTCATCTGAAGTGGTGCTAGAGATTCACGAAAGGGGGAAAAACTTTTACAAAAGTTTGAGAGATCTAGTGGAATGAATGTATAGACGTTATTTTCACTTACAATACAAAAACCAATACAATGATTCCAAGAACCAAATTTTATCTAAACTACAGGAAGAGTTTCCAGAGAATTGGTCAATGAGACATGTCAGACTTTTAATGGCAAAAACGTACAACAAAAAAAAATAAAAAATGAAAAAGTAATATTCCTTTAGATGTTTGTCTAGAATTATTTATAAATATCACTTTTGTTATACTTACTTTTCATATATCAATATAAAAATCAAATAGTTTATTGTCATGTTAGATTTTCAGGAAGATTATGAAATCTCAAAAGATGAACGAGCTGATATCAAAAATATGCCAGTAGGAATGTCCAAAAAGGTGTACAAGGATATGGTCAAAGAAATGGACAAAATTGCATCGCAGGAGGAGCCATCTCAACAACAACGTGCTTCAAATGTAATATGTATTCATTAAAGTTTTCTATCATTAGGTACAATAAATAAACAATTTAGCATTAAATATTAATTTTCAAATATTTTCTTGCAGAAAAGAAAAGAAAATGGAACCCATTCAGCACATAAAACATGACGAAAAGGAATAAAGGATTGATATCTAAGTTTGTGAGTAATTGTTACTTCCTTATAACAACTTAACTAGATTTCATTTTTGTAATTTTTAAGTTGTTTTACAAAAATCATCGTTGAATGTCTTCAAACAGGTGCTAACATACAAAGAAGAACCGTTTGAGGAATTGATTGAAATTGGGTTAAATATGGGTTGTGAGTATATGTTGGCATATCAAAACTTAATTGTGGAATTTGTAAGCATCTATCAATCTTGTTTTACTTAGCTCCGTCTATAATTAATAGAAAAAATAAATATTAAATATTAAATATATGATTTGTTATGGGGTATAAAACTTGCAGGAAACAAAGTATGGCACTGCGCCAACAGATCAAATTTTGAAAGATGGCATGTTACATGGTTTTGAAAGAATGTATATAGTTTATGAATCAATTGTTGCATTGGTACGTCATTTCTTTTCGATTTACATTGATGTATATTATTTAATATTGCAATTTTCATTATTCTCACCAATGTATATACACTCATTACAGTTTATTTTTATGTTTGTAGATGGAAGGTGAAGAAGAAGAAAGCAATCAACACCGTGAACAAAAAATTCCTGAAAATAACCCAAGTCATGGAAGTAGCTCTAGCAGTGACAGCAGTTCAAGTGAAGAATGATGATCACTGTTTGGATATCAAAGCAAGGCATTGTATTTTTTGAAAAAATGTCTGTGAAATCAGACATTTTCTCTAATGTAATGGACATAGTGTCCCAATTGAAAGATAAAGGGATACCAATAACTGTCCCATTTTGTATGACAAAGAATGTCTTATTCATATATATATAATAAATGTTTTAATTTATTATATTGCATTCTCTATTGTCGCTATTGCATTCTCCATTGTCATTCTCAAATGCACTAATAAAAATTTAATTCATATGAATATTGTTATAAGATATATATGTGTCGACTTTTGATGAATAATGAATTTTAAAAAACCACAATAATTATGATATGATATAACAAATTAATCCAAACATCACATTCAAATGCATTAATAAAAATTTAATTAATATGAATATTGTTATAATATGTGTCGACTTTTGATGAATAATGAATTTAAAACAATCACAATAATTGCACTGTCACAGGTCGATGTTTCTCAAAAATACAAAATGAAAACCGGTGTGCATATTCTTATACCGGTGTGCTTGTATTCTTCAGCGCACCGGTGTGTTTTTACGACCTATGGGCACCACACAAATACCAAAACCAGTTAAAAATATCGAGGCGTTTGTGCGGTACAGCGCTCCAGTGCTTTTATGTTTATATACACACCAGTGTCATTTTACGACCTATTAGCACCGCATGAATACAGATACCAATTATAAATCTCGATGTGTTTGTGTGATACGATGCACTGGGGCATTTTTGTGTCTATACGCACCGGTGCATTTGGACGACCTATAGGCACCGATACTGCGCACCGGGGCATTTAAGTGTCTATATGCACCAGTGTATTTGTATGACATATTTGCACTGCACGAATACCGATACCAATTATAAATCTCGGTGCATTTGTGTGAAAGGGTGCACCGATGCGTTTCTATAAGTCTACGCATCGGCGCGTTGATACGACCTATGGGCACCGCTCAAATCCCAAGGCCAATTAGAACGGCCCCGTGCGTTGTATCACCAACACTACCCCCCGTGTTTTTTTATACCTTATCGGCCTGGTGTATTCTTCTTCGATTTCCCCGGGGCGCCTTCTACATATGCACCAGTGCATTAAAGCCTGATTAGTGAACTGAGGAAAAAAAAACATCCGTAATAACCTCCAGTCACCCATTTTTTTTAGTTTTGTTGAATTTCCGTTAAAAGCTCGCCAAAACCTCTGTAACCATAAACATATGTGGTGGCATATGTTTTTTTGACAATTTTGGCCAATTTTATAACACTAAAAACCTCCTTTATAACCTCCACTAGAGGGTCTTTTCCTTGTAGTGTTGGGAGAAGGATGAGTGTATGAGTTGCTAAAGAGAGATGTTCCTTCTGTATTTCCGTGCCAAATTTTTTTATAGATATTCGAGACTTCCTGAAGCCACTTCCACCAAATTTTGGCTCTAAAAATTGTTGCCTGTATTGATGGGTCTCTTAGACTAAGGCCTCTCTGTAGTTTGGACTTGTAGAGTTAATCCCATGCGAAAATGCACCATTTCTTCTCCAATTTGGATCCATCCCAAAGGAAGGAGTGTTGAATGATGCAAATGGAGGTAAGGGCCATAAGAGTTGAGAAAAGATACATGGGAAGTGCTTGCAAAACTGATTTAAGAATGATTAATTAACTTGCCATATTGAGCGAGTGAAAAATCTAGCATGTGCTCTTATTGTTGATTTCTATGACGATGTTTTCCCATGAGCTTCATTTAAGGGAACTATCAACCAAGGGACTTCAATGTACTTGGACGGTAGTTTACTTATTTGAAAACAAAGAATACTTACGGTGTGGCATTGTACATCCAACGAGGTGTTGAAGAAGAAATATAGTGATTTGGCCTTACTGATTTCCATATTAGAGGCAATGGAAAAGCCTCCAAAATTTTGAGAGTCCTTAAGCTTCTTGGATTATTGGTACACTCATAATTAATGTGTCATCCATGAATTGTTGATGTGAGCGAGGGAGGTCCTCTTCAAATAATCTTAGGCCTTTGATATTTTCCTCCGAAATAGTTGACTTGATGGCTTGGGCTAGGCTTCGATGGAAAAAATGAAGAGAAACGAGGACATTGCAATAAAGATGGCCATACTCGTGGAAACATCAGTTATAGCGAAATGGTATGCACTCATAATCCAAGGTTTGTTTCCAAAGTTGACCTTGGTAGTAAATATCAATGGATTCTAGGAGAGACTTTGAGATATTCATGTAAACATAGATGTGAGCATTGGAAATGTACCTATCTTGTCTTGTGGCTTCGAAAGCTTTAAAAAAGTGCCTCGAAACGTTGTTAATTCTTGCTAGTATCTACTCATCCCAAAATTCTCTTGGTAAAGAGTACATTCTGATTCAAATTAGAGTCGTTGTGAAGACTTCCTTGTTTGGGAAAAATCTCTCTGTCCAAAATCAAAGATATAGTCTCGCAGAGTTGAAGAAATAAGGGTTGTTTTAAAATATACAAGTGTGAACTTTTATGTTTGCAAAGATAACCGTGAAAAATCCCTTTGCTCCAAGTTCAAGCTTGATCTACCCTTTTGGTGTCCATTTTTGCTGATCCAATAAGATAGTGCTCTTTTCGATGGCCAAATTCTAATGAATTTACCAATTAGGGAGCAATCTCACATATACTTGATGTATTTGCCAAATCAAGTTGAGTGAACTTCAATTTTTGGGTCTGTGGCTACTTTGGGGAGGAAACTACCCAGATTCTACGACTAATCGATGTGGAATGTGATCCAGGTGGCTCTAGAGACACACAGGACAAAGAGGGCTTATGACAGCTCAAAAAGAAAATTTTTTGGATTGCTCTCGAACTAGATTCAAGTTTAAGATATCGTCGTCCTGATCGCAACAGTGCGAACAGTTCATCAAATCGAGCTCGTATGCAAAAGTTAGAAGCAGTCAAATTTCCAGGGTTGACCGAGTGACATGGCAGGTTAAGGAGGACACAATTTGAACGAAATACGGTCACCGAATTCCGACCAGCTCTGGTCGGATTCCAAGAAAAATTGTGGGACACTTAAAATGACTCCTATGGCCTATTTTCAAATTTTTTAAAAATGGCTATTTGTTTTAATAAAAACAAAAAAAGATATTAAAAAAAGGGGTGGCAGGCCACCACCCCTGCCACCCCACCGCATACTATATAACAAATTAAAAGTAATTTTGGGCCAGCGGCCATGACCCCGCCGGACCCCACGACACCCAACCATATTATAACAAATGGTGGGGTGGTCGGCAGTCAACCCCGCCACCCCAACCAAATGCTCCCATAATATATGTTGTTGTTATGATTAAAACCACACCATATATTATATGACACTGGCGTAGACAGGACCGACGGGGGTCGAACTCGCCTGAACCACGTGGGTCAGTCCCCGAGCAGGTAGTCCCACAGTTAAAACAATCGTATCATATGCTATAACATATAACAAACACCACCATTCAACGTATTTGCAGTCGGTTGGTTGGACAGGCTACCCAATGCAGACCCGACCCTCCTCAAAATCTAAACGTGCCATTTTAAAAAAAAAATTGTAAGCCATTATTCTGAGAGGGGATGGGGTTTGACCACCCAACCTCCTCCCAATCAATTCGAAAATTTACCACTAGGCCAACAACCTTTGCTTTGGAAAACACCGTCCGAAAAATATATTTAAACCCATATTTCTCAAATGCGTGAGGGCAGATGCAGCAAGGATGGGCATGCAGTTCGAGGAGAAGCTGATGCAGCATATGGCACAATTTTCGAGAAAAAATAAATGTTTGATGCCAAGGGAATATTTTGATCCCAAGGAGGTAAAATTTTCAGAATGTATTAAACTTTATATGTAGTTTAACCAAAATTTTGCAAGGAGTGTGATGGTGCACCCAGATTTTCCTTTTGAGTAGCGGTTTTGCAGATTCCCTGTGGAGGAGAATCTTTACGAATCTTGAGGGAATCTTTCATATTCCTTAGAGGCTGAAATTTGTCGGTGTCAAAATGAGGTCAAATTTATACTCATTCTTCTCGAAATTTCGCAAGGATATCAATGGTGAGACCAGATTCTAGTTTTTAGTTGCATATTTCTAGATTCCCTATGGAGAAACATCTTTGAGGAATCTATGGGGAATCTAAAAGATTCCCTAAGACCCATATTTTCACTTTCTCAGAATTCAACAAATTGACAGTTGATCCTACACCTCTCAACGACATGAGTTCAGCGGTGCAGTCTGATTTCCCATCTAAGCCTTATGTTTTTCAGCCACTTTTCAAAGTGGAGTTGTAGGTGTCAGCATTCAATGTGTGAGCAGTCATTTTCAGGATATTTGATACCACGAGATTGATGGTATAGCCAGATCCAACAGTTTATCATCCTTATCTTCAGATAGCTCCAGGATGTGAGGTATATGCAATGTGATCATGTACTTCTTTGTCTCTTTGCTATGAGATGCATTGTGTTGTGTAGATCCCTATTGATGTTTGATGTGGGATTTTGTTTTGTTCTTGATGTGAGATTTAATTTCTATCATGGATTTGTTACATTGTTTGAGATCCCTTTGTTGCCATGTTAGGGGGATACTCATTGTCACCATGTATGTTTGATTGAGATCCCTTTGTTACCATGTTCGGCGGGATACTCATAGTCATCATCCATGTGAAATTGTCATACTGATAGGAGTCCTTTTTCTAAATGAGATTTCTTGTAGTGGAAAATCTCGTGGAGAGGTCTAGCCACTCCTGCGTGAGGGCATTTTCCTTGTACGAGAGAGAAAACACCATCTGTACATCATCACTATTGACAACACTTAATGTAGCGGCCTACACCACCTTGACAGTTGACACCGAGGCCTGGAGACGTAGACCCTCCTGGATGAACTCCGTTATCAATCTCTTATGTTGCTAATGCTTGTTATGTTCCTCTTATTTACAACATGCATATATTCATTTATGTTCATTAATGCTTTGAATAAATGCAATTATAACACATCATCCGAAGTAAACGGTCTTGGTTAAGGGTATCAGGAATTTACCCAAATCAAGTGGTATCAGAGTGGTCTTCTTGCTGATTTGGATTGCAGGCATGAACCATTGAACGTTCGTTGGGTTGAGCAATGGAGGATGTCAAATACATGTACGAGACCATGCTCAGGGAGTCCGAGAAAGCGGACATGTTGTACGAAGCTTATGAGAAACAAGCAGTAGATAACACTGAGTTGAAAACGCTTCTACAGGAAGAGAAGGAGGACAAACATCAATTGGAGCTTCAATTGCAAGCCACGACAGAGGCATTGGAGGAATTGAAGCGCAACAATGAAATTCTTCAAGCAGATCATGAGCCATTAAAGACACTCCTATAGGAAGACAAGGAGGAGAATCAGTGATTACAGCTTCAGCTACAAGTTGCGACAGAGGCCTTGGAGGAAGTGAAGCTCAACGAAGGCTTAGAGAAGCCTTCTTTGCCTTCTTCACATGTTTCGAAATTGACAACTGAGGTAAAAAATGTTGATTTCTCTTCGGTTTCTTCACATGATATCATTTCTGTTGGAAGTGTAGAGGTACCCATTACAACAACTGGCATGAGACTCCTCACCAAGATGGGTTACAAAGGAGGAGGACTTGGCATTCGTGGCCAAGGCATAACCCAACCATTGGAGGTTGTGTAGAGACCTCACTACGCAAGTTTGGGATACACTGAAGGAGGATGTTTGAAGTACATCAAACGCAAACAGACATTGTTGAACTCACCAGGGAAGAGGATTGATGGGAACACTTCGCCATCATCCCATGGTAGTGCATGTTGTAGTGAAAGAGCTGAGGCAAGCTCTCATCACCATGAGCGCACCAGAGACCACTAGAGAAGGTATAACAAGTCTCACTATTCTAGAGTTCATTTTTATTATAAGAATGTTGCTAATCATGGTTGTAAATCATGGCATCGAAAAACTTTTTATTTTTGTGGTTTACATAACCATGTCATTTCTAAGTGTTGGAAAAGAATGGCAGCACAAAGGAGGATGAGGCGTGAAAAGCCTTCTCCATAGCGGAAAAAGAAAATGGTTAAGTGGGTCTGGAGGAAGAAGACCTTTTGCAGCCAATGCAACCAAAGTGGTCATCAAAGAGCCATGTGTTTGAGGCTCCATCCATAGCAGCACCTTAAGGACATAGCGTAGGTACATAAACCAGTCGAAAGAGATGTTCGACCAACAAACGTGCCACAGGGAGATGATCCATTCACTTTGATAAGTTAGAGATGGTTTTTCTAGATGTGATAGTGTGTCATGGTCGTGTTTGTAAATCATGTGTTGCATTTTTAACAACAAAAGTGATGATGTGTTTTTTCATCGCTTGTTTAGCAACAAAGATATTTTTTGCCTTGTTTTGTAAATCATATGATGCATTTCTTTCATGTAAAAGTGATGATGTGTTTGTCGTCACTTTGGAATGTGACAATGATGTTTTTGGTCTTGTCATGATAGCTAGGGTGTGATTTCCATTTGATGTAAGCTTGACCACCAAGTATGTGTTATAAACTCGTGGCAAGTATGGAAATACTTGCATAATTTGAACATGTAATTTGCAGGAGATTGCACTACAGGTTTGCAGAGGATGCAGGTGTCGGCTCATCGCTTAAGGCTCCGAAGAACAAAGGTGAAGGAGATGGAAGGGTGACCTTTTTTGGGACACTTGTGGTGTAGACATAGTACATAGTATTTGCAGATTATTGTTGATGCTTTTGGACGACCAAAATCTCCTCAGTGGTGAGGAATGATCCAGGTGGCTCCAGAGACATACATAAGATCAAGAGGGCTTATGAAAGCTTAAAAATCAAAATGTTCAGATTGCTATCAAACTAGGTTCAAGTTGAAGATCTCATCGTCCTGATTACAACAGTACGAACGATTCGTCAAACCGAGCTCGTATGCGAAAGTTAGAAGCATTCAAAGTTCTAGGGTTGACTAGGTGACATGGCAAGTTAAGGAGGACATAATTTGAACGAAATCCAGCCACCAGATTCCGGCCAGCACCGGCCGAATTTTGGGCGAAATTATGGGACACTTACATTGACTCTTACGACCTGTTTTCAAAATCTTTAAAAATGGCTTGTTTTAATAAAAACAAAAAATAAAAGATAATAAAAAAAGGAGTGGCGGGTGACCACCCCCGCCACCTCAACGCATACTATATAATAAATTAAAAGTAATTTTGGGCCGGTGGCCATGACCCCACCAGACCCCACGACACCCAACCATATTATAACAAATGGTGGGGTGGTCGATGGTCAACCCCGCCACCTCAACCAAATGCTCCCATAATATATGTTGCCGGTATGATTAAAACCACAACATATATTATATGAAAACGGTGTAGACGGGACCGGCGGGGGTCAAACTCGCCCGGCTTGCATTGGCCGACCCTCGAGTGGGTGATCCCACAGTTAAAACAACTATATCATATGTTATAACATATAACAAACACCACCATTCAACGTATTTTCCATCGGTTGGTTGGGCAGGCCACCCAATGCGGACCCGACCCTCCTCAAAATCTAAACATGCCAGTTAAAAAAAAAAAAAATCTTTTTGCCACTATTCTGGGAGGGGGCGGGGTTTGACTGCCCGACCTCCTCCCAACCAATTCAGAAATTTACCACTAGGTCAACAACCTTTGCTTTTGAAAACTCCGCCCGAAAAATATATTTAAACCCATCTTTCTCAGATGTGTGAGGGCAGAGGCAGCAAGGACGGGCCCGTAGTTCGAGGAGAGGCTAACGCATCATATGGCATGATTTTTTAGACAGATTCATGTTTGATGCAAAGGGAATCTTTTGATCCCAAGGAGGTAAAATTTTCAAAATGTATTAAACTTTATATGCATTTTAATCAGAATTTCGCAGGGAGCGCAATGGTGAACCCATATTTGCCTTTTGAGTAGTGGTTTTGCAGATTCCCGTGGAGGAGAATTTTTAGGAATCTTGAGGAAATCTTTCAGATTCCTTGGAGGCTGAAATTCGTCAGTGTCAGAATGAGGTCAACTTTATACTCATTCTTCTCGAAATTTCGCAAGGACCTTAATGGTGAGATTAGATTCCAGTTTTGAGTTGTAGATTTCTAGATTCCATGTGGAGCAACGTCTTTGAGGAATCTAGGGGGAATCTAAAAGATTCCCTAAAGCCCATATTTTCACTTTGTTAAAATCCAGCAAATTGACTGTCGATCCTACACCTCTCGGCGACATGAGTTCATCGGTGCAACCAGATTTTCCATCTAAGTCTTATGTTTTTCGACCACTTTTCAAAGTGGAGTTGAAGGTGTCAGCATTCAATGTGTGAGCAATCGTTTTCAGTATATTCGACGCCACGAGATTGATGGTACATCCAGATCCAGCATTTTATCATCCTTGTCTTCAGATAGCTCCAGGATGTGAGGTATATGCAATGTGATCATGTACTTCTTTGTCTCTTTTCTATGAGATGCATTGTGTTGTGTAAATCCATGTTGATGTTTGATGTGGGATCTTGTTTTGTTCTTGATGTGAGATGTAATTTATATCATGGATTTGTTACATTGTTTGAGATCCCTTTGTTGCCATGTTGTCGGGATACTCATTGTCACCATGTATGTTTGATTGAGATCTCTTTGTTGCCATGTTCGGCAAGATACTCATAGTCATCATCCATGTGAAATTGTCATACTGATAGGAGTCCTTTTGTGAATGAGAGTTCTTGTAGTGGAACATCTCGTGGAGAGGTCCAGTCACTCCTGTGTGAGGGCATTTTCCTTGTACGACAGAGAAAACACCATCCATGTACATCATCACTATTTACAGCACTTAATGCAGTGGCCTACACCATCTTGACATCGAGGCCCGGAGACGTAGTCCCTCTTGGACGAACTCTGTTATCAATCTCTTATGTTTCTAATGCTTGTTATGTTCCTCCTCTTTACAGCATGGAGATGTTCGTTTATGTTCATTAACGGTTTGAATAAATGAAATTCTAACACATCAACCGAAGTAAAAAGTCTTGCTTAAGGGTATCAGGGATTTACCCGAATTAGAATAAGTAGAGCATTTGGTTTTCACTGAATTGGTGTCATATTCAAGATTGGGGGTGTCGATGAGCAAATGCTACTGAGATATGGTCCCTAGTCACAATCTAGTTATAAGAGGGAGCTCTACTCCCTCCTATAAGTATTACCATAATTATGCATAGGCAAAAAGCTTAGAGCTAAAATTTTGCGGATAAAATTCTTTAAGTTAATTAAACAAAATATCAACTTTATTATAAAATATCAACTTTATTTTCATTCATTTAATTATGCCAACCACTTTTAATAAATATTAATCATCTCATCAATATCAATAATAAATCAAACAATCAAATTAATTTAACTATATAACTTTATAAAATCACAAAACTCAATTACCACCTTACCAATTTTGACATACCTTTACCAAAATAAATTACACCAATAAAACTTTAAAAAAAAATACATCAACAAAACAATAAAACTACCTTTTTAATCAGGAATCGAATTCAACAGTGAATCCCAATATAACTTCAAATTCCCGCGTTCAATATAAATGTGTACAATCATTTCCAACTATCTCGATCCCAATATAACTGCAAATTCAACTCTCCACATCCAAACAACGCCATAATTAAATTCGCTCGGTGCTGCTTTGTGCAGGATGGTACGCCCAAATTTATGGCTTTTCTGAGGCCTGAACCTTCCTGGAAAGGGCACAGAATTGACAAATGCGTTCAAGTCAAACTACATCGGCGCGTGTATGAAGAGTAGTTGCAGGCTGTTTGTCTCCGCTTAGTATGTAGAGAATTTATCGGGTTTCGTGTTTAAGACCGACTGTGCGGCCACTTTTTCGTTGATGCCGACCAATACCAGTGCCTTTTAAGTTTTTCCTCACACTTTTGTCTGAGCTACAGAATTTCAGAAACTATAGATTCTCTCTCCAGGTTACTCGTCTCAACGAATATCTATACTGCAAAATCTACTGGCCGTTTTCTGCTAAGTTTACCAGCTCAAAGATCTCGATGGAGTTCGCTGCCTCCCCAGAATGTTTCTCAATTTGAGGTAAATTTTTTCGCCTGCTCATATTAATTCTGTCACTAAGATTTTCGTTAATGTCGATCAGTGCTGAAATCACCAAATGATGAAATTAATGACATTTTTTTTTTCTTTAGCTTGAAATTAACGGCAAATTTTTCATTTAGCAAATCAACCAGGCTAGAAGAATTGCATTGTTAGAATGAAAAATAGATAATCAAAAGCTTATTTTACGGCCATTGCGATGAAAGAAAATGTCATCATTAATTTCGCAGCTGTGCAGCTGTGAACTGAATTCTATTAAGATATTAGTTAATTCGTACTGTTTTGAATCGTATTATTTTATTATTAATAAATGCTATGAAGTTACCTAAAAATGTTTGATGTTGTTTAATTTCATTCATTTAAAAACAAAATATATTATACCTTGGTGTTACTATTTACAGGTTATATACCTTGGTGTTACTATTGACAGTTTTTCTGCTTAATAATCCAAAGCATGAATTCTCATTTGTGTGATAGTGAAGACAGTTATTACTGGTTATTATTTGTAAGTTTCCTTTAGTTGTTCAGAAGTGTTCAGAAGGGTTTAAGTTCTCATTCTTATGTTTTTGTGTTTTCAGTAGTATTTGTCATACCCAAATTGTTATTAGATAGTGAGGATAGGCATTACTATATGCTATGGCAGGCTGATTCATTATTTTTAGCAACAACAACAACAAAAATCATTTTCTTATAAAATAATTTTCAGGTTGTTTATAGGAGAGTAAATTTAAGATAGTCTAAAAAATTTACAGAATAATCTACAAATTCCTGTAAGATTATGAAATTTTTTGGCAAAGATTTTTGAAAATCTGGTTTACAGTGGTTAAACTTCAGTATTTTCGGTGCCCTAAGGGTTTTTAATGGTGTTGAATCCATTTTCACCATCAAAAATGCAATTCAAACACTCAATTATCTGATTTTTTGAATTTTTTTTGCTTGATTCCCACAATAAACTGCCCTCTGAACTATTAATTATCCCTGATTATGCCATATGTTTATAGATCATAAGGCATTAACTTACTGTGCTATAATTATTTTATCTCAGGGTTACATCTAATTCAACAGTATATTAAATTTATGTTTTGTTTCTGGTTAAAATTCAAACAATAATCATGTTCTGGAAACTGTCTAACTTCAATTTAGTTCTGATATATATAGCAAAAGCATGTTCTGGAAACTGTCTAACTTCAATTTAGTTCTGATATATATAGCAAAAGCATGTTCTGGACACTGTCTAACTTCAATTTAGTTCTGATATATGGAAGGCAGACATGAGATTTTACTTATAAGTTTTCCCTAATATGTTATTTTGTTTTTCCCCAATTATCTTAAATGGTTTTTTTTCCTAAAATGTAAGATTTTTAAAGTTTTAACTTTTGATCTGGTACATTATATAAACCAAAAAATAAATTCTGCTGAATCCTGTTATTTTGTTTTTTCTAATTATACTATATAGGATTCTTTTCTGGTTTTGTCTTGCGAAGAACATCAGAAAATCCCAACTCTGATGAGCTTTAAATGGGAATTCCTTTCTGTTATTTAATTTTTCAATTCATGCTAAATGGGGATTCCTTTTCAGTTTTGTCTGGTGACCAACATCAGAAAATCCCAAATCTGATGTGTTTTTCAATGTTCACTTGATTCTCCAGAAAATTCAGTTATTCCATCTTTTGCTGAAACCCTCACCTTCAGGTTTCGAACTCACCCCTGGTTTATCCTTTTTCCTGTTATGCGTATTCTTTTACCTCTTCCTTTGTGAAATAACTGGCCATCTGTAATTTTTCTTCTACTTCCATTGAATCGTTATGGTTGTACTTAATTCTCCTATTCATATTAATTTTATAATTTTATTTGAAACTTAGAAGTATGAATGAATATGGAAAATTTTAGAGGCTAATATTTGTAACTGGGCTAATTTTCCATAATTTTTGTAGGGGAAAATCTTCAATTTTCATTTTTTAAAAATGATTAGCTCAAATTTTGCAATATGAATTTATTTTACCTTAAAACATTAATTTTACAATATGAAATTATTTAGAGAGTTTATATAAAATTATTATAAATTTGAATAATTTTACAAATACATCAATAAAATGTTTTAAAACTTTAAAATAATTTTTTATAGTTAAAATTTTTCATAAAAATAAAAATCTGCTAAAATATTTGGTTGCAATCCTCTCAATGCAAGTTTGAAAATATTTTCTATTTTATTATGGAGTTCTCTAACGAGACGGAGGAATTGCTAAACTAGCAGGAATTGGGGCCAAATTTTTTTAAGAAATCTTACAGTAACAGTGGACCCCCAAAATATTAAAGTTTGATAGTTATAATGTAGATTTACAAAAATTCCTGCCGGACTTATCTTACCAGAATTTCCATGATTTTCAAAGCGAAAAATAATACAAATAAACTATAGCTTTAGTTATTACTTTTTTACTTTAAAAATTCATTTAAATGTTTTTTTTTTTTTTTAAAGTTTAATTGAAATACCATATACATGTCTTTTTTATTATTATTAATTTCATTATATTAATTGTGCAGCGGTTGAATGTTATAAAGATTTTCCAAATTACTAATATTTATATATTTAAAATATAATAAAAATAATAAAAATTTACAATTTCATTAATAATTATATATTTAGATTTAGATTATTTTATTATTTATAAAAAATTATTTAAATATTAAATTTTAGAATTTAATTTAAATATAACATAAATGTTTTATGATTTAGATTTTTTTTCAGTTAATGTAATTTTATATTGAATATGTATTATTTAAATATTATAAAAATATTTCAAATTACTTAAATTATTAATTTATTTATATATTCAAATTAGTTGATTTCATTAATAATTATATTTCCAAATTTTAACCATAAAACTTTTATAATTATTAGAAAAAATCAATTTAATAATATATTTTATTTTAAAATAATATTATATTCTTTAATTTTAAAAAATTATTTAAATAATTTTAGAAAAAATTTGGACGGGGCAATTGAGATAAGATAAGATAGGAGGGAGGGTGAATATTCTCCATATATCATTCTTGGATGAGAACGTGTCCATGCACCTTCCGTAGTGATATTAATGAACCATGATGCAGTCTACACGGTTTTGATGTGGGAAATCTTTAGAATTGGTGCTGCTGGTTTAATTGAGGTGATCATGTGGAGATATATTGCACTTATGATGTGGGTTTTCCCAACTTATCTTTTTGACACCTATCATGGGCAAGTGTGTTTTTTGGCCCAGGTGATGGACCCAATTTGTATGAGGTAAATGTACATTCAAAATATTAGGATTTAATGGTGGTTTTCAAGGATTCATCTTAAATTTCAAAGATGAAAAATTATTTTAAAGTTTAGAAATATTAATCAATATTACTATTTCCTAATATGCAAAATGTAAAAGGCTTGAGAATATGTAAAAATATTCAAATTTCTAATGATTTTGTATGGTTTTTATAAAATTTTGATGATTTTTAAGGTAAGTTAATTTTATATTATAAGTTGAGATTTTTTTTGGAAAAGCATGGAAATTAGCCAAGCCCCTAAAATTGTCTATGTGATCCTTCTTTAAATTTGTTTCGCTCTTCTTTGTTATTTCTTTTGTATTTGCATTTCTACTCTAGTGTATCCATTATGAGCGAGTGATATTGTTTCCCCTTTTCTTCACTACAACATTAATGTTGAACCTCTCTCTTGGTTTTTTGTAGTCGGGGTTAGGTGGGTTCGTCCCTCTGATTTGAAATTCTTTCTTTGGATATTATCTTTCTCCCCTACAGTCACCTCTACAATTGTTCATTCTTAAGACTCCCCCTCGCCTTAGAAGTTTATCCCCTCCCTGGGCTCCGCTGCTCTTTGTCCCCTCCTCATGTGTGAACTTTTTCCTCTTTGGAAGATAGTTTTAGCATTCATGCAAGCTTATGATGCCTTGTCAGTGAAGGTGGAGTCAGTGAGGAGCAACATACTTTAGGGAGCAAGGAGGTTCTCAAGCCTAACAAAGAGCAAAAATTTTGGCGTCACTATACCATGACAACATTCGACAAAGTATGCAAGATGAAATTGCAGTAATAAAACATGATAGTGTGGGTGAGCAAGGGTGTTTAACATATACTGAAGTGTTTGGGAAGGTAGAAAACTGGGTGCCAAAAAATTTTAGAAGTTTCTTGTTGTGTCATAATGATGCCAAGGAGGAAAACCTCCATATGTTGGATGAGTTACAACTCTATATGATGATTATAGGTTAAAGACCATCTAAGTCTTCATCCATATCCAAATTGCTCAATAAACAATAGCAAGGAGCTAATTGTTGTAGATACATGAAACTCAACCAAATGTAAATAATACATCATACCTCCTCTCATCTTTTTAGCTATATATGTGTGTGTGTGTGTGTGTGTTTTCAATTTTTGGTTTAAATTGCACATGCACTAATATTTTAATTTATTAGAATGGAATGTGTTATATTGAATAACTTCTTTGCTATTTTCATTCCAATTTAATTGAGTAACTTTTCAGAGTAGAAGGATGAATTAATTTCAAGCAACCATGTATTATGAAATTCTTAAAAGAATGAATATTTTGTTTGTTTGTTTGTTAAGTTGTTTGTGATCCTCCAAGCTTGACTTGTGGTTTGAGGAATCTAATCCATCAAAGTCACCCGAGGATCGCACCCCACCTAGGCCACACTAGCCCTAAGCTCACTGGATTTTATAGCATGTCCCCTCCTCCTAACACAAAGCACAACCACCCCAAATAAAATTTCTTCTTGGATCGCCTTACTAACTAAGCCCATCCTCAACTAGTTGTACTAGTAAAACTTGATTTTAAAATCATAAATATAAAATTAAATTAATTTTAAGAAATAAAAATAATAATATAACATAAATGAAAGTTAATTTTATTTTGTTTACTTTTAAAGTTGAAAATGAAGATTGCAATAAATGATCCTGCAATTTGGGTGGTTTGTATTTTTTATAAACTTTAATTCTATTTACTATCATTATAATAATTAGGTACAATACACTTCACACGTTAATTAGGGAATTTGATGAAATATTATATAATATATGTTACCATTATTATCATTGGGTACAATGCATTGTCTTTAATATGGACATAGCTTAATTGACAGAACTTAATGAAAATTTTTATAATATTTGTCACAAGCTAAATAAATCATATATTATCTTATTGGAAATTACATATATCACTTATTATATGTATAAGAAAAGGGTTTAAACGGGTGAAATGATAGTTTTAAAAGTGAGATGGAAAGGTATTTAATTGTGAAATTCATTTTTGAGATGTAGATGACGAAGTGTATAGGATATGGTAGGTTTGGTTTAATTTGTATATTATTTGTTTTTAACAAATTAATGTTTTAGTTTTTTTTGAAAGTTTAGGAAGGTTATATTTTTATTATGTTCAATATATTATTTTGATTGGGATGAAAATAATTATTGAAAAGACTTTAGTAGGAGATAGAAGGGGAGCGATGGAGATTAGCGGCAAAATTAGGTTTTACAAATCTAGACTGTTGGCTTTCGAGGCGGCGAACCCCCATGGCAAGGCACCAGATGAGAAGACCACAACTGATTCTCTAGCATTTGGCCTCACACCTGAGCCAGTGTGGAGGTGTGCGTGGAACTGGTTTTCCTCTGCAAGCTCAGGGGCTGCCTCGCTTTCCCTCATCGACCTTTTCGGCCTCTAGCCTTGCAACGAGGCGGATGCCCATCACCATCGAAGGGCTCTGGCGATTCTGTTCAGCTCCTGCTTACAGGCTCCCATCCGCGGTGGTATTGCTGAGAAGATTTGCACGAACCAGTGCCGGCAGTTTCCAACAGGCAATGGTGACTGTCTTCACCGCTTGGCACTACATGTGCACTAGCGCTTTGTGGTGGCTTCCCTCACGACGCTCCATTCTAGGGAAACTTGTCTTTTGGCACCAATCGAACTCTGTCCAAGCTACCAGAATAGAAAGTCAAAGGAACTCATAGAGCTACTACAGGGAATGAGAATTAGGTAAGCGCTGCTCATTTTCAAGTTTTCATAAAGCCCCCAGCGGGGAATAGTTTTTTAGTTTGGGTACACAACACAGACATGGTTTAAAATATGAAGGAAAAAATCAGGTCTGACTCAGGTTACCCCTGCCACATTCAGTCTCTGATTCATGGTGGGAAATCCTTACTATACCCCTGTGTTATCAAGGCATATCCCATTGGTCCTGGAACTACCAGTTACCTCAACCTGAGACTAAGGGGTGGCAAACCAGATCATAACAGAACCCAAGGACCCACTAGAGGAGCCAGTACCTCCAAACTAGAAACCCCAAAAGGACCTTCATACAAGAACATTCTGCAGGGGAAAAACAGAGCAACAACAACAACTGAACCATCAAAGAGCACCCCCAAGCCATACATTATGGAGCAAAACAACTATGTGCCTGAACTGAATATAGATATTCCAGAGATAGACGAGCATCGATCCACATTTGAATCTCAAGCAATGATATTTAGATTCATCTTCTTTTGGCCCAAACCAATGGAGTTTTTTCATTGGATCTTCACCAACTGGACCATGAACTATGAAATCCATCTCTGCTCTAAAGGTTTCTTCATAGTCAAGTTTCCATCATCGGAAGTCAGAGATATCATACTGAGGGATGAATCGTGGTTCTGGGGATCCACTGGACTCTTCATCACACCATGGTTTCCAGATGTTGACGCAAACACAATGGAGGTTACCAGAATGCCAGTTTGGGTCCGGCTCTACAACCTCCCGCTTCATTTTTGGAATGAATGTGTTCTAGGAGGCATTGGGAACATCCTTGGGGGATATATAAAAACAGATACCCAACATTTGAAGGAGCGCATCTACACTTTCGCACGAATTTGTGTGGAAGTGGACCTCAGAGAAGGTTTACCAGACAGCGTTCAACTGATTCAAAAACAACAAATATGGACACAACATTTAGACTATGAAAACACAACATTCATATGCAAAATATGCAGGAATACTGGACACTTACAAAACACATGCCCAGAAGCAAAACAAGATAACAGAAAAAAGAAGAAGACAAGGAAAGCAACCAAAGGATGGCAATTTCCTTCAGATAAACTAGAGCAGGAGACAAACGAAGAAGAGGAAGACCCCATCCCAAACGAGAGTAAACAGACAACAACCTCTCCGAGTGCACAATAACAGGAATGCAAGATCCTTTTGACATTTCCACCACGGTACAGTCGGCAATGGATCATGGGGCACCAGACAATGGGGGAAATAAAAGACAACACATTTCAGATACTTCAGACTCCGATAAGGACAATGGAGCACTCATAGAAGAAAACTAGCTTGCCCTTATCTCGGCCACACCAGCACAAGGTGCTTGGTGAAAGGTTGAAAAGAAATAAGAGAGAAAATCTTAATTTTCCTTGTATTATATTTTCTATTTGAAGCATACTAGCCTGTCTTGATTGACAATTACCAACACATGTAACATGTAATTTTGTTTTCATTAATAAAATTACGACTTTTTCCTTTAAAAAAAAAAATTTTTGATTGAGATAGGTAATTGAACCAATAACTTTACATTAAAAAAATACCTTAATAAAACATTAGTGTTGAACAATGTTTTAGTTTATTCTTGATTATTTTAAATTCTATAAATTATTAAAAATGTTTAAAATTGTTTATCTTAAAAATTTGTTTATATTTCCATATTTGTATTAAAACATGCTTTTAAACTAAATTATATTGAAAAGTGAAAATTAAAAATGAATATAACGGACTAAACCACAAACAAAAAAATGATAACCTTAATTTTATGTTTAAATATTTAACTTTTCAATCTTCAAATTTTTTTAAGAGTTAATAATTTATTAGAATTTAATAATTTTTTATCTTAAAAATGTACAATTCAAATATAATTTGTTGATTTTATTATAATTAAAATTCATAACCTCGGATTAGATTATTTGATTGTTTGTTATACCATTTTCCATTTTAAAGTCTTATAAAGTAGGTTGATTTGGGTTTTAAAGTCTTATGAAGTATATTGATTTGAGTTCCAAAGTTTTATGAAGTATGTTGTTGGGTTTTTTTTGGGGAAAGGTTTATGAAGTATGTGGATTTGGGTTTTAAAGTCTTATAAAGTATATGTTGATTTGAGTTTTGAAGTCTTATGAAGTATGTTGTTTTGATGAGAACATTGAAATGTTAATGAATGAATGTGTTTTTAAGTAGATTTTTTTTCAATATATAATAAATTTTAATATATTTTGGAGTATATTTTTTTTAATATATAATAAATTTAATATATTTTGAATAATGTATTTATGAAAGATAATTTGAGTAGTTAAAATTAACAATATTAATATTATTCATTTTAATTTTGGTTTTTTAATAATTGTAATTAACAATATTAATGCTTCAAAGATCTACCTCTATTTTAATTTCTAACTAAATTTTGTATTAATAATCCAAAAGTTTTGACCTCATATCAATGGGGTGATTTTTTGTTTTATTGTCTTTTCCTATAAATAATTCATGAAACTAAAAAAACAATATTATTTTTGTGAATGTATAAAATATTATTTATTTATTTATTCATTTTATGATTATAATTTATATGTATAGATTATATATTTAGAGTAATATTGTATTGTATTTGGGGATCACACATAAGGTCACACTAATTTTTAACATGGTAAAAAAATTTCTTACATAATTTCGAATCAATAACTTTCACATCACATATATACCCCATCACCATCTATTCTAAACCCTATAAACATCTTAAACATGTTATATGATATTATTTTTTCACTAAAATTATCTTGAGTTTTATAGTATTTGTGAGATTGATCTTTTATTTCTTTTATCTCCTTTTAATTATGCCATGTGTTTTTGTACCAAATTGGAAATTATTGAGGATTTAGTTATTTTTAATTTATTTCATATTTTTAATTTTGTTATATTAATGAAAAAATTATCATTTATAATTAGAAAAAGATATATATTTATGTAGGTAAGTATATAATTATATTGTTAAAGTGTAACATCTTACCACATAAAACGTTGAATCTTACCATTGAAAACATAAAGAATAAAAAATATATATATATTTATCATGTAGCATCTAAACTTTGTTAAGCATGATAATACTACCATGTCATTAAGTTAATCATAGTCTTAAATGATTGGTAGAAAAGCATATACATAGCATAAATTATCGTGTGATTACATCTATCAATCATAATCTTAATACTTGATTGCATAGCATATATATACAAATTTAAACACTATAATACTCTGTCACATTACAATAATTCAATTCATAATTCTTTAGATCATATTCCTTAAGTTAAAGTTCGGAATTATTATTATATATGATTGTCGCGTCGATTACAAGCCAACTGGTCGCAACTCTTAACTCGTGGCATGAGATTTGGAAAGTATTGTTATTTATGTTTGATGACCCTTGCCTTGATCCTCTATATCATCGAATATGGCGATATTTTCTAACGCTAGACACCTGGGTTGATCTCTTGATCCAGGTGGATATTGGTGGCCACCCGCCTATTCCACTTGGGCCCCCACCATTGTCTCTTTCAGTTTTTCAGTTTCGGCATAACTTACTATTTTTAGCAGTTTTCCGGGTCCTGAATTTCCGGAGCCGTTTTGAGGCCCTAAACGACATTTTTTGGGCATCGCACCTGCAACAAATATCATTTCGTTCGGAATGATATTCGTGGCGAAAGTTGTAGTCCTCGGATAGAGCTTTCTAATGATGTATCATGTGCGTCAAACGGAGATAGTATGCCAAAGTTACGTTCCTGGGAAGTTGAAACACCAATTTACCCAAACGGGGCCCATAGTTTTGGCGCTTCATCTCCTAGGGTTAGGTTTTTGGGATGTTTAGGGTTCTCCATTGTTTCTCGATAATAAATAGGCCCTCGCGCCTCATTGTAAAGCAGTTCAGAGGTCTGTAGCCACCACATCTCTTCTCAGAGATAGCTACCAGTACCCTAGCTAGTTTTATTTCCATTGTCTGTAAGCAAATTTCAGTTCTTTGATATTAATGAAATGAAGTGTTATTTCCACTGCATCTCTGTATTTATGGTTATATGTTTATTCTGTTGCGTTCCTGCATAAATCCGGATCAGTGGTATCAGAGCAGTCTGCTTTTTCTCGATCCTTCTTTGCATGTCCCCAACGAGGTCGGGGTATAAGGAGCTTGGGCTTGATCTGGTGGAACCTTTGCAAGATCAGCCTCGCAAACCTCGACGGACGCCCATGGGGGACGAAAAGAAAGATGAGGGAGCAGGAGATCCTATCAAAATATTGCTCGAGGAGGCCCTCGAAAAACAAAGGAACGCAATTATGGATAACTTTGCTCAGATCCTTCAACGGCTGCCCACCGGCGGAGCATCTGCATCCAGCAACCACTATGGAGGTGCGACTCCTTTTAAGGTACAAGTAAATTTTAACATTCCCATATTTGAGGGTCAAATAGACGCAGATGCCGTAGATAGATGGTTGAATCTATTAGAAGGATATTTCTTTGTTCATGACTTTTCAGACCGGGAGAAGATTATTTTTGCACTCCTCAAAGCTACCCCCCATGTTAAGGACTGGTGGGAAACCTACTGTGAGAACAAGGACCAGACAGAACCCTCTCTGTTCTCGGCCGTACCAACTTGGAATTCTTTCTGAGACGCCGTCAAGGAACAGTACTATCCTGAGGGGAGCTATGAGGACAAGTACATACAATGGACCACGCTGCGACAACAAAGGGATCAAGATGTGCATGAGCTAATGAATCTATTCCATACCCTGCGCACAAAGTTGGGTATCAAAGATTCAGAGAAACATTTGGTGCTAAAGTATCGCAGCTGTCTGCACAGATACATTCAAGAGGAAATGGAATTCCTCGACATCTCCTCGCTTGGTACGACATACCAGTATGCTGCCAAGATTGAGCAGAAATTCAAACAGAAGAAGCGAGACTTTGGATCTGCGAATCAAAAGCAAGGGAAAGGTGCTTCCAAACCGCAGAACAAAGGACAGAGCTATTAGGGTCCCGTGATTTGGCCGATTGGTGAGCCAAATGACGATGTAACATCAAACCAAGCTTTGGAGCCCAAGGACCTAGCCTTCCTGGACTCAGAGAGGGCTCTCTCTATTTGTGTAAAGGATATCGGTGTGTTTGCTTATGTTGTTCTGATATTAGGCTAGTTATGAAGTGAGTTTTTGATTTTTTGGTTTTTAAGTTTGTGGGGGATAAAACTGATCAAAGATATAAACTGGATAACAAGATGTAGATAAATTGGGCTATGGGGTCAAAAAGGTCAAGGAAGCTATCAGATGATGATGTAAGGCTGCTGTAGGGCCGATTTGATTCAAGGTAGAAAAGATCTTTGGGCAAAATGGAGTAAATGGACATCAAGTTTGTGAAAGACGAGGGATTTCAAGTGTAACTAGTTGATAGCAGACATAAACATGTTATAGCAAGCCATTAATCATGCTAGATGTAACTATGAGCTAATTAATACATAGAAATCAAACATTCCAGACATACATAGAAGTATAAGACCTTCTAACTTCGGGAAATGGCTATCAGACTTTGGGGAAAACACATAAGACAAACTAACAACTCATAAAACTATGCCGGAACGCCTAAACACAGTCTCTAAGTTATTGGGCACTTTGACAAACAAGCTTTCATAGTTTTAGGCAAAGGGCTAGATCGGGACTAGGCCTCCTTGGTTCAACAAGATGATAAACTAATCAATCAAAGAGATAGTTTCATGGACAGAACTATGGACAGTCATAGGTAAGCAGGGCACACCATACATCCTACTCAATCATGCATAGAACTTATGAATAAAACTAGCAACAGTATCCTTAAGTTACTAAAGAGCAGTTAAGAATTCTTTAGTACAACTAAGGAAGAAGAAAACACAAAGCTATGAAGATTCAGGAATTTTGAGGTGCCTCCATGGGCATATCTCAAAATTAATCTCTACTGATCTATAGCAACAAGAAGCATGTATCATGAATGAAAACTAGAAGACAACAACAAAGCAAGAAACACTATACCATTCTACCATGTCATGGAATCCATTAACAATCCTTCATCATTCATCAAAAGCATCCAAGAGGCAGTCCAAAATCATAACACAAGTATGTTCTTCAAAGCTCATATGACCAATATATTGATTCTTCTCTCAAGTTCAACCTTGTTTTACAATGAAGCCTTGTGGAATAAATAGGCTCAAGTGAGGAAAACCTCATGGTGCAACTAGCTATCCCATTGGCCTAATCAAAATATCTAAACTTGTCCTTGAGGCTTTGCAAATCCCAAGGCACAAAATATCTCATAAAATATCTAAAAAATGCTAAAAACGGAAATTATATTGACTTTGCAACATTTTCCAAGTGCAAAATAGCTAAACGCACATTTGGAAAAAGCAGATTTTTGAGGTTCAAAAATTACAAAAATACTTCAAATTTATATCAGGAAAAGGTCCCCTGACTTGCCGGAAACATTTGGCAGCCTTCCCGGTGTCGAAACGGGGCTCATGATGGCCCGTTGGAAAGCTCTCTGTGTCTACTTTCCGGCGCAACTGAAATCACCTCAATCTGATGCCTGGAAGTTCCCCAAATCTGTACCTGTGTGTAAAAATCCAGGAAATAGCAGACTGCTGATATGGCGGGCAGAACGTGCAAAAAGTGAGCATTTTTCGCCAATTTGAGGGGGCGAATGATCTCCAAATGCTCTGAAAATCGCTGAGGACCTGATCATGAAAATATGGCATCAAATGGTATCATCCTCATCCCTTGGCAAATCCTCAAACTGAAATGGAAAAATTATGAGTTTTCGACCAAAAACCCAAAAAATGCCAAAAAACAAAAAGTTGTCGAAAAGGGCTCAAAATTGGCATGCATGACCCTCAGGGGTCCCTAGCAACATGCTCCGAAGCTGAGGCCAAAATATCAAGGGCTGCTTTGAATTGGGATGACAGCCAATGCACCCCCATGCTTTGTACTTTCTCCAACTTTGCTTTTCCCTTTGAAAGCCAATCTTGCGCTTTTCCTCCTTGGCATGCTAGTAGGTGTCCTTTTGGGCGATTTCCTTTTGCTAGGAACAACCTTTGTCACTGTTAGAGTGGCAAACTTAGACCCTCTCTTCCTTGCTGTGCTGAGCTTTGTTCTTTTGGGAGGAGGAGACATAACTGATTTACCCTTGACATCTTCTTTAACTTGCTGCTCTTCTTGAGGCTGCTGGATGTTTTCTTCTTGCTGTTCACTTTGCTGCTCATGTTCGCCAACCTTAACTTGTTGTTCTACATCAATGCCTTGTTCATTTGGTGTTTCAAACTGTTGCCCTCCTTCGCCAAAATCAAGCTGCTGCTGTGCTTGGATTTCCTGCTCTCTTTGTGGCTCAAGATGTGGCTCAATTTCCTGCCCAACCTGTTGTTCTTCCTCTTGTACCTGATGTTCATCATTTTCTGTTTGTTGCTGACCTTCTCCACTATCCTGCTGCTGTCCCTCATCTTCTGTTTGCTGCTGTTCATCCCTTTCCTCTTGCTGCTGTTCACTCCCCTCTCCTCCTTCCTGTTGACTTGGCTGTCCTGTAGTCATTCTGAGCCTTCTAGGAGTAGGCCTGCTGGACAAAGGTACCGGGCGATGGACAGGCTGAGTGGGAGACACATGGACAGGAGGAACAGTAGAGAAATCTGGATGAATGATGAATACATCCCATGGAAACTCTTTCTTCTCTAGCTGGTGTAGGAAGATAATCTTGATCAGAGAATGATGGAAAAGGGAAGGGATTTGCAGAGGTGGGGCCTTCTTCCGGACAGTAGATGCCATCTTCTCTATGCTCTTGAATAAAAAGTAAGGGAGGTTCAGTTGCCTGTTTCTAGTAAAATGCATCAATAATCGGACATGGTAAGCATAAACTCGATCAAACCTTCCTTCACAAGTGAAATATTTCATTATGACTTTCATAAGAGGAGCATAGCTGTCAAGGAGATATGAAAAAGAGAAAATAGCAGTGAAAGCATCTCTATGCTCAGGCTTGATGAAAGGCTTGTAATCTTCTAAGTCAAGATGAGCCTGTTTGAACCATTTTTCGCCATGATATGGAATCTTGGTGGCCTTTGACAGATACCTTGGAGAAATCTTGAAATCAAGACCTGCCACTTGGAAATGCTTTTCTTTGAATCTCAGGGCGCATAAGTGTGTTAATGGCGAAAAACTTTTGACTTCTTGTATTTTCTGGCAAAAATCTAGGCAACCTACTTCATGGAAGTTGAACAGGATAGATGGATGAGCATTAACCTCTTCTATAGAGATTGGCTCATATATTTTATGCGGACCGCTCCTGCTGTCTTGCCTTGGAGGCATTTTGACCTAAATATGCTTTGGAAGAAACAAACTGCCTCACTGTGTGTAAACTGCCCTTTTGGAGTCAAACTGTGTCAATGTACTGCTTTGACAGAGAAACAATGTGATTTGGATGGTTGCAACAAGTTTTCCTTATAATACACAACCTCTGCTCTCTTAAAAAGTAGCCTTCCACCTTGAATGTATCTCTGCCAGTAGATTTCTCAATAAGAGACCATATAGTGAAAAGGAGCCAACTGTTAGGTGATTTATCTGTGCACAGTGTTAATAAATCACCTTTTTCTTGTGAATTTTTAGAGGTCAATCAACACATCTATATCTGTGTCTCCAAGGTAAGATTTCCAATCATAAAAAACCTGCTCTTTCAGAAAGTGGCCTTCCACCTTGAAAATATCTCAGTCAACAACTTCTCAGTAAGAAATAATACAGTGGAATGAAGGACAGACTGCTAGGAAGAAAGCTGTTTACAGTGTCAAAATTTCCTTGCTTTGTGATGTTTGGAGGTTAACAACACATCTTTGTACCTTGGATCAATGGTGTACTTTTCCCATTATTTCAAAACCTGCCCTTCCAAATGTGCCAATTACTCAACAAACTTACATATGGCGCAATCAACCCTTAGTGTGATCAGACAGTCAATGTCACAGTTTTGAACAAGGTGACAGAGTAAAAATGCTTCAAAGTTCAACCAAGCCTGCAATAGTCTTCTCTTTTCAAAATAACTAGGACCTCTTATCAATGTAACCCTTGCCTTTGCAGAAAAAACTTTTACTCTATATGCACACCCACTTATCAATATGAGTTGGAAAAATAAAAGACAGTCAAGTGGTAAACACAGTGAACACTGTTCTTTGTGTGAGAAGTGTGAGCAACTCTCCCCTGTAGCTTTCAACTTATATATTGTTCTTTGATCAAGAACCCTTTTCTGATTATACTTCACTGCCTTCTATAGGTATGTCACTTATACAAATAAACCCCCAGTGTGAGCATACATTCAATCTCACTGATATGGAACAAAGTGACACAAATTGAGAGGTTTCTTTAAGGTGGCAGTCAAGGCCTTGCAACAGTCATATTAAGTACGTGGTCAACCATTAATTTATTTTCAACAAAAACTGCTCTTTATGCTCCACCTTTCCTTAAGTTCAGTTTTAATAATATATACTATTTTCACCCTTTGAGCACCTTATTGTTCTTCAAACAGTTTTGCAAAAGGAAACACCTCTAACTGCAATGGTGGTATTACTGACTCTTTTTTACAGAAATGAAAACCACACACTGTCCTTTGTCCCTTTGATTATAGAGGATTTTTCAGAGGAACACAAGTGTTCATCTCATGATCATTTTGTTTCAGATAGGGGCAGACTATTTTCACCTTCAGAAACTCCTCATTTTCCTCTCTGCTTTAAACAGTACACACAACTAACAAATTTCGACCATGTTCTAACTCAAGTTTGATGGCAAATTGCAATGGTTACTCGCGATAGTGCTCAATTTATCCCTTTGGTGTTTGTTTCTAACCTCATTATCACATTAAAACCTCGCTTTTATAAACTTGAACAGTGGTTTTTTAAACCCTTACAGCACTTTGCAGTTTTGAAACCGAGGGGAAAAACATATAGGAATACCTTCAAACTTGATGAAAAAACCCTTGTGGAGCGCCGGAGATAGCTCTGGAGGTCTTTAGGCCTGCACGGCACTCTGCAGAGAAAGAACGGCGCGCACAAGACTACCCGGGCAGCCTGTCGGGTCGGGGTCAGGTGCCGTGTACAGGCGCGTCGCGCACATGTACAGGCGCGTCGCGCATACGTTGACCGCCAATGTAAAACTTCTCCCAGGCGCGTCGCGCAGTTTTCCAGGCACGTCGCCCGGGGATTAAAGTGGCAAACTTCTGTCAATTGACCCGAAACTTCTTTGTTTGATGCAGAGAAAACCTTGTTTGCAATTTTGAAAATGAAATTTCACTCTTCGATTTGCTCTTATGTTATTTCAAACTCTTCAATGGTCACTTTCATCATTTATTTGAAATGCAAAAAGAGTTCTCCGGTGACCATTTAACACAACAATTTCAAGTTTGAAAAGTAACCTAATGACCTTCAGATCATCTCTGCCACTGTGTTAATAAGGCTGGTGATATTCATTATGCAAAGTAACCCCTCTTCAAAACTGTTTAAAAAAAACCTGAAGACTATTTGTTTTTTGAAAGAAAAGGTTTATATTTCACCTTGCTTTGACAGTTTCGGTCTTTGCTTGCTCCTCCAACCTCTTTCTTACTGTAGGTGTCAAACTTTGCTGCAGTTTTTCATAGCTTGCCATGGTCTTTTAAGAAGGGCACTTTTCACTACATTCCTCTGCTCAAAACACATTATATAATATCTCTGTTTATTGAATAATGGAAACTTGTTTTGTTTCAAACCTTCCAAACCCTGACAGTCTATCAAAACAAGTTTCTTGCCTATTATGAACAATAGTCTAACTTGTAAGGCCTCTTTACAATGTCTTTTTGGGAACTAATCTTGAATCGCCTCCCATCATTTGTGATGTATATTTTGAAAGGAGAAATTTAAGAACCAGGAAGAACAGGTCCCTTTGAAACACAGTTAGCATTTCCTTTGATCAGTGCATTGATCCTTTTTTGTAACAGAATCATCCCCAGTTTCAAATCTGTCTACTGCTTGACACTTTTGGTGATATTTTTAACCAGGAAAAACCACTCAAGATCTGTTTGAAGAGCCTTGAAAGCTGTTTTGTCATTTTTAAAAGGAGGTGGTTTGTCTTTTCCCAACTTGGTTGACAGTTTCTGCTTCCAGGTGATTCATAAGTTCCTTCTTTGATTGTAAGTGCCATATTTTAGTTGCATCCATTCATACTATATTTCTCTGTTTACTTGAAAGGAGCTCTTTTAGACTTCTTGGCATGTGACAGTGAGGTGTTGTTTGACCCCTTCTCCTAAGGAAACTGCCCCTTTTTTGCATCAATGGCATGCATATTCAAATTGTCTCTTGTCTACTATGATGTATAGTTTGAAAGACATTTTCCTATGGGTAGGAAAACCAATACTTTTTGAAACATAAACACCATCTGTTACCTGTGTAAAGACTTTTGATTTCCTTCTTTGTCTCTTTCCACTGCATCTTTGACCAATCAGTCTTTAAAAACAGTCAATGCCTTAGCCATCTGCTCATGAATGAAGGAGGCCCTTCACTTGGCAAAGTATCTGAAGATTGTTTGATAAGCCTGCCTGACAAGGATTTTTCTTGGATGTGATGGTAAGCAAACAAACTTGAAAAACATTAATACTGGCACCTCTGCTTGAAATCACTATTGTGCTTTAGAAAAACCCTAGTCAAGGTGTCACTGTCTCACTGCACTGCTCTTTGCTGAGGGGAACTGAAATGTCGCCATTTTCTTTGGTAAACTTATGACAAATTATTTGAAAGATAGTCTCTGTGACTATGGAGGTCAGCATCCTTTGAAAAACAAACACCTTTACTTCTGCATGTGTAATGACATGATTTGTCAACCCTTCTTCAAATTGGTCTTGTTAAAACAGCAGGCTGCTTATGATTAGAATTGTTTTCACTAATGATATGTCTCTAAGGTTTTAACAATTCATATGATTTGAAAACTTCAAATAACTTCCTTTGCAACGCCAAAACTCTGTTTTCCCTTTAACTTGCATACTTCAGACTGTAGCCCTGCTATGATCATCACTTACACTCAGAAAACCTAGAGTCCCTGTTTCACTGTTCAGTAAAAAGCAAACCTGGGTTTTTGCAATCCTTAAAGTCAATATTGGCCAGCGCCCTCTGCTTGTAGATGAAGGAGGCGCCCTAACCCTCTGCTTGTAAATGAAGGAGGTTCTTGGCCATGACAATTTCCAGTTTGCTGTGACAGTGGTGTCTTTCTCTTACAGTGATTCTCATGCTGAAAGGAAGCTGCAAGGTCTTGATGAGTAACTCTCTGTCTTGCAGATATATCTCAGGCTCATTTTCACATTTAGAAGTAGCTGTTCTTCTGAATGTAGATTCAAGAATTTTCTTCTGAGATGAAGTTATATTTCCTGTCTTTGTAGAATCCATAAAACATTTTAAAACACCTAATAATCAGCTTGAGACTGTGGTTTATGCAGTGCTGAGACCTAGGGGTGTGTAAATGGCGCGACTTAGAGTTGTGATCAACTTGATTTGCAGAGTGGGAGGTCTGCTATGAATGGCCTGTATCAGATGGAGTTTTTTTGGCCTTTTGATGTTTGCCAAAGGTAAAATGCCTTAAAGCGCCACTTCCTAACTTAGGGGAGGCTTTTGAAACGGACTTGGATTATGCTTTTTAGAGCTGTTAGGGAGACTAGTTGGGCTAAAGCTAGATAGGATATTGATAATGAGGTTTTGATTTTGACATGGGTAGACTGAAAAGTAGGAGGGCGAAAAAAGTTTTATGAGGGTTTTCTAGATGACAGATTGACATATGGAATTCAGCTTCTAGAAAACTCAGCTATGGATCTAGTCATCACTAACATGTGAAAAATACTGATGACTAACAGTGGCTCCATTTGGGGAGGGCAGCTCCTCGTCAGGAGGTGTCCAAAATTCAGATCTTTGGCTTATGAAGACCAGTGCCTTATCCATTGGCGCAAAAATTTACCCTTCTTTGATGTTATTTCTGAAAAGTGACAGCATGGTTAACATCAATGATACCTCTACCTACCCCACTATCTTTCCTAACATTTTTTCTTCTCTTTGGCGCATTTGAACTAGCAGCCTTTTCACAAAGTATATTTTTCTTTTTGCAAAATGAACCTATCTATTTCTACTCTTATATCTGCCGGGAGTTCAAATTAAGCTGATGAACTCCTTCATTACTCTACCTAATGCTAGATCGACTGTCAAGATTAAGCAGTTTGACAGGATTTTATTCTCTAATCTACAAAATGAAATTTAAAATGATCAAATCAGGATTAGGCAGTCTGATTTGTCATGCATTTGCGGCATAAAAGACAAGCTGCACACAAATGTTATTTTGCAACAAAGGGAAACTAGACAAGCGGGGCTAAGATGTACAATATATTTTTCATCCCTCGCTTTTCTCTTTGGTTCTGTTTTAGGCATGTGGAACCAGAATCTCTCCCTAATCTAAGCTCTGTGATAAGTCAATCTTACACAATGTTGACTATATTTGCACTCACTAACTTATCAGCAAATAAATTTAAACATGCTCAGCTATGATTAGGCTAGATAGCTGAACAAGACATTGAAGCACTAGTAGCGGCATTTAGATTTGCTCGCTTTCTAAAAGACTATTTTTTGGAACATGGGGCCCTTGTTCTATCTTCACTCGCCCTCTTTTCTGTTTTTACTGTTTTTGACTTTTCTATCTTTTACTGTTTTTGACTTTTCTATCTTTTCAATATTTCAAACAATGGTATGTACAATGAATAAAAAGTGTTTCAAACTCAAAAATCTTGGAAATGACGGAATTTAAGCATCTTATCCTCGTAAGGATCTCCTCTCACCCTTGGCCCACTTAACTCCTGAAAGGAAAAATCTGGGAAATTCTCTCTCTCTAACATGACATAGGGATTCATGCAAGAATCTCTGAACAGCCCGGTATCTTCCCTCTGTACCTCTTTGAATATTTGATTTCCACTCCTTTCCCTACTGTATACTCTCCTCAGGTAATGCATGTACTCTTGGTCATTCTTGAAATAGATAATGACATCATCAAGGTATGCAAAAATGCAGAAATTTAAAACTGGGAACATGGCCTTCATGAACAGATTTCTGATATTGGGTGGTTTTGCAATTTTGGACTTGAAATCAGATCTACCTCCCGCAAACTGGAAAAAATCTTTAAGCTGTCTACTTTGCAAGGGAATCTTATGACCATGACCTGAAACATCATCTTGCGAAGATACATGATTAAAAGCACTTTTAATTGGTGAATCATGGTCTTGGGTAGAAAAAACATGATTTCTGTTATAAGGATATGCAGTATTATTTCTAAAATCAAAGCAGAGTCTATGGCCATCTGTTTTATCCCTGATTATTTCAGTTTGTTTCAGATTGTTGTGTTTTCTCTTGTCAAAGTTGTTCTTTGAGGGAAAGGTAGTGACACAGTATTTTCCCTTGTTTTTCCTGTAGAAATTGGTATTCTGCATGAGATTTCTGATTTTAGCTTTTCTGAGTTCTTCATGAAAAGACAGAAGATGAGCCAATTTTAGTAGCTCAGGTATGCTGGAACTACAACAATCATTCTCACTCATAAGAAGTTTATCAGGCATTCTTTCTAGATTTTGAGCAGCTGAGGCTATAGTCAAAGTTTCATTTGCAGTGGATGATCTACAAGATGGTAAATCTTTGAGGTATGCTAGAAACATTAAACTCCCTTGCTCCCGGGTTCCAAACAGGTTTATGATGTGTAAGTCTTCTAAAGCCTTTACCCGGAAGAAATTTCCACAAGCTACTGCTGGTGTTTGACTAAAGCTAGAGCAATTTGCTTGATAGTACATAAGGGTTTGCGCTTCTTTCTCTAATCCTACTTCAGAAAGGGAAAACTTACTTTCTTCAAGACATAGTTGTTCATGATCATGGTAGTTTTGAGTGTCTAGTTCATCATAAGGTACCAGGGACAGCTGATGTGGTGGATCTAAGCTTATATCAGTTTCTTCTGACTCTTCCTCCATGTTTTCATCAATATGCATAATGAAAGAGTTCAGGTCGGAACGTAAGGAACACATTGGAATGTTATCTGGCCTATCTTGACTGCTAATCATGTATTTCATGTGTGATTCTCGGTAGAGGATTCTAGTCTGGCCGAACACAGGAATGGTGGCGTATGACATGTCCAGTTGGATATTCCCTTGGAGTTTGGCTCCCCAAGATCTGGATAGAAGCATCCCGTACTTGGGAGGAATGTCTGCTACTACTATATCCATGATTAGATGCTTCGCAGGTATTTGGGCCAGACTAAAACAAAGGTCTTTGATCAAACCCAGGCATTGGACTCTACTTGAATCAAATTAATACAAGTCTTTGTATGGTCTTGTGATTTCCAAGCCTAATCTTTCCATTACTACCTTCGGCATAAGATTATGCGAGGCGCCGGAGTCTAGCATGGCATTGTGGAGGATTTGGTCGTGGATGTTTAGGCTAATGTAAAATGGAAGAGTATTTCCTTCTTGGAATTTTCCCTCTACCTTTGGACCAAACAATACTTCAGGAGTGTCATCAGCCAGATTAACAGTGTTTGCATCATTCCCTAGATTTAAGACTTTTAGTACTTGGGATTTATAAGAGTTTTGGGCAATGAGTTCAGTAAGAGGCATAGTGATCTTGATCTTGGCGATTTCGCCTTCAAAGCTGAAAGGCAACTGAAGTTTAGATATGTTTGTGTCAGCCTTTTCAGCCACGACCTTCTCTATGTTCTGAGTTTGTTGGCTTTGTTTCGAGATTTTGTTTGCCATAGTTGTTTCGGTGACTTTTGGAGAAGTACCAGGAGTATCTGAGAGAGGACTAGTTTGGGTAACTTTAGCTTTGCTTTGGTCAGTCTTCTCAACCTTTATTTTGTCACTGCTTACTGCTTTCTTGAGGATGGTATCAGGGGTTTTAGCAGTATCTGAGTTACCGCTCTTGGAATTATCTTGGTTTCTTTTGCTTCTAAGGTCATATTTCCTGTGAGCTTCTATAATGGCATTCTGAAAATCTATGGCAGGGTCGTCGAGATCTTCATAGTTGCTCTCATCCTGATTAGGAGAAAAGAACGCTTGTTCTTCTTCTGTGAGGTACACCTCACTCTCATTATCAGATCCTATGAGGTTTAAATGATGTTCATCAAGAGGTTCTGTATCCCTGTCATCCTCTTCCACATAATTTTCATTGAATGGTGGCCTAATCTGTTGGTCATTCTCCCTAGGTCTGTTTTGGGGCTGTTCCCTCCTAAAGTTTTGGTTTCGGTTTCTATTGGAGGGTTTGGCTGGTTGTCCCTAACAGGAGCCTTTTCATTTATCCTTTCCCACATTTTGGCCATGGTTTTGACTAAGTCATCTATTCTGGGATCTAGGGAAGGTGATGAAGTGGAGACCTCGTCTTTATATGTGACCTTTCTTTCTGATCTAGTCCTAGCCCTTTTTTCTGCTAAATTGGCATCTGCTTTTATGGCTATTTGTTGCATTTCCTCTAAGGTAGGGGGATCCTTGTCTCTCAGATGATATGTCATGTCCGGATCGAAACCCTCGGGGAATTTTGCCAAGGCTAAACCAAGTGGGGGTTTGAAATGAGGTGGGAGGGAGTTATATACACTGTTGAACCTAGTACAATAAGCTTGGACACTTTCCCCATTTTCCCGTTTTAGGTTGTTATATTATGACAGGATTTGAATGGGGTTTTTTCGAATTTCCCACCTATTTCTGAAGACTTGATGTAGTTCTGGGATATCATGGATACTGTTTGGAGTTAAGCTTTTGAACCATGTTTTGGGTTCACCACCAAGACTTTGGGCGAATATTATCATTCTGACGGTCTCGTCTTGTACCTCCAGGTATTCATAAGCATCAGTCATCCTACTTATATGCTGTTGAGGTGTGGTGGTGTCCTCTTCGGTAAAGTGTGGGATCTTGTCTTGATATTTATTTGGGAGAGGAGCCAAGGGCGGTGGCAACACCAAAGGTGCATACCAGGCTGCCATGACGGGAGCTAATGGATGATGTACAAGATGAGGACTAGTAGGCTGAGATGAGGTGGTTTGAACAGTGGTTTTTTGACCAGGTGTGGCGGATGAACTTGGACTAGTGATCTGGTTTTGAGTAGATCTGGGATGATAGGAGCCAAACTGATAGAGAAGATGGAAGTCAGGAGGAGTGGTAGGTGAAGCTTCTCTACTAGGACTCTGTGGTGGGTTTATGGGTTCAAGATCGTCAAAGTTTATCTTACTATATGATTTTCTTCTAGGAAGAGTTTGTGACGACTCTAATTCAAAAGGTGAATCTGGTAGGATAGTGAGATGTTTAGGTACTGATCTTGTTTTACGGATGGATCTACCAGTAGCTAGATGATCAGTTTCAGAAGCTTGCCACATAATCTTCTCTGGGTCATCTACTATGGTAGGGGGATTTGGGTCTGGATGAGCTCTGGTATTGATTCTTCATGAAGCCAGATTTTAGATCCAGAGTTTAAAGAGAATGGTATTGGTGAATGTTCTGAATGAGTGGTTTCTCTAAAGTTCTACTAAGGTGAAGGATGGTCGAAATAAAAGGGATGGATTAGTGGAGTCGCCAGGTGGAACTGGGTTGTTTTTGTGAAGACAGCTATGGTCCACCACCAGTAACTAATCTGGGAATGTTTTTGGACTTTCTGAGTTTATGTGCAGCCTATGGTTTTAAAGTATCCTAGACTTGTTTCAACACTTTTCTAGGGTGATGAGAACAAAAAGAGTTTACTCTAAAAAATGGGTCTATGGACTGCTTGCTTGTTTATGTATCTAAAGGACAAAAGAGTTTATGAGAATTTGCTAGACTATCATGTACTCGGTGTCCCACCATCTCCCGCTATGTTAGTGAGCGATGGGATAGGTCTATCGGGTAGTAACCTAGAGTTTGGTAAAATAGTAAGGTCTACTAGAAGTTAGTGGAGTCGCCAGGTGGAATTTCAGCTGTTTTGAGGTATACTTGTATGGTCCACCACCAGTACTGTCAAAAGCCAATCTAAGGGAGTGTTTTGGGGTTTTTTGAGTTTTATGTGCCTACAAGGTTTGGAAGAGTTTTCTATAACTGACTCATCATTTTGCTAAGATGGTGAAAGAGCTATTTTCTACTCTTCAGACAATATCTAAGTTTACTAAGCTTGATTGAGACTTCAGGAGTTACTAAGGTGTACTTAGATTGTCACTAACTCGGAAGGTCCTACTGTGAGTGTCACTATGTTAGTGAGCAGTAGGATAAGTCAATCAGATAGTATTCTTAAAGGTCTCTAAAGATGAGGGAAACTAAGCTTTTAATCACTCAAGGTCCCACCGTGATCGCCATTATGTTAGGTTGGCGATGAGGTGGCTAAATCGGATGGTATTCTAAAATTTAGCAAAGTAGTAAGGCCTACTGGAGGCTAGTGGAGTCGCCAGGTGGATTTTTAGTTGTTTTGAGGTATATGTGTATGGTCCACCACCAGTACTGACAAAAACCAATCTAAGGGAGTTTTTGGGGTTTTTTGAGTTTTTATGTAATCCTAAGGTTGGGAAGAGTGTCCTACAGCTGAGTCATCATTTTGCTAGGATGGTGAGACAACCAGATTCTACTCTTCTAAGTTTGACTGAGATCTAAGAGTTCCTAAGGGATACCTAGGATGTTTTGACTCAGAGTCCCACCGTGATCGCCATTATGTTAGGGTGGCGATGAGGTGGCTAAAAGGCGGGTATTATTGAAAACAAGGGACTTCTGGAGTTCTAAGGTGTCCTTAGATTGTCACTAACTCAAAGTCCCACCGTGATCGCCATTATGTTAGGGTCCCGTGATTTGGCCGATTGGTGAGCCAAATGACGATGTAACATCAAACCAAGCTTTGGAGCCCGAGGACATAGCCTTCCTGGACTCAGAGAGGGCTCTCTCTATATGTGTAAAAGATATCGGTGTGTTTGCTTATGGTGTTCTGATATTAGGCTAGTTATGAAGTGAGTTTTTGATTTTTTGGTTTTTTTAAGTTTGTGAGGGATAAAACTGATCAAAGATATAAAAATGGATAACAAGAAGTTAGATCAACTGGGCTATGGGGTCAAACAGGTCAAGGAAGCTATCAGATGATGATGTAAGGCTACTGTAGGGCCGATTTGATTCAAGGTAGAAAGGATCTTTGGGCAAAATGGAGTAAATGGAAATCAAGTGTAACTAGTTGATAGCAGACATAAACATGTTATAGCAAGCCATTAATCATGCTAAATGTAACTATGAGCTAATTAATACATAGAAATCAAACATTCCAGCCATACATAGAAGTATAAGACCCTCTAGCTTTGGGAAATGGCTATCAGACTTTGGGGAAAACACATAAGAAGGACTAACAACTCAAAATACTATGCCGGAACGCCTAAACACAGTCTTTAAGTTATTGGGCACTCTGACAAACAAGCTTTCATAGTTTTAGGCAAAGGGCTAGATGGGGACTAGGCCTCCTTGGTTCAACAAGATGATAAACTAATCAGTCAAAGAGATAGTTTCATGGACAGAACTATGGACAATCATAGGTAAGCAGGGCACACCGTACATCCTACTCAACATGCATAGAACTTATGAATAAAACTAGCAACAGTATCCTTAAGTTACCAAAGAGCAGTTAAGAATTCTTTAGTACAACTAAGGAAGAAGAAAACATAAAGCTATGAAGATTCAGGAATTTTGAGGTGCCTCCATGGGCATATCTCAAAATTAATCTCTACTGATCTATAGCAGCAAGAAGCATGTATAATGAATGAAAACTAGAAGACAACAACAAAGCAAGAAAACACTATACCATTCTACCATGTCATGGAATCCATCACCAATCCTTCATCATTCATCAAAAGCATCCAAGAGGCAGTCCAAAATCATAACAAAAGTATGTTCTTCAAAGCTCATATGACCAATATATTGATTCTTCTCTCAAGTTCAGCCTTGTTTTACAATGAAGCCTTGTGGAATAAATAGGCTCAAGTGAGGAAAACCTCATGGTGCAACTAGCTATCCCATTGGCCTAATCAAAATATATAAACTTGTCCTTGAGGCTTTGCAAATCCCAAGGCACAAAATATCTCATAAAATATCTAAAAAATGCTAAAAACGGAAATTATATTGACTTTGCAACATTTTCCAAGTGCAAAAATAGCTAAACGCACATTTGGAAAAAGCAGATTTTTGAGGTTCAAAAATTACAAAAATACTTCAAATTTTTATCAGAAAAAGGTCCCCTGACTTGCCGGACACATTTGGCAGCCTTCCCGGTGTCGAAATGAAGCTCATGATGGCTCGTTGGAAAGCTCTCTATGTCTGATTTCCGGCGCAACTGAAATCACCTCAATCTGATGCATGGAAGTCCTCCAACTCTGTACCTGTGTGTAAAAAGCCAGGAAATAGCAGACTGCTGATATGACGGGCAGAATGTGCAAAAAGTGAGCATTTTTCGCTGTTTTGAGGGGGAGAATGATCTCCAAATGCTCTGAAAATCACTGAGGACCTGCTCATAGAATTATGGCATCAAATGGTATCATCCTCCTCACTTGAAAAATCCTCAAACTGAAATGGCGAAATTATGAGTTTTCGACCAAAAACCCAAAAAATGCCAAAAAACAAAAAGTTGTCGAAATGGGCCCAAAATTGGCACGCATGACCCTCAAGGGTCCCTAGAAACATGCTCCGAAGCTGAAGCCAAAATATGAAGTCCTGAAGTGTCTTTTCTCACTTTCTGTGCCGGGCGCTTCCTTTTGGCCTCCTTTAGCTTCTCTTGGGCAGCCTTGTCTCATGTTCAGCATTCTGGCTTTGGTGAAGAAGTCATGGCCCCTTGCCTAGGAGAGGGAGATAGCACATGCTTTGGAGAATGCCCTTCGCGATCCATGTTTTGTATTTGCTTGCCCTCATCAGGAGGCTACTGTGTATCATCTCTTGGTTGCCCTTGCTCATCACTGTCATGGCCTTGTTCATCATTTTCATGCTGCTAAGAAAAACTCTACCTTCTCTGTCAGTCATTGTTTTGATGAAGGCAACCATGGTTTCAAATGTTGGGTGTGATGCCTTCCTTGGGTATAAGATTCCTGCTCCTCCCCAATGCTGCCTTTCCTCTGGACGTACAATTCAACAAATAAACTTGAAAAACAAAAACACAGTCAATCAGGACATACAGTCAATAGTGATCTGTTTCTGTGTTTTGTGGTGAGGGTACCTTGCATTTGATGTTTTGAGGACATAAGACACCTTTTTCTTTTTAGAGGGAGGCAAAACACAGTCTCTTAGTTCAAGACCTTCTTTTTCCTTGTAGGCACTTTACCAACAGATTCAACAACATGAAGACAGTCAACCAAAAATGTATCTCTACACAGTCAAAGGTTACTGTGTGTGCAAGATAAAGTGGCAGAGCTTGCAAAGTTTGGTGTGAGCTCAAAGATCCGTAGGAGTTTTAAACAGTCAAGAATTTTTAAACCAAAGCACTGCTTCCTTTTGGTAAGCCTTTCCAACCAGTATGTTCAACACTGTTTCATAGTCAAACATAGTGTATACACAGTTAAAGGCCACTGTTTATAGGACAAGGTGACAAAGTTTGTAATGTTTTTGATGTGGTCACAGAGAATCTTGTAACATTCAAACAGCAATAAACCCCTCCTCCAACAGAACACTGCCTTCCTTATACTCTGCTGCTCTTCATACCGGTTTTAACATAAACACCTCCAAATGTAATGGGATCTTTCACTCACTGATTGTGCTTTATGGAATGGAAGGTCACAGACACTTCTTTCTTGTCTTTTTAACATACAGAGGACATTTTGGAAGGTCACAAGTGTTTATCTAATGATCATTTAGACAAGTGACCCACTGTTCTCACCCTAAAGCACCTTATCTTTCCTTTCTGTTTTCAACAATGCACATAGCTTGACAGATTTTGACTTTGTTTTATCACAGTTTTGAGGGTATTTGCAATGGCTATTCATACTAATGCAAATTCCACCTTTTTATGTTTTACTTCTAGTCAATCACAACCATTCCAAACCTAGAACTTTAAACAAGAAGAATAACTCTTTTTGATGTTGTATTCAATCATGCACATAGCTGACAGAGTTGCAACTTTGTCTCATCAAGGTAGGGTTAGCTCCAATGGATATTCATACAAATGCAAATTCAACCCTCTGTAAAGTTTCACCACTAGCCAACATAAAACATCACAAGTCTTGATTTTTTCTTTAGACCAAATTATCCATCCTCTCTTGGTGATCTTAACAAAGCAAAAAGGCACATTGAATACCTTGAAACCGATGATGATGATTCTTGAGGAGCTTGAGCAGCGTTTCTGGGCTTCTTCTTCAAATACTATGTTTTTGCCTTCAAATAGTGCCTTTCATCCTTTAACATTGTTTGGGGGACAGTTGGCTTGGTTTTTTTACCTCAATATAAACTTACCATCTTCACTGTTCCACCTGTAGCCAACATAAAACACTGCAAATCTTGATCTTTAAACAAAACTACAAACCCTTCCAAGCACTGCTTTCTTCACTGCAAATGATGACAGAGGTTGGCTTCGTTTTATCATAGTAGGGTTACTTTCACACTTTTTATGAGCCTTTCACTACTGTGTATTTTGGACCTGCAGGTGTATGTTGATGCATTGTTGTGAGGGTAGTTTATAGGCTCTTTGAAGCTAGAACCAACCCTTCAATCTCAACCAACTATAATTCTCCTTCAAAACATTCTCTTAAGAAACTTGACTTACACCTTTCAATATTGCTTTACCCTTTAGAAATTTGACAATCATAAATGAGGCATCATAGAATACCTTGAAAATTTGATGGCATTCATTACTGACAAGTTTGAGCAGCTCTGGAAATAGCTTTGGAAAGTTTTTAGGTAATTTTTTTGACCAGTTTTACAGGAGTGCCGCGGGCTGCTATAGGCGCGTCGCGCAGCAGTGCATTCCTTTGTAAATTTTGTGCACAGGCGCGTCGCGCACTTTTCCAGGAGTGTCGCGCAAGTTTGCAGTCCATTTTGAAGGCCTTCCCGGTGTCAGAATTGGACACGAGATGGCTCGTTGGAAAGATGTGGAAGTCTACTTTCCAGAACAACTTGAATTTTTTCATTTGGTATCCATTTGATCCTTCAAAAATTGATTTTCCCAACACTGGTCAAAACTGGTGAATACTGGTGCAGAAATGCATCGAGCTGTTTGTATGCCATTTTTGAATACCTTCCCGGTGTCGGAATTGAGCGCTAGATGGCTCGTTGGAAAGATGTGGAAGTATAATTTCTATAAAAACTTGAATTTTTTCATTTGGTGTCCATTTAATCCTTCAAAAACTAACTGTCCCATCACTGGTCAAAAATGGTGTATGCTGGTGCAGAAAAACATAGCGTTGATTGCAGGCTACTTTTGAATTCCTTCCTTTTGTCGGAATTTGGCCCGAGATGGCTCATTGGAAAGATATGGAAGTATATTTTCCATAAAAACTTTAATTTTTTCATTTGGAGTCAATTTGGTTGTTCAAAATCTGACTGTCCCATCACTGGTCAAAATGATGAATCCTGGTGCAGAAATTCTCCCGTGACATTTGAATTTTTCACGTTTCTCACAAACCATGATACATGTGTAGAAAATGAAGGATGTTTTTATTTTTGAACCTATGAGGGACAAAAACCTCTCTCAATTTTGTAAATATCATCTCTGTTTGATCAGAAAATCATTTTGAAACAAACTGCCTGGGCGCTCCTTAACCCTAATTTTGCTGTGGCAGAGGCATTATGATTCAACAACCATGCAAATTTTACTATCCTTTTGTATTTGCTAAGATCAGATATTTGAGCCTCTTTTTGACTGTGGGAACACTGCTTCAGTGGCATTCACTTAAACTCTTTCATCCGTTGTAACAATGTGTGAAGGGACCTCCTTTTTGACAGTGGCATGCTCATTCTGTCTTTGGTGACTTTTAAAGCCTGAAGAATTAAACCAAAGTATTCTTGTATTTGCTGTGCTTTGAAACTTGTAGGGACCTTTACCTTTTAAGCTTGGTTTTACAGACTCTTTTAGGTGTCCTTTGACTGTAGATGCAAAAATACAATTGTATTGACTTTAAGTTCAATCATCCTCTGTCTACTGAAAAAGGGGATTCCCTTTACAATTCTTTTTCACTTGGATTGTAATAGTGAAGCGCCTCATGGGTTTTGAATGCTGCCCCAGAGCTATGAAAATTATTTCCAGAACCTATGTCTTAATCTGCTGAAGGTTATTTGATGAGCAGGCTTTGACAAAAGCTTTCTCTTATACATGATGACAGGCAAACCAGCTTTGACAAACATCACTGTTTTTACATCTGTCTTTAGACAACACTTTGCTTTAGAAAACTTTAATCACTGTTTCATTTTTGCATATGGGTTTGAAGGGTGATTCCTGTTGGCTTTGTTTCTCTTGCTTTGATATTTTCTCATCCTCAATTGCTTTTCCAAACTCTTTCCCACTGTAGGTGCCCAAATTTGCTGACCTTTTTAGATTTGATCACGGCCCTCTTTTCAATTACTTCTCTGTTCAAAACATTTTATATGATATCTCTGTTCATTGAATAATGAAAACCCATTTTTGCCTTGAACTTTCTAAAACACTGAAAATCTATCAAAACAACTCTTTGTCTATTATGAACAATAGTCTCCATGGTGATGTATCTTGATGACAGAAACTAGATTATTTGTGCCAGTTGTTATAGCAATTTTGACAAGGCAACTGTTCATTGATGAAGCTGCTTTCCAGAAAGACATGCTTGATTGTAAATGCAACTGTTAGGTGTTTTTGAGCTTTCTTCTTTGACTATGAGTAGAAGACAAAACAGGGGATGATGCATGAGAGTTAGAAAGTGAAACAAGGAGAGTTGCTCTTTATTTTTCCTGTGGAGGAGCTCTTCACTGTCTTATTGCACTGCTTTTTGCTGAGGGGAACTGAAATGTCACCATTTGCCTTGGTCAACTTATGCCAAGTCATTTGAAGAGGATCTCTGTCAGTATGGAGTTTAGCACCCTTTGAAAAACAACCACCCTTTCTTTTGCCTGTGTAATGACATGATTTGTCAACCTTTCTTCAGTTTGGTCTTGTTAAAACAGCAGGCTGCTTATGATTAGAATTGTTTTCACTAATGATATGTCCCTCCAAGGTTTTCACAATTCATATGATTTGAAAACTTCAAATAACTTCATTTGCAAGGCCAAAACTCTAATTTTCCCTTTCACTTGCATACTTCAGACTGTAGCCCTGCTATGATCATCACTTACACTCAGAAAACCTAGAGTCCCTGTTTCACTGTTCAGTAAAAAGCTAACCTGGGCTTTTGCAATCCTTAAAGTCAATATTGGCCAGCACCCTCTGCTTGTAGATGAAGGAGGCACCCTAACCCTCTGCTTGTAAATGAAGGAGGTTTTTGGCCATGACAAATTACCAGTTTGCTGTGACAGTGGTGTCTTTCTCTTACTGTGCTTTTCATGCTGAAAGGAAGCTGCAAGGTCTTGATGAGTGACTCTCTGTCTTGCAGATATATCTCAGGCTCATGTTTACATTGAGAAGCAGCTGTTCTTCTGAATGTAGATTCAAGAATTTTCTCCCGAGATGAAGTTATATTTCCTGACTTTGTAGAATCCATAAAACACTGTAAAACACCTAATAATCAGCTTGAGACTGTGGTCTATGCAGTGCTGAGACCTAGGGGTATAAGTGGCACGACTTAGAGCTGTGATCAACTTGATTTGTAGAGTGAGAAGTCAGTCATGATTGGTCTGTAGCAGATGGAGGTTTTTTGGCCTTTTGATGGTTGCCAAGGGTAAAATGCCTTAAAGCGCCACTTCCTAACATAGGGGAGGTTTTTGAAACAGACTTGGATTTTTCTTTTTAGAGCTGATGGGCAGACCAGTAGGGCTAAAACTAGAAAAGATAGTGATAATGGGTTTTAACTTTGACATGGGTGGACTAAAAAGTAGGAGGGCGAAAAAAATTTTATGAGGGTTTTCTAGATGACAGATTGACATATGGAATTCAGCTTCTAGAAAACTCAGCTATGGATCTAGTCATCACTAACATGTGAAAAATACTGATGACTAACAGGAGCTAAATATCTTAGAGGGCATCGAAAATGACATAGGAGAATTTTTCAAGATATTTGAGATCAAAAAGAGATGTTGACATGCATCTTATGCACAAATCTGTGTCCACATGAACATTTCCCAAGCTATGTCAGATTCAATCAACTTGGAATATCGTGACAGAATCTAGAACCAACTGATAGAATATGAGCATGTGTCATTTAAATGTCATTGATGCCATGAATATGGTCATCTATTTTGAGAGTTTCCACTCACAGTAGCTGAGGATGAAAGAAATACAGAGATGAATGTTTAGGAGGGTTTCCAACCTACAGGCCTACAAAGAGGTAGATTTTCCTGGAATCAATAGAACCAACAAGGTAACCGAACAACCCTGACCACTATGATTACACCAATGCCAAATGTAGCTCAAGATAATATTCCAAAGGACACAGATAAAAAACCCTTCATAGTCTTGGAGAAAATGGAAAAAATAGGAAATGTTGAGAGCCATACAGAGCAAATGGAAATCCAAATAATGGATATAGATAAAAAAAAAAAAAAGGATTGGAGAAGACAAATCCCAAGTGAAAATAACTAGAAGATCCGGAGGAGGACAAAAAAATCAAGGAGGTCCTAATCCACTCCAACAAGATACTAGAATTTGAAGAGAATCCTAATAGGCCAAGTGCTGATGAAAAAACAATGTTGGAATTCTTCCGAGTTTGGGTCAAGGAAGATGCCAAGTTCATTCCATCCAATTAGTTTGTGCACTTTCAGAACTTATTTGGGAAATGGTGTGAAATATTGGCTAATCTGGATGGGGATATGAAGCCAACAAACTCAAGTAAAGAAAACAAACAACTAAGACTATCCCAAGTAGAACTTCCACTGATTGAGAAAGGGAATTAGGGAAGAAAATCATCGAAGGAAGTGTTGAGGGAAGTAGGGGAATTATTGCTGAACTCTAGTCATATGAGTCAACTTACAAAGTATTATCCCATAACTCTCGAGCTTACCCAATGAAAATCATCTCCACAATTTAAGAACAAAGATCAATAAGGAAAAATCGAAGATCATCTTGTTGCAAGAAACTAAAGTGTTAGGTGACAAGATAGAAGGACTATTGTGAAAATGTTGGCGAGGAAGTGAGGCAATGACCATAGATTCCCATGGACTCCAAGGTGGAATTGCAATGATTTGGGACCCAAATCTGGTGGTCTTCCATGCCTGGGAAGGCACGATCCATAGTTTTATAGGACAATATAGGTGCATAGGAACAGAGGGTTGGACTAGCTTGACAACGATATATGGACCCCCTATTCCAAGTCAAAAAGAATAGTTCTTGAGGGATCTAAGGAAGATTCAAGAGTCCCTCCAAGACACTTTCTAGATCATGAGGAGAGACTTCAACATGACTCGTAAATTAAGGAGAAACAAGGGGGCGTGTGAATAGTAGACCTAATATTTTCCTTGTCCAATGATACCATCCAAGATATAAAGTTCATGGATGTAGATAATCACAATGGAATCTGTTATCACTCCACTGGATTACTAAGGTTGAGAAAGAGTCTAAAAAGAGGTAACCACAAACCAATCTTTTAACTTGGTAACTAGCCCTACCAAACCAGAGAGGGTTCTCTCCACAAAATCATAGGCAAGAGGGCTAGATGAATTAGGGTTTTAGGCTAGGTATGAGTACAAGGGTTTGTTTGTTTGAATTTATTTTGCTGGATGGATGAATTAGGTCAAAGAGGTTAGGTCAGAAAAAATAAAATTACGGTTGCAGAGATTCAATGGGGCAAGGTAGGTAGGAAGGCTAACACTTTAGGGTTTCAGGGTGAGATGGATCAGACTGATGAGGACCTAGAAAGAGCAAGGCAAAGCATGTATTCTTTCTAAACTGAAGAAGATGAACAAACTATGAAGGTTTTCCCAAAACATAGCATGAGAGATGTATTCTGTTTATCAAATTGAAAACCAACATATCATAGGAATTAAATGGATCATGAAATAAAACATTCATACATAATGAGACATAAGAATAAAAATGCTAAATTTCCATACCACATGTATCCCAAACAAATAACTGCAACCTTTTCATTAATTTCCTGCCAAATACTAATTACACTAGAGTTTCTGATCAATTGAACAACATACAACCTCTGAAATGAATAAAAAAGTACAAGATATAGACCAAAAAACAACTTCTCTCGTCCTCAAGGGTCGAATCCATGAGAGGAGGATTAGTTCCACCAAAATTTGAACTGATACCTACAGTGTAGGGAGGTCAAACTGACTCATCCCTCAATTTTTGGAAACTGATTCATTACATTATCATCAAAAGTTTTAATCTAATGTATTTACCCTAGGTAAGTGTAAAAACAACATAATTACATTTACATAATTGATTTACAGAGATAAAAACTCCATTTTCCAAGTGAAACTGGAAAACATTCAGAAAATTCAGAAATATCAACAAACTGAGAAAATGTGTCAAAAGCGCAGCACCACTACTCTAAGCGCAACACCATCTTCAACTCCACTTTTGAGGGGTTCTAGGTGTCCAAATTGAGCTCATGATATCTCATTGGAAATCCTGTCCAATCTAGTTTCCATATCTATGCTTGGTTTCCAAAATGGTGCTGATTTGACCCTTCAAAAACTGATTCACCCAAGACTGGTCAAAGGCGCAGCGCCAACCTCCAAAATAGGGCAGAAAGGTCATTTTTTTGAGTGTTTTATGACCTTTTGGCTGCCACTTTGACCCAAAAAATCTTAGAAAATATGTTTTCCCGACTATAAATTTCCTTTGAATCCAATGGTACCTTCAATTTTTCCATTGGAGGTCCCTAGGAAAAGCGCAGCGCCCTAGTGCCACTCTACAAAATTGGCAAAAACACAAAAAATTCCAAAAATTTCAAAATTTTTCCAAATTTCTTCAAATTTTCTGTTGTGGGATGCTATTGAGGTGTATTAGGCAATGATAGATGCCTTAACAAAAATATCAAACTTTTCCCCTTCATTTTTCTTGGTTAGGGTTTCAAGTCCCCATTTGGCCTTTTTGAGCTTTGAGCTTGCAATTTGATTTTTCTTGAAGTAATGCTTGGCCCTCTTTCTCAATATGTCATTGTCCTTGTTTGAATTCTCCATGAGATTCTCAAGATGATGGTTGGACCTTTCAAGCCATTTCTCCTTGTTCTCATTGACAATGATGGCAAACTGTTCATTCAAAGTAAGCTCATTAGCAAGCCCAACCTCCTTTTGCCTCTTTAGTTCTAGAGCTCTTTTCAACACTCTAGTCCTCGGTCTTCTTCTTAGCACTTGTTCTTATGCCTCATTGGTTTCACCATACCTTTCATAAGCCTCATCAAGCAAGGCCTTTGCCTTATTTTCTTTTCCTTTTTCCTTGAGAAGCTGAATCTCAATGATGGCTTGCTTGGTCTTGAGTTGTTCATTTTATTGCTCATAGTATGCAATGAAAAACTTAGATCTCTCTAAGTTGGTTTGAAGCTCCCTGATTAGGGCATCCTTCTGCTTGATAATAAATTTGGAGACCTCATCATCATGTTTCTCATCTAAGTCTACAAGGTCAAAATCAGTCTTTGTTCCTCTGTAATATTCCCAATTAGCTTTTAGCTATTTCTAGTATTATATGTTGCCTCTATTCACAATCTAGATGAATAAGTGGGGTAAAGAGACCCTTAAATCTCTTTAGTAGGAATAAACCACCTCTATTATGGATGTGGATCAGTTTAGCTAGCCAAAATAAAGCCACCTTTGGTGTGGAAGGGGGCAATGCATGTAGACTGGGTCAAGATTGACCAAATCAACAATGCTACCATAGGAGAGAGTGGAGCTAGTGGGGACAACACAGTTTTGGAGGAGGAGTCTTTGCATGGGAGTAGCATCATAAATGAGTGGGGCCAAGGGTGAGGAAGCTTACCAAGGATATAAGGAAAGGGATGGCAGCCATGAGATGCATTTAGAATATTGTTTATGTTTGAGTCTTATGACTTCTTGCATGCTTCAACTGTTTAGTGGAGTTTGTTGTACTGTTTAGTACAAGGGCATTTCCAGGTAGGAATCCCACACTCTACCTAGGGGGACTTCAAGTGCCCACTCAGGTGAGATATTTTGAGCTTCATTTCCACCATCTAGCATTGGGCCAAGCAACCAACTTCAGCCACAACACAATATCCTTGAGGAACTACGTCATTTTGCAGTGTGTTGCAGTGGAGGGTTGAGAAACCCTATTTATGAGCTAGTTTCCTAGTGAAAGGAGCACTCTTTCACCCAGAAAGCTAGGGAGGAGGAGATACATCCATATATTTTTTATTTCAGATATATTTGAACAGAGCTCTAGTGTATAGCGTGATTCAGCCACAGAGTTGTCGTCTCCACTTTTTGCATCTTGTGTATTTCAAGAAACCCTTGTCAGGTTATCTTGGGATTGTGCTTGAGAGACTAGTTCTCCCTTTTCAGTTCCTTTTGAGTATCATATAAGTAGATCCAATTGTTTCCATTTTACAGTATTAGTAACCCTCACTGTGACTACGCTATCATGTATTTTGTCATTTCTGTACAGCATGTTGGAAATACTGAGAGGGGGGTGAATCAATATTTCTGTTCAATTGTTAATTTTACCAGATAGATCACTTATATTTAGAACAAAAAATAAATAATGATGGAATATATATTATTATTAATTTATTCTTTATAATAAGTAAAGTACAATAATGATATAGGGCTCCAACCCTAGATAAAGACTCCAATCTTGCAGGCTCCAACCTGTATTGTGCCAAGCACCGACTTGGTATTTCCAAGGCTCCAACCTTGTCAATTTGAGGCACTAACCTCTAGGGCCCCAACCCTATCTTCCAAGGCTCCAACCTTGTCACTTTGAGGCACCAACCTCTAGGGCCCCAACCCTATCTTCTAAGGCTCCAACCTTGTCACTTTGAGGCACCAACCTCTAGGGCTCCAACCCTATCTCTGGTACAGGCTCCAACCTGGTCTCTTGAGGACTCATATCCTCTAGGGATCCAACCCTATCTTCCAAGGCACCAACCTTGTCTCTTATGAGGCTCCAACCTCTTGGGCTCCAACCCTCAGCTTCACTTCATCAAAATATGTTTGGTTATTCTTCACGGCTCCCAATGTCTTCTTCAACGAGCCCTGACAATCTTCAGCAATGCCTTCACTTAGTCTCCATGTCACATCATCAATGACAACCTTGATCTGTTAGAAGATGTCACCATTGCTCTTCATCGTACCCAATCAAATTCTTCAAGTCACATCATGATGACATCAATGATGTATCATGATCTTCAAAGTTCTCCATAAGACTTCTTAAGGTTGAATGTCTTCAACGAACTTCTTTACTATTCTTGGTTTGTCCTCGACTTGACTTGTGCTTGAGCTTGACTTTAATGTCCCAAGATGACCATTGTTCCTTGTCTGGGTTCTGCAATATTCATCTAGCAATAAGCATCATTATTCCCGCATCACTCTTCATCACCAAATCTGCACCATACTGTACCAATGGTTTTGCACCACACTACACTAGTACTTTACAGCTCACCAATTCTGCACCACCTTGTACTAACAGTACATCTACACCAACACTTTTGCACCACCATGTACTAACACTACAACTGCACAAACACTTTTGCACCACAGATCAATGCATCACCACCAAAAACTGAAAGACACAACAAGTGCTGGAAGGATCTGAGTCACTGCAATAAGAGTCCAAGACTGTTATGTATATTTCCACATGTTGAGATTATCACAACTCCAAGATTGTTGTGTGACAGAGGAGATCCGAACCACATAATTGAGCTAGTGATGATGATACAACCACTGAAAAGAAGGTTCCTACACTAATCCGAGTCTCTTTCCATGTTTAACCTAAGGTCTGCCCACTGTTAGCTCCCATAGATGAATGATCACACCTACAATTCAATGCTGCTAGATGATCGAGTTGTAGTGAGGTCAAAAACTGCTGTAGAGTGACATGAACTCCAAAAATATGTAATTGTGGTGTAGTCCGAGCTTGAGAAAAGGCTTCAAGAAGTCTGCAATTCGTAACACATATTTGAGGGCTAATTTCATAACACAGGTCACTAGTCCAAGTTTTATCACTGTCCAACACCGAGCTTTGAATTAACACAGGTGAAAGGTCTGTCACAAATTAGAGATGAGATCCATCCGGGCTCCAAAGGTGTTATGTCACAGATATACCACCACAGAACCAAGTCCGAACTATTTTAAGCTTATCTCTATCCCTCCAACAAATGATCTAAGCCTCCCACAAATTCTTCAAATGCCGCCCACAGGTCCGAGCTACACACCCTTCACTGCACTTGTTTTAATTCTTCAAAAACGTCTCCACAGGACTACAGTTATTACCACAACTCCAAAGTATCACAAGTATGAGCCTTTTATTGGCTATAATCCAAGTTTCAACAAACCCAAATCCAATTTTCTGACTGTTCCAATATACTACTATTCCATAGAAAATAATATTAGCCCAAAACGTTAATCTCAACGTCTTCTTTAAAATAGTTCGAGTTTTTATGCCTAAAAATAACTGTTCTTGATATCCTTGCTATTCTGAGTTGTTTCTATGTATTTTTCACCAAATTCTGTGCCGAAATGGACGAATTCTATTGGGTATTTATACTTGTTTCCACCTATGAAAAGATGTGTATGTTCATGAAGGAGAACTGACCTATGCACTGGAGACGACATGTATGTATTAAAATGTTTATTATGTAAATTCAATTTTAGGCCGACCTGTGTACAATTTCATGCCAATATTTCCTTGTTGTAATGGAAGACATTTTTAAATACTTTTCTTCTTTTTTTTCAAAAAAATAATCTTCTTTAAACCCCAGTGGAATACTACTCTTTGGAACTTGAAATATGCCTGTTCATGCTTATGGTATTTGTGGTCATGATAGTGATAACCAAATCCATGTAGTCTCAGATTATTAGAATGGTCCTTTTTATTTATCTCCCTCTAACAATGACCTCTATGGTAATGGTGATGATAATCAACAAGTCAACCATGGTCTTAGTGAAAGACTTGAGTATCCTTCAAAACTATATGATATGTCATTAACCATATGTAGCACTCATTAATTTGTTAGATCAAGGGCTAGATCATCACAAGGGGAGGTTCTTCATCAACAATTACTATGAGCATCCATAAGGACTCCTTCATCAAGAGTAAGGCCATCATCATTATTTCTAGGGCTTCTTCATCAAGAGCAAGGATACATGAGGTTATGTCATCAGAAGAATATTTTCCATCTCAATAATGCCATATTGACATCAATGACAAGCTTGACTAACAATCTCCCCCTTTGTCATTGATGGCAATATTATTTTCCTTCCAACACTTCCTCCCCCTTTGACATCAATGGCAAACAGGGTGCCCAAATACTTCCCTTATCAAGCTGCTCCTCTTCATCATATTTTCTTCATCAATAATAATTCTTCATAGGTATGTTGCTCCCCCTGTCAAGGTGCTCTTCCTTTTGGCAATGTGGGCCATGTAGATTGCATTTCTTCTGCCTACATAAACTCCTCTAGCTCAAGAAATAAATATTGTTTCCCAGTGATTAAGCATAAGACATCTTCACAATTTCATGATTTTCTTCAATGGAGTTACTCCCAAGATATGATCTTTCAAGATTGTCCATGTGTCTGCAAGGATTTCTTCACAGATAGCATCTGCAAGTATGGTTAAGAATCACAAGCTCTCCTTAGCAGTATTCATGGTCTCCTTTCTAGAAGAGTCTCATCATCAAACACTTGGAATATCAAGAATGTCTTCATCAAATCAACATGTGTTGTTGGCTGGAGTGTTCAATAGACTTCCGGATTCAACTTGTTTCCTTCTCCATACTTGTGTAGCTTTCTTCTCTGGCATGGTTCTAGCTTGTGCAGGGGCCCAAGTCGAGTTAAAATCACGTGCCATATGTCCAATGTTATGGAAATTGAAGCACTCTATCTTGTTCATGAATAAGAAATCATGACTTCTTCTTGCAAAATTGCTTCGAGGAGATTGACGGGGACCATTATATTTGTCTTTGTGATATGCTCTACAATATTTTTCCATGTGCCCAAAGTTTGTACAAGAATAGCAATATCCAAGAAATATACTTTGGTACCTGGGAGCTGAAGAGTTCCTTGAAGTACTCTTGAAGTCTTTTTGCCTTGGTATTATTTGATGATATTCATTGCCTTTTGTATTCTTGACACCATATACAAGTCTCCTTAGAGTAGAATTTCTTTCGTTTTTTTCTTGATTCTTCTCCTTGCCTTTGTTGGAACTGGGAGCATCAACATTTCTTTCCAGGTTCCTTACATCTTTGTTGTTTGAAGCATTATCATTCTTGCTTGAGGATTCACCTACATAGCCAAGACTTGATTTATCAAGGGGAGACATTTTCTGACTTAGGATTTCATCTAGGGTTTGAGAGATTTTCAAGTTTTTATTCAACAATTCAACTTCTTTTTCAAGAAAGACAATTTCTCCTTTCAAATTTTCACAATCTTCATCTTTCATAAGTAGTTGCTTCTTCATTTCTTCCATCATCCTTATTGCTTCATGTGCTTCGATTTTAAGGGATATGATGTTTGATTTCATTATGAAGAATTATTCATTCTCCTTTGCTAGACTTCTCTCCATTTCTTCTTTTATTATTGTAGCTTCAAATTTTTCGGCCTTAAGAAGATTAATGTCTGATTTTAGTTTCAAGATTTCTTCATCCTTTTCATCTAGTTGGCATATCATGGTGTTTCTCTCTCTTTTTGCTCCATTAAATTGTCCTTCTATGAATGCCAAAGTTTCCATCACCTTCTCAGCTCCTTGCACTTGTTTCCTTTCTTCTTCTAGTTGAGATCTAAGAGAGGAAACCTCTTCCTTGTATTGACCAATCTCTGCTTCAAGATTTTTCAAGCTCTTAAGTCTTTGTTCAAGGCAGCTTGACAAAGTTTCTTCCCTTTTCTTTGCCTTATCCAATTGATTTGTCATAGATATGACTTCTTCATGATGCTTTCTTTTATTTTGATGAAATTCCTCTTTAAGTTTGGCGAGCTCCTCATCCCTTTCTTGTACTTGAAGCTTGACAAAGTCAAATTCCTTCCTTGTCTTGTCTTGGTTACCATCTTGCACTTTCCTATTAAGTTACTCATTTTAATTTTTCAAAATTTTAATCTCTTCCATGGAAGCCATAAGTTTATTCAAGAGATCTTCTTCAAAGTCTTCTTTGTTCTCTTCATCTTCTAGGTCTTCTTTAGCCTTGTTGTCATCTCTCTTATCTTCAACTTCCTTGATGGATTATGGACTTCTTTCTTATTTTCCATCATCTTCTTGACTAGAGATTATTGTAAATGCTCCTTTTGAGTGAAGATCATGAAGTTTGTCCCATATGACTTTTGCTGACGAACATTTTTCAAAATTGGCCTTCACAGAATTTGGTAATCCATTCAATATTGCCTTCATTGCTCTTGTATTGTACTCCTTGGATTCTTCATCCATCGTGTCATTAGTAAGCACTGATTTCCAAACTTCAATTCCTTGAGTCTTCAAGAAATTCCTCATTCTTGCCTCCCATATATCAAAATTTCCATTGAAAAATGGAGCCTTCACAAATTGATTGACTTCAATTTCGATGGTTGAGGAAGACACATCTTTCGGAGGATTGGAGACTTTCGTCCTTGGCTTTTCCATTTGTTTCCTAATGATAAACCTTCAACCTGTTAGGCTTTGAGTGAAGGTACTAGCTCTGATACCAATTGTTGGAAATACTGAGAGGGGGGTGAATCAATATTTCTTTTCAATTGTTAATTTTACCAATTAGATCACTTATATTTAGAACACAAAATAAACAATGATGGAATATATACTATTATTAATTTCTTCTTTATAATAAGTAAAGTACAACAATGATATAGGGCTCCAACCCTAGATAAAGACTCCAATCTTCCAGGCTCCAACCTGTATTGTGCCAAGCACCGAATTGGTATTTCCAAGGCTCCAACCTTGTCAATTTGAGGCACCAACCTCTAGGGCCCCAACCCTATCTTCCAAGGCTCCAACCTTGTCACTTTGAGGCACCAACCTCTAGGGCTCCATCCCTATCTCTGGTACATGCTCCAACCCGGTATCTTGAGGAATCCTATCCTCTAGGGCTCCAACCCTATCTTCCAAGGCACCAACCTTGTCTCTTATGAGGCTCCAACCTCTTGGGCTCCAACCCTCAGCTTCACTTCATCAAAATATGTTTGTTTATTCTTCACGGCTCCCAATGTCTTCTTCAAAGAGCCTTGAAAATCTTTAGAAATGCCTTCACTTAGTCTCATGTCACGTCATCAATGACAACCTTGATCTCTTAGAAGGTGTCACCATTGCTCTTCATTGTACCCAATCAAATTCTTCAAGTCACATCATGATGAAATCAATGATGCATCATGATCTTCAAAGTTCCCCATAAGACTTCTCAAGGTTGAATGTCTTCAACAAACTTCTTCACTGTTCTTGATTTGTCCTTGAATTGACTTGTGCTTGAGCTTGACTTCACTGTCCCAAGATGATCATTGTTCCTTGTCCGAGTTCTACACTATTCATCTAGAAATAAGCATCATTATTCCTGCATCACTCTTCATCACCAAATTTGCACCATATTGCACCAATGGTTCTGCACCACACTGCACCAGTACTTTACAGCTCACTAATTCTGCACCACCCTGTACTAACACTATAGCTGCACCAACACTTTTGCACCACCATGTACTAACACTACAACTGCATAAACACTTCTGCACCACAGATCAATGCATCACCACCAAAAACTGAAAGACACAACAAGTGATGGAAGGATCCGAGTCACTGCAATAAGAGTCCAAGAATGTTATGTATATTTCCACATGTTGAGATTATCACAACTCCAAGATTGTTGTGTGACAGAGGAGATCCGAACCACTTAATTGAGCCAGTGATGATGATACAACCACTGAAAAGAAGGTTCCTACACTAATCCGAGTCTCTGTCGAAGTTTAACCTAAGGTCTGCTCACTGTTGAGCTCCCATAGATGAATGATCACACCTACAATTCAATGTTGCTACATGATCGAGCTGTAGTGAGGTCACAAACTACTGTAGAGTGAAATGAAATCCAAAAATCTGTAATTGTGGTGTAGTCCGAGCTTGAGAAAAGGCTTCAAGAAGTTTTCAATTCATAACAAAGATTTGAGGGCTACTTTCATAACACAGGTCACTAGTCTGAGTTTTATCACTGTCCAACATTGAGCTTTGAATTAACACAGGTGAAAGGTCTGTCACAAATTAGAGATGAGATCCATCTGGGCTCCAAAGGCGTTATGTCATAGATATACCACCACAGAACCAAGTCCGAACTATTTTAAGCTTATCTCTATCCCTCCAACAAATAATTTGAGCCTCCCACAGGTCCGAGCTACACACCCTTCAAGGCACTTGTTTTAATTCTTCAAAAACGTCTCCACAGGAACACAGTTATTACAGGCCTGAGAGTATAATACTGCCACAACTCCAAGGTATCACAAGTATGAGCCTTTTATTGGCTATAATTTGAGTTTCCACAAGCCCAAATCCAATTTGCTGACTGTTCCAATGCATTACTGTTCCATAGAAAATAATATTAGCCCAAAACGTTAATCTCAACGTCTTCTTTAAAACAGTTCGAGTTTTTATGCCTAAACAGAACTTTCCTCGATATCCTTGCTATTCTGAGTTGTTTCTATGTATTTTTCACCGAATTATGTGCTGAAATGGATGAATTCTATTGGGTATTTTACTTGTTTCCACCTACGAAAAGATGTGTCTGTTCGTGAAGGAGAGCCGACCTATGTACTGGAGCCGACATGTATGTATTAAAATGTTTATTATGTAAATTAAATTTTAGGCCAACCTGTTTGCAATTTCATGCCAATATTTTCCTTGTTGTAATGGAAGACATTTTTAAATACTTTTCTTCTTTTTTTTCAAAAAAATAATCTTCTTTAAACCCCAGTGGAATACTACTCTTTAGAACTTGAAATATGCTTGTTCGTGCTTATGGTATTTGTGGTCATGATAGTGATAACCAAATCATGTAGTCTCAGATGATTAGAATGGTCCTTTTTATTTATCTCCCTCTGACAGTGACCTCTGTGGTAATAGTGATGATAATCAACAAGTCAACCATGGTCTTAGTGAAAGAATTGAGTATCCTTCAACACTATATGATATGTCATTAACCATATGCAACATTCATTAATTTGTTAGAGCAAGTGCTAGATCATCACATGGAGAGGTTCTTCATCAAGAGTTACTATGAGCATTAATAAGGACTCCTTCATCAAGAGTAAGGCCATCATCATGATTTCTAGGGCTTCTTCATCAAGAGCAAGGATACATGAGGTTATGTCATCACAAGAATATTTTCCATCTCAGTAATGCCATATTTACATCAATGAAAAGCTTGACTAACATAGCAGCATCATTTGGGATTCTAGTGTATTTGGGATTTGGAGGTTTGCTTGCCTAGTTTGAGTGATTTGTTCCTCAACACATTGTATATTTTGCTGCTTTCATACATAATATAATGGATCTATGATTTTCTCATGTGTTTGCATTAATATTTGTTATACATTCTAGTTTTGTGTTCAATATTATTGTCTTTCCTAATTTGGAATATTACAGTGCTATCAAATCATAATCTTGGCTCAGCTTGTGGGGCAATACATATATAGAAATGGAGGAAAAGGAGATCCAAAAAATTCTTCTTCAGACCATGCAGGACATTGCTAAAGATATCAAGGAGATGAGATTAGAAAGATAAAAGGAATCCCCTAGAGGTTTTCATCATGGATAAAGTTTCGGCACTTAACATTTATGGTGTGAGCAACCAATAGTACAACCTTCCTCACAATGGTCCACTATGCCCACATTCCTATCTTTGGGGAGTGAGGTGGGAGGTCCATTAAGAAAATAAACCTTTGGTGATTATTTCTTAGAATATGAATCTCAATCTCGGAGGTTCAAGGAGAAATTGACCTTCCAAGAATTCTGTCGGATCAAGGATGGAAGAAGATCCCACAATCACCATAAAAGTGGAGGGTACATGCAGAACCAAGATCTATAGTGTACTATGGGTAGGTTATTTTTTCCCTCTTATGATGGATCACCCAAGTGCACAAATAAGGCTTGGGTAGAGAAGTTGGATACCTATTTCCAACTAAACAAAGTTTCAGAAATGGAGGCCATTAAGATAGCAGTGCTGCACCTAGAAGGTGAAGCATGTGAATGGTGGTTTCATGGTTTATATACACTTGGGCATGCTAGTGTCACTTCTTATGAAGACTTCACCTAGAGGTTGGTGGAGATATTTGATCCCAGGAATCTAGAAGCAAATTTTGTTGAGCTAACCAAGCTCAAGAAAATAGGAGATCCAGAGACTTATATCTCTGAATTTATAAAGCTTTCAATCATTCCTCCTGACCTTACTGTGGCCAGGAGAGTGTGCATGTTCATAGATGGGTTGGTTGAACCATTACATGGTTTGGTTAAATCCACTGGACCAACTACGCTCCAAGAAGCTATGGAGAGGGCTAGAGACCTACATCATGCTTTACCCAAGGCAAAAGCCCCTTTTCAATAGAAGTTATCCTCTCAAACAAAGGAGAATCATGAGAAGAAATCTCTTGATGATCATGTCTGGGTAGATATGAGGAGAAGAAAACTTTGTTTTACTTGTCGAGAGCCATGGGTACCAGGCCACCAATGTGTTGAAGGGAAGGCACATTGTATTGAGATATTCTCTGATGAAGAGAAGGAGACCAACACTGTAGCATCAGGAGAGGGTGCACCAGCAGCAGGAGGTGTGGTGGGAGCATTTTCTCTAATGGGAGGGACTCTTGTAGCTTTGCGGGGAGTTCCCAAGTATCTAACATTGATATTCAGAGGCACTATTCAGGTAAAGAGAGTATCGGAATTGATAGATAGTGGGGCCACCCATAAATTTATTGATACTCAATTGGTGCGGAGGAGCGTCATTCACATAAAATACTTTGAGGGCTTCTCAGTTTTGGTTCTAGGAGCTAGAACCATGCAGTGTGCCAAATATGTTCTGGCATTAACCATCACTATGGGGATGTACACATTGACATACCACTTCTTTATGGTTGATATTCTAGACACCAATGTGATATTGGGTGTCCAGTGGTTAATCACCTTAGGGAAGGTTACCACAGATTGGGAACCTTGGAGATGGAATGGAAAAAGAAGGGGAGTGGTGAACATCAGAAAATCAAAGGTATACACACCTATCCACCCCAGATTATCTCAGCACACAATATGGAGGCTGATTTGTGCAGAGGGGACATAGAGTGGGAAGTAGAACTGCGTATGTCAGAATCAGGGGGCAAGGATGCACCAGTACACCCGGATGTACAGTCTATTTTGGACCGTTACTCTACAGTATTTGGAGATATTCCACCAAGGAGACCCCCTGACCGAGGGTTTGAGAACACTATTAAGTTGGAGTATGGGATCCAAGTAGTGATCACCACACCCTATAGGCACCCCAAATCCTACAGGGATGAGATTGAAAAGGCCATTCAAGAGCTTTTGGTTTTAGGACACATTCGACCAAGCACCAGTCCTTTTTCTTCTTTAGTGGATTTGGTGAAGAAAAAGGATGGCACATTGAGGATGTGCATTGAATATAGGGCCTTGAAGAAAAAGAAAATGAATAACAGGTACCCAATCCCTAGGATCGATGAACTGATGGATGAGATAAGAGGATCCAAGCAGTTTTCTAAGATTGATTTGAGATCGGGATATCATCAAATCAGGGATCAAGACATTCCCAAGACAGAATTCTGATGCCACTATGGTCGTTTTGAGTTCTTGGTGATGCCTTTTGGGCTAACCAATGCTTCGGAAACATTCCAGTCTTGCAAGAACCACATTTTTTGTGGTCACTTGAGGAAGTTTGTATTTGTCTTCTTTGATGACATTCTTATTTACAACCACACATGGGAGGAACATCTACAACATATTGAGACAATATTACACATCCTTAAAGAGCAGAAATTCTATGCTAAGCTCTCCAAGTGTGAGTTTGGACTCACATAGATGCTCTATTTGGGCCACATCATTAGATTAGATGGAGTCAGATTTCATGAAGAGAAGATCTATGCTATTAAATATTGGCCTGAGCCAAAGAATGTCATAGAACTTCGGGGGTTTGTAGGCATCTGCACCTACTACCGATTTTTTTTTAAAGGGTTATCTCAACTAGCAGCACCACTCATAGATCTGACTAAGAAGGGAGATTTCAGTTGGACAACGACAACGCATAGAGCTTTTGATAGGCTCAAGGAGGTGATGAGTAGCTGCCCGGTATTAGTTCTACCAGATTTTACCCAACCCTTTGTGTTGGAATGTGATGCTTCAAGAGAGGGCATTGGAGTAGTGTTGATGCAAGGGGGACACCCATAGCTTTTGAGAGTTGGAAGTTGTTGCCACATGAGAGATTATATCTGATATATGATAAGGAGATGTTGGCTATCATGCATGCCTTAGCCAAGTTCTTGCAATATTTGGTGGGTAACAGATTTCGAGTGAAGTCTGATCACAATAGTCTTTGGTTCTTTCTTGAGCAGAAGCAGCTACAGGAGAGGCAGAAGAAATGGGTGAGAAAGATCCAAGCCTATGACTTTGACATTGAATATGTCAAGGGGAAGAGAAATGTAGTGGCAAATGCTCTATCTCAGAGGCCAACAACGCTGTCCTTAATGAGCATGGATACAGATTGGAAGGCTTAGTTGCTAGTGGAGTATTCCAAAGACTGCTTTGGATGTGAGATCCTAGATGGACAGGTGACTGATGTGAGGTATAGAGTGATGAATGAGGTCATCTATTACCGAGATCGGGTCTTTTTGACTAGAGATTCTAGACTCAAGAAGAATATTTTACAGGCATCACATGATTCACCGCTTTCTAGGCATCAAGGATTCACCAAGACATACCGGGCTATTCGAGAGAGATTCTCATGGAAGGGATTCAAGGAGGATGTGCTCCAACACATCAAGGAGTGTGTAGTTTTCCAGCAGAACAAAGGGGAGAACAACCATCCCGCAGGATTTTTGCAGCCACTCCCTCTTCTGGATGGGAAGTGGGAGAGTATTTCCATGGAATTCATCACCATTCTACCTACGGTTTAGGGTAAGGATTGTATCTTTATATTTTTTGATTGACTAACAAAGTATTCAAATTTCTTTTCTATTTCTGCACGATATACTGCTTCAAAGGTAGCCGAGCTCTTCTTTAGATATGTATTTAGACTCCATGGTCTTCCAAAGACCATAGTCAGTGATCGGGATAGCTGCTTCATGGGTGGCTTTTGGCAGGAGCTTTTTCGGTTAGTGGGCACTGAGTTGACACCGAGTACCAAATATCACCCACAAACCGATGGAAAGACAGAGATAGTAAACAAGTGGCTGGAAGGCTACTTGCTAAACTATGTTTTGGGGAAGCAAAGAGCATGGTTGCGCTGGCTCCATTTGGGGAAGTATTTCTACAACACAACCTTTCATATGTCCATTGACATGACCCCATTTCAAGCTCTTTATGGGTATTATGCTCTATCATTTTATGATGTGATGTTTGGGGCAAGAAAGGTTCCTAGAGTAAAGGAGTGGATTCAGGAGAGTCAAGATATACTCCGGGCCCTCAAGGAAAACATTGCTACAGCACAAAACCAACAGAAGTTGTATGCAGACCGTGGTCGGGTAGAGAGGTAGTTTGAGGTGGATGATTTGGTCTATCTTCGTCTTCAACCATATAGACATTCTACGTTAAAGGAGAAGGGGGCTGAAAAGCTTAAGCCTTGGTTCTATGGGCCATACAGGGTGATCTGTCATGTTGGGGAAGTAGCATATGAGTTGGAGCTTCCCATTGGAAGTAAGATCCATAACATTTTTCATGTCTCATGCCTCAATAAGGCCATTGGAAAACATGTGGTTGCCACCCTGGATCTCCCACCTATTGATGATGAGGGCCATCTGGTTTTACAACCAGAAGCTATCTTGGATACTCGGGAGAGGCAGCTAAGAAACAGGGTGATTAGAGAGTATCTGATTCGATGGAGGAATCTACCTGATGAGGATGCCAATTGGGAAGGAGAGAAGATTTTGTAGCATCCTTATTTACTATTTCTTGAGGACAAGAAACATTTGGGAGGGGAGGACTATAATATTCCCAATTATCTTTTAGCTAGTTGGAGTATTATATGTTGCTTCTATTAATAGTATAGATGAATAAGTAGGGTAAAGAGACCCTTAAATCTCTTTAGTAGGAATAAACCACCTCTAGTATGGATGTGGATCAGTTTAGCTAGCCAAAATAAAGCCACCTTTGGTGTGGAAGGGGGAAATGCATGTAGACTGGGTCAATATTGACCAAATCAACAACGTTGCCATAGGAGAGAGTGGAGCTAGTGGGGAAAACAAAATTTTGGAGAAGGAGTATTTGCATGGGAGTAGCATCATAAATGAGTGGGGCAAAGGGTGAGGAAGCTCACCAAGGATATAAGGAAAAGGATGGCAGCAATGAGAGGCATTTAGAATATTGTTTATGTTTGAGTCTTATGACTTCTCACATGCTTCAGATGTTTAGCGGTGTTTGCTGTACTGTTTAGTACAAGTGCATTTCCAGGCTGGAATCCCACACTCTACCTCGGGGGACTTCGAGTGCCCACTCAGGAGAGCTATTATGAGCTTCATTTCCACCATCCAGCATTGGGCCAAGCAACCACCTTCAGCCACAACATATTCTCATTGAGGAACTACGTTATTTTGCAATGTGTTGCAGTGGAGGGTTGAGAAACCTTGTTTATGAGCTAGTTTCCTAGTGAAAGGAGAAACCTTTCACCCGAAAAGATAGGGAGGAGGAGATACAACCATATATTTGTTATTTCAGATATATTTTAGTAGAGCTCCAGTGATACAGCGTGATTCAGCCACAGAGTTGCAATTTGCACTTTTTTCATCTTGTGTATTTCAAGAAACCCTTGCCGGGTTATCTTGGGATTGTGCTTGAGAGACTAGTTCTCCATTTTCAGTTCCTTTTGAGTATCACATTAGTAGATCCACTTGTTTCCATTTTCCAGTAGCAGTAACCCTCACTAGGAAAACACTATCATGTATTCCAACATTTCTGTATAGCAGCATCATTTGGGATTCTAGTGTATTTGGGCTTTGGAGGCTTGTTTGCCTAGTTTGAGTGATTTCTTACTCAACACATTGTATATTTTGTTGTTGTCATACATAATATAATGGATCTATGATTTTCTCATGTGTTTGTATTAATATTTGCTGTACATTCCAGTTTTTTGTTCAATATTATTGTCTTTCCTAATTTGGAATATTACATCCTCCTCATGGATAGTTTATTCCTCTGCCATATTTTGTTTGCCCTTCTATACCTGCTTTGTTGGTGACGAAGGCAAGGCCCTTCCCACAATCTGTGGGGCAAACACCTACCTATGCCCTCTCTGATATTTCTTTGCCAACGTGATGATTTCACCCTCTTTAGGCTTTCTAACCTCAACTTTGTTAGGTGAGTCATTTTTCTCATAAAATGGTGATGATGGTGGTGATGGTGATGGAGTAGGTGAAGTGGAGTGAAGTGAGGTGGAGGCATAGATGTAGCAGGGTGAGATGGAGAAGGTACATCTTCAGCATGTGGAGCTTGTGGAGCAGTGAAGATGTCATTTGCAATGAAGGCGTCCCATGAGATTCCCACTTGATCAATGTGATGGAGGACATTGATATTGATCAATGATTGGTGAAAAAGGCTATTCATATGCTGGTTATAGTCTCTCTTTTGCACAATGTAAGACATTTTATCTATACTCCTGAAAAGAAATTATGGGATATTGAGCAGTCTTACTCATATGAAGTGCATCAACAGTCTAATGTGGTATGTGTAGAGCCTATAAAACCTCCCTTTACAAGAGAAGTACTTCATGATGATTTTAATCATGAGTGCATACCTATCAAGAAGGTAGCTAAAAGGGAAAAACCTTGTCCTTTCATTTTTGTATCTAGGTTTAATGAATGGTTCATCGTACTAATCCTCCAAATCATTGGATTTAAACCATTCTCTCCCATGTTTGGAATCCCTGTGGCAGCAGCAATGACAGATGTATATACACTGAAGGTTACACTAGCAAGGGTCACCTGATTGTCTCTGAGATTTGAAGTGAAAACTATACTCAACATGGGATGATGTTGGACCCTTTGAATCATGTTGAAAAAATCAAGGCACCCTACATATTCAAAACAACTGACAGTCATGGGAGAGGCCCTTGATTCATTTGTGTTGGTGGGCACCAGTCTTAGGATTTTTCCTCCTTTGTGAGGCATTATCTATTCTCTATTCTCTTCTCTCTGTTTACCCTCCTCTTCCACATAGTCAATGTCTTCCTCCATAGTGTTTTGGTGGCCTAGAAACCCTAAGGATAAGGTAGATGGGATGGGGAGTGAATACGGGTATAGAGAATAGGGATAGTTCTAGGAACATTTAGGGAGATGGGGGAAGGGATTAGGGAACTGTGGGAGGTGATGGGAGGTCAAAATATCAAGGGAGCTGGAAGTGAGAATTTAATTACAGTTTTAGTATAGTGGCTACCTACGAATTTTAAAGCTTAGGACTTAGGGTTTTATGGGGAAGGGATTTATGGATTAGGAAAGAGTAGTGTAGGGGTAGGGATGGGTTGAGTAGTGATGTAGGAAGGTATTGTAGGGTTTATGGGCAGTAAATTGAGAGTGAGGGAGTGATACTAGGGTTTTCCACTAGACACTTAGTTATTTTTTCTCAAAAAGAAAAACACCATAAAAATGACATTTAGGAAAGCAATGAGGCAATGATTTTGTGTCACTTGATAAAGGAGGAAACAAGCTTATGCTGATAATTTGGAAGAGTTTGAGGGTGTTTTGTGGCTTCACATGGTGAAGAGATGTTATTTGATCACCCTTTACTTGTTGATCTTATGTAATGGAATGCAGTTTTATTGGACCTTGGAAACCCTAATAACCTAGTGAAACCTTGAAAAGCCCTAAAAGACCTAATGAGACCTTGAAGTATTGAACTTCAAGATGACATGACTGATATTGACTTTATGGATGGTGTATAGTCAGCAAGGTATGAAACTATGCCAGCAAGTAATCAAATTTAAGGAAGAGTGATGTTTTTGGAGTAGGGCTACCATTAGTGACTAAATTTTTGAATTCAAACCTAATGAAATGATAAAAATTTCTGAATGAGACCCTAATATGATATGAAAAGATGATTTTTTATCACTGATGGTAGGATGCAAATATTAACACTAACATTGGCCTTATTGGGGATGATAGCTCTGAAAGAGGTGTCAAGAACACCGTAGACCAGAAAGCCTTATCCATTGTACCAATACGATAAAAAACTAAAACTAATAAACATGAATGAAAAATAATAACTCATATGAAATAGACAAACTCAAGACAAACTCAAAATTGACTGAAAAAGATGCTCAAAATTGAGCTTATTCAACAAAACCTTCTCTAACTGATCCATTCATCACCTGATGAAGTGAAATGGAGCAGCCAATGTAACCATGTAACCATTTTGGCTGATGTTTGAATTCTTCACAAGTGCTTTATTATGAGAAAGAAGAGAGAACTATTGAAAGGCAACTCCCATGAAAACTTGTAATCAGATTGAGTCTTAATGAAATTGCAAAGCATGAACCCACCAGCTGACCTCAAGAATGCTGCAAAAGGATACTCATAGGAATACATATTGATTTCCAGCCCATCTAATACATTACTGCTATATTCTAGGTAGTCTTCATGACATGAATATGAAATTTCATCTTTACCCTTACTTTCCTAATATGGCTACAAATGTCGGATGAGATTTGTAATGAGACTCCTGCTGAAAATGACAATGAAACCGACTGTCGGATCAAGTTTATATCAACACTCATTTCAGGCTCATAGTTAGCTAATGGAGAAGGAATTTTACTGCAAATATCATCCAACACATCAGCTATAGGCTCATGAAAAACTTGAAAAGAATACTGCAACCTATTTTCCATTGGTTCTAATGAGACTGCATGACTTTCTACAGGCTCCTCATCCTTTGCTTTAGAGACATTATGAAAAATTTCCTTTAAAAAATGAAATTCTTCAAAACATAATGGTACAGAATCATTGTGCATAATTTTATCATATGTTTCAACTTCCAAGCCTTCATCTGCAATTTGAAATTAAATGGAATTTGGTGGTTGCAAATCTAGAGCTGAGGAGTCTTGATCAAGGATTTCATTTCCCTCTTGATTTTCAAGATAAAAAATTAATGACTGCTGATTTATGATTGCATGAAAGTTGTCTATGATGAACTCAAATGAAGTAAAACAAAGAGGCAAAGATCCTTAACTTACTTCCAATTTTTCTGCACATTCCTCCTCACTTCCATATGTGATATGCATTGGTTGATCACTGTATTTGAGCTGTTGAAACTGAACTTCCTCCTCCCACAAACCAGATGTTGATTGGTCTGCAATATTAGCTTTTTTTTGGAGAACATAATTTTCGTCAGAATGATCATACTTAGGAAAATCATCAAATGAAGGAATGTCGTCAAACATACACATTATATCAGTAGATTGTTTCTCCTCGAATTGATCTACAAATCTATTTTCTGATCTATGGTAGCTGGGATTAGTAGGAAAGTGTTTAGGGCCAGCAACCTCTTATTTTTCTGCAATAAGTGGGTCATGGTGATCTTGAACGGAAAATCCATCTCTCATGGTGATATTTTGCATCATTTCCTCTATCGTACTTACCAAAATGTAGAGTTTTACCTCTGAAGATGTCAGGTGCTCTGCAATGTTCTCCCTCTCTTCTTCCTTCAACTTTTCCCTTCTGATCAACATATTAGCCTCTACATCTACTGCATTTTTCTTCATCTCTTCAAGTGTTGCAAGGTTCCTTTATCTCAATTGAAACTACATTTCCAGATCAAAGGCATCTGGGTAATGTAAGAGGGTTGAACCAGGAGGAGGTCTTATATTAGTAGGTATTGAATAATAGACCTGATTGAACCTGGGAGTAATTTTTTTTACTGTCTCCCCTAGCTGTATTTTCAGCTGGTCATACTCTTCAAGGATCAGGCAAGGGTTTTCTTTGACCACCCACTTGTTGAAGAAAATTTTGAAAAATTGCGGGAAATCTGAGATGCTCGCAGCAAGCAGGTTTTTGAACCAACTCTTGAATTTGCCTTGCAAAGAAAGAGAAAATAGCCTAATACTGACATCCTATTTGTCAACTTCAAAAAATTCAAGGAAAGTCTCAAAATTATACATATGGATCTCACCAGTGATGTTGTCACATTCACCATCAAACCTCGGTAGATATAATTAATGATTTTAAGGGAAATCACGAAGTATAGGAGGTAAGATGAGTGGTTTGTATCTATGTGGAATTTTACAAGTTGTAGGAGTATATACATAAGTTATAGGATTAGTATTAATATCTTGAGGTTCATCAAGCTGAATATAGTCATCATAAGATTTGGGAAAATACTATGGACCAAGATCAAAGGAGCACAATCAAACGAAGGTCCATGATATTTTCTCAAACATAATATACCTTGGAAAAATTTCTGGACATTCTCAGGAAAAGAGAAGAAATATTTCATGATAAAGAACATGATGTCTTGAATAAAAGTCCAAGTTGAATACCTGATCTTCCCATGTTGTCCTTTCATATTTCTTGGCAAGGTTCATCCTCCAATGGAGTCTTTGGATTTGATTTTGAAACTGATTTAGAGTCACCACATGGATGATTTCAGCCTTCGTGTGCCTGATCACTGTCAACCATCAGTAATCAGATCTGATCTTTGTCATTTTTTCCTAGGGAAGATTTTTCTTTTTTCTTCCCCAGCAACGATGCTAGTATGTTATCACTCCAACGGATCTCTAAGGCTGAGAAAGAGTCCAGACAGAGGTAACCATAGACCAATATTTTATCTTGGTAGCAAGCCCTACCAAACTGGAGAGGGATCTCTCCACAAAATCATAGCCAAGAGGGTGGGATGAACTATGGTTTTAGGCTAGGTATGAGTACAAGGGTTTGTTTGTTTGAATTGATTTTGCTGGATGGATGAACTAGGTCAAAGAAGCTAGGTCAGGGAAAATAATATTAGGGTTGTAGAGATTAAATAGGGCAACGTGGTAGGAAGGCTAACACTTTAGGGTTTCAGGGTGAGATGTATCACACTGATGAGGAGCTAGAAAGAGCAAGGCAAAGCATGTATTATTTCTAAACTGAAGAGGATGAACAAACTATGAAGGTTTTCCCAAAAAAGAGCATGAGAGATCTATTATGTTTATAACCTTGAAAACCAGAATATCATAGAAATGAAATGGATCATGAAACAAAACATTCATACATAATGAGACATAAGAATAACAATGCTAAATTTCCATACCATAGGTATCCCAAAGAAATAGCTACAACCTTTTCATTAATTTCTTGCCAAATATTGATTACACTAGAGTCTCTGATCAATGAAACAAAATCCAACCTCTGAAATGAATAAAAAAGTACAAGATATAGACCAAAAAAAAACTTATCCCATCCTTTGGGGTTGAATCCTAAGAGGACGAGAAGTTCCACTAAAATATAAACTGATACCTAGAGTGTAGGGAGGTCAAATTGACTCATCCCTCACTTTTTGGAAACTAATTCATTACATCATCATCAAAAGTTTTAATCTAATGTATTTACCCTAGGTAAGTGTAAAAAACCATAATTACATTTACATCATTTATTTATAGAAGTAAAAATGAGAAAATTGAGAAATATAAGCAAACTCATAAAATATGTCAAAAGTGCAGCACCACTGCTTTAAGCACAACGCCATCTTTAACTCCACTTTTGAGGGGGTTCTAGGTGTCCAAATTGAGCTCATGATAGCTCATTGGAAATCTTGTCTAGTATAGTTTCCAGAAATATGATTTGTTTCCAGAATGACATTGATTTGACCCTTCAAAAACAGATTTTCCCAATACTGATAAAAAGCGTAGCACCAGCCTCCAAAACATGGCAGAATGGTCATTTTTGAGTGTTTTTTTACCTTTAAACTGCCTCTTTGACCCAAAAAAGCTTAGAAAATTTGTTTTCTTGACTGTAAATTTCCTTCATTATATTCATTGGAGGTCCCTAGGAAAAGCGCATTGCCTAAGGTGTTGTGTTTTTGCCAGTGCCACTGTGCAAAATTGGCAAAAACACAAAAAAATCCAAAAAATTCAAAATTTGCCCAAATTTCTTCAAATTTTATTGTGGGATGCTGATGAGGTGTATTAGGAAATTAGAGATGCCTCAACAAGAATATCAAGCTTTTCCCCTTCATTTTTCTTGGTCAGGGTTTCAAGTCTTGATTTGGAATTTTTGAGCTTTGAGCTTGCAATTTGATTTTTCTTGAAGTAATGCTTGGCCCTCTTTCTTAATATGTCATTGTCCTTGTTTTCCTTCTCCAGGAGCTTCTCAAGATGCTCATTTTCCCTGTAAAGAAATTTCCCCCGGTTCTCATTGACAATGATGGCAAAATTTTCATTCAAAGTGAGCTCATTACCAAGCCCAACCTCCTTTTTCCTCTCTAGTTCTAGAGCTCTTTTCAACCCTCTAGTCCTAGGTATTCTTCTTGGCACTTTTTATTCTGCCTCATTGGTTTCACCATACCTTTCATAAGCCTCATCAAGCAAGGCCTTTGCCTTGTTTTCTTCTCTTTTTTCCTTGAGAAGCTGAATCTCCATGATGGCCTGCTTGGTCTTGATTTGTACAAACTTTGATCTCTCTAAGTTGGTCTGAATCTCCCTTATTTGGGCATCCTTCTGCTTGATAATAAATTTGGAGGTCTCATCATCATGCTGCTCATTTAATTCTATAAGTTTAAAATCAATCTCCGTCTCTTTGAGGTCATCCTCCTCATGGGTAGCTTCCTCATGTACATCTTCCTCTGCCATTTTTTGTTTTCCCTTCTATACCTACTTTGTTGGTGAAGAAGGCAGGGCCCCTCCCACAATCTGTGGGGAAAACACCTACCTATGCCCTCTCTAATATGTATTTTCCAATGTGCTAATTTCACCCTCTTTAGGCTTGCTGACCTCAACTCTTTTAGGTGACTCATCCTTCTCATAAAATGGCGATGATGGTGGTGATGGTGATGGAGTAGGTGAAGTGAAGTGAAGTGGAAAGTGAGGTGGAGGCATAGATGTAACTGGGTGAGAAGAAGAAGGTACATCTTCAGCATGTTGAGCTTGTGGAGCAGTGAAGATGTCATTTTCAATGAAGGTATCCCATGAGATGCCCACTTGATCAAGGTGATGGAGGACAATTATCTTGATCAATGAGTGGTGAAAAAGGCTATTCATATGTTGGTAATAGTCTCTCTTTTGCACAATGCTAGCCATTTTATGTATACTCCTGAAAATAAAGTATGGGATATTGAGCAGTCTTACTCTTGTGAAGTGCATCAATAGTCTAACGTGGTATGTGTAGAGCCTAGAAAACCTCCATTCACAAGAGAAGTACTTCATGATGATTTTCATCATGGGTGCATACCTATCAAGAAGGTAGCTGAAAGGGAAAACCCTTCTCCTTTCATTTCTGTATCTGGGTTTAATGAATGGTTCATAGTATTGATCCTCCAAATATTTGGATTTAAACCATTTCTTTCCCATGTTTGGAATCCCTGTGGCAGCAGTAATGACAAATGTAGATACATTGTAGGTTACACCAGCAAGGGTCACCTGATTGTCTATGAGATTTGAAGTCAAAATCTACTCAACATGGGATGATTTTGGACCCTTTGAATCATGTTGCAAAAATCAAAGGACCCTTCATATTCAAAACAACTGACAATCATGGGAGAGGCCCTTAATTTATTTGTGTTGGTGGGCTCCAATCTTAGGATTATTCCTCCTTTGTGAGGCCTTCTCTATTCTCTATTCTCTTCTCTCTGTCTACCCTCTTCTTACACATAGTCTTTGTCTTCCTCCATAGTGTTTTGATGGCCTAGAAACCCTAAGGATAAGGTGGATGCACTACAAGGAAAAGAACCTCTAGCGGATGTTTTTGAGGAACCCCTTATAAAAATACCCCATACATCTGTTTCTAGCGGAGGTTCCTAGAGGAGCTTGGCGGGCAGATGGTTTTGCTAATGTTTTCCGCTCAGTGCGCTTATCATCTAAAATCACACTGGTGCTCTCTATAAGAGAAAGCACTGGTGTGCACAAAAAATTGGCACACCAGACTCCATGTGCTCCGTACACACCCACCCATTGTGTCGTATTACTGTAGAGCATCGGTGCTTCACAACTCTTCCACCCCAGTGCATCATAAAACACCGTGCCAAAACAAACCGCTTGGTGAGGTATTAAGAAACCGCACCGGTGCATCATAAAACATCGCGCCAAAACAAAAACCGACCGGTGTGTTCGTAAGAAACAACATCGGTGCACCTATAAACCCCGCACACCAGAACAGGGTTAAATAAAAAACAAATTACGGCCAAAAAACCACATTTTTCACTTTTCTCAGTGCTCCGGAGCTCTCAATCACTGGTGCGCTCTACAAGAGAAAGCACCGGTGCGCAAAAAACATTGGCACACTGGACATTGTGCGATCTGTACACACCCGCCCAGTGCATCATAGTACTGTAGAGCACCGGTGCTTCACAACTCTTCCACGTCGTTGCATCATAAAACACTACGCCAAAACAGAAACTGCCCGGTGCGGTGTTAAGAAACCACACCGGTGCATCATAAAACACCGCGCAAAAATAGAAACCGACTAGTGCGTTCGTAGGAAACAACACCGCTGCGCCTATAAAACCCCACACACCAGAACATGGTTAAATAAAAAAAAATTACAGCCAAAAAAACACATTTTTCACTTTTCTCAGTGCTCCAAAGCTCTCATGCATTGGTGCAATTTATCCTTGTATGAGCCGCCTTGACATCGGTGCTCCCATTGCACCCATTGCATGCACTGCTGCTGTGCATTGCCCACCAATCTCCAGATTTCATTTTGAAAAATGGCGGGGAAATTTTCTTTTGCAAATTCTAAAGCCAATATGTCTCCTTGACAGTGAAATGTACAGGTATTTTTCTTGTTTTTCCATAATTAGCTTTTTAGCATATTGAATTTCAAATAACCTTAAAATTAACCATTTAAAAGAACAAAAAAAAAATTGTTGCGTGGTGTGCATGAGTTGTTTGGCTTGCACTGGTAAGCGGTGCTACCTATAAAATTTACAGGCTACACCGCAACTGGTGCTAACATTATTTGCACCGTGTCTGGGGCAGTACCGAAGCCGCACCGTGTTATTTTAAAATTTAAAAAAAGTGTGATGCGGTCATTTAGCCGGTCACACCGTTGACCATGGGAATAAAAATGCGGTGGGTTGACAGAAATATCTACCTCCGTGTCTGTCAGCACACCGCATTTGACATTCTGACAGGGTCAACAATGCGGCCTGGTAAAAGACCACACCGTTGACTATGTAATTTGTCAGGAAGTCGGTGCGCTGACACAACTATACGTGCCAAGGCATATATTTTAGTCAGTGCACTACTCTTCTGACACCATACATTGTCAATTGTGCTTTAAAAATTTTCAGGTGCATTGCATATGGTGCGTTGAATGTCATCTGGGGCACCGCTCCTGGTGTGCGACAAACAAACAACGCACCGAAACCGGTGCATGAATGTTTTTTGTGGCGCACTGACTGGTCTGCTTTTTTTTTCCATAAAAAATTATATATGTATATTCCTAAATAAATGTCTCATTTAATAAAAAAAAATTATTTAATATGTCAATGGTTCAGAGAGAAGAGGGGGAATAACAACAACAACAGGTGGAGCAGTATGACATGGTTCGCCTGTGGGAGGCACGAGAGAGGGAGAGAGATGTGTACCCTTGCCCTATTATAGCAGCTACCCAGGGGCTCCTAAGGCAGGTAGGCCTCCTCAAGTTCTATGAGGAGGCTACTTCCCTAAAGGCCCATAGTGTGTTTTTGAGACATCTTATTTGCAGGTGGAATGCCCACCAACAGGCTTTCCAGGTTGGTACTAACCAGTGGTACACATACAATAAGGAGGATATATATTTAATTACAGGGCTATCGAGGAGAGGGGTGGATTTTCCCTTGTTCCCAGAGGTTCCAGCTGGTTTTGTAGCAGGGAGTCAGTTAGTTTACTCTGAGAGATACATTGGAGCATCAGTACTATCTCCTGCATATTTTCAGGTCGTTGGAGGTTAGTTACGTATTGGTGCATTTGGTAGTGAGGAGATGCAGTGCCTCTCACTTCTCATTTCGACCATTTCACACAATACTCATGATGGGTAACACATTAGTTTCTCGCTTCTATATTATGTTTATCCTTTAGTACAGGAGCCATGACTTGTCAAGTGGTCTGCCATTTTTTTGTGGCAGTTCTGTACAACCTTAGATAGATGTCGTGCTCATGCACGAGGGAGGGTCAACTTCCCTTTTGATTCAGAGTTTTTTTGTTTATTTTTTTAGAGGTTTCCAGAGAGGAGGCCTAATTTTTTTCGGCAGCCTCATAGGTCGATGTTGGAGGCACGGATGCACATGTGGGGGCAGATGATGCCCAAGAGGGGCGAGACTATGTTTCCAGCCAGGATATCGCATGATGCACTAGACTTGCTAGCCAGTGTTGACGAGCTGCATCCCTTCATTATGGTCCCCTGTCCTTATGCTGGATTGGATTGGTGAGGGTGTGCCAACATCCTCTTCACAGATGATGAGCTGCCAGATGATAGAGGTAATATTACTATTTTATTTAAATTTATTCTAACATGTTCTTTAACTTGTTTTTATTAAATTGTGTAATGAAATTGTCTAATTATTGTTGTGTACTTGTATATATTTTGCAGACATTGGATTTATTTATGGCGAGGAGATGCCAGCACCACCACATGATCTAGGTGTGGATCCTGATGACGATCAAGGCATGCCAGATGTCGAGGATCATCAGGAGGTCGGTGCAGAGAGACATGCTCCTGCTGGTGTTCTGGTACCACCTTTTTCTATGCGTAGTCGACTTGATACTAGATACAGGATGGAGTTGGGAAACCAACTTAGTGCATTGATTGTTGAGGCGAGCATCAAGCCTGCTCATTACAGAGACATACAGGCCGATGATAGGCTATTGCAGATGTGGAGAGACATGCCTTTTGACATGTACAACCTGATGCGGCATGTCATAGGAGCTACGACAGCTATTACGTGACCAAGGAGGAATGTTGCACGTTATAGGTATGGTCAGGCTGCATCACATGATGGACAGTCCGTGATCAACGACTCATCATCTCATGATCGTTCACCTCGCGCCGCGCCAGATGAGGATGAATCTCCACTAGCATCTAGCAGCAGTCATCATGGAGATGAGGCTGGACCATCGGCCACGTCCAGTTAGTAGCCTAGAACATCCATCATTACTCATGATCATGAGCAGGCTGGACCATCGACCGTCGAGGCTGCACCATTGACTGAGCATGCCTCCACTAGTACTGCTATTGATGTTGTACTACCACCAGCTGATCCATGAAATTTATATTACAGTTGTATATGTTTTACATGATATATATATATATATATATATATATATATATGGTCCATGTATTTTATGTTCATGTTGCAGTTGTACTTAATTTACATGTTGGTGATCATCATGATGTGTGTGTTAGCCACCTATAAAATTTTGTTATACCAAAAGGTGGCTAAATCTGTTTTGAGCCTTCAAGGAACAATTTTTCATTACTAAAATTTGTTGGCTCTTGAAGACTCCTTGTAGGCCTCATGCCTCTGTCCAAAATCTTCATTACTTTTCCTATTAATTCTGTTGATTTCCTGTAAGAAACTGCTAAAAAAACCATCATTTTTCCCCTTTCTCCCACTCATAACTAACCTTCATTTACTCCCCCTTTTCTCCATATTATTTCCCTACTTTTCATAAGTTTCTCCCTCCATTCGTGAAAATCCTCCTGACATGGTTTAAAACTTCTGGTTGAGCTGTGCCGAACCCCAATCCATTTAAAACTTTGAAACTTTTCATGGAAAACAAGTTTTATTGCTATGAACCTAAGCCCCTTTGGGCTAAAGTCCTAAACCACTTCCCCCCACATGCCCATACGTTAAAACCAAACGCCAAAGCTTTTCGGCGCTAATCGCAATCGGAAACAACACAAATGGGTTGATCGGAAAGACCAGGCTCAATGGCCCGATTGCGATTGGCCCTTGTCTTTATACTCCCGGGCATATTACATTCCGTGAAAACCACCGGCCCTGCAATCGGGCGCCTTTTTCCTTTACTTATATATTTTCCGCCCGATCCATTATAACTTGTTTTAATTGCAAAAACTTTGGTTTTCATATGTTTAAAGGTTTTTCCGCCGGTGCGTAGGTCGAAGCAATCCTGACCGTTGATCTAGTCCTTCGATCCAACGGTCCGCGCACAATCGCATCGCAACTTTTTCCTATTTGCGCAATCGCATGCCCATCTCTGCGACCTCCGATTGCGATCCCTCCGATTCATTCCCTGCCGTTGATCTGGTCCTCAGATCAACGGCCAACGCTCAATCGCAAGTTTCTAATCGCAAGTTTCAAATCGCATGCATTTTTGTTGCACTCCCGATTGCCGATCCCCGATCCAATCTGAGCCGTCCATCCTCCCGAAGATCCAACGGCCCTTATTCCCTCCGATCACAAGTCTTGCCCCGTTTCAAAAACCCTTCGATTCACCTTCCGCCGTCGATCTGATCTGCAGATCAACGGCCAGCGCTTAATCGCATTGGAAATTTACATCGCATGCACTTTCCTGCCACCCCCGATTGAGATCCTCCGATTAGATCAGGACCGTCCACGTGTCCAGATCGGACAGTCCAAAACCACCCCGCCTTATTTCTTCTCCCCGCTCTCATTTTTCTGTTTTGCGCCGATCTCCACCGTTAGATATTTTTATCCGACGGCTACGCTCCTCCCCCGCCATCTGAAGCAGTTTAAACCTATTTTTCGCAGGATTTCTTAATTTTTTTGTGTTTGATGCAGGTGTTCTAAATGGTTTTCCATTGTATAACGAAGAAATGCCAAGAGCTGGGAATGACGATTCTCATGCCCTCGTTTCATTAAAGAGAAGCCATCCGTGGGGCTCCATTCCATGTTTCGTCAGTACTCTATGAGTATTGATGCCGTAAAGCCCAGTGTGGGTCTGCACATCGACAAGACACTGTTTTAATTCAAACATAGTTAAAGAGTATAAGTTTGAAGACAGAAGCACAACAGATGAAGATTGAAGACAATTTTTATGGGGATTACGGCTAAGACAGTTATCAAAAGCGTAATCCCCAATCTAAAACACAGTTTAAAGGAAAACCTAAAGTGTTTTATCAGACGGAAAGCCTCCACCGCCACATCTGAGGCAAATTGATTCCTCAGCTACCACCGAGCCACCTGTTGCCTCAAACCTTTCAAACAAAGGCCGAAGTTATTGAAGAAGATCAGATTTCGCCTCAGAGCAGCCAGGGAGTTACTTCTGCAAGGTAATCAATGCAGAAATATCTGCAGAGTTACTCCCCACATT